>OX421980.1:44626015-45187494 GCA_949128135.1 Parasteatoda lunata
AAGATCTCGTAACTGTGTAACAGCTTTTAATCTTCCATTTGGCTTGGTTTCTTGCACACATTCTCGTAGTAAACTCTCCACTGAATCCTCTATTACTAAAGGGATTTTATGTAAAAGTCCTATAAAAGAGCAAGAAATTATAAATTTTACCCAAAGCAGAGTAATTCAAATCAAAAATTTGTATGTAATCATTTCTAGAGTTTTATTTTTTTTCTGAAATTTTGATTACGACATTTATATTGGACAACAAAAATTAATTTTGTTTTTATTTTAACCTATGAAATTTACAAGGCAATTACACTAGTATTTTAGAAAAGAAAACGGTTCTTGCAGAAACTTATGTACCAGAATAGGTTGTAAAGTCAGCAAGCTATTTGTATCGAAGTGACATTTCTGTTCCTATTCGTCACTATGAATACATAACGCTCCTCTTTAGGTGTGGTGTTCCTACAATGACCATCGGCATATTACATAGCATTTCCAGCTTTTATAATCCCAACATGACACTTTTTGATACTCTCATTAGTAGGGCCACAATGGTGATACTTTACCTGCTTCTAGTCATCCAACTGCTCGTCCACGCTTGTAAACTCTTAAATGATGTTTTGCTGACGTTTTGCACTAAATTATTGCAACACCCACGCTGAATTTCACAGAAATAAGTTCAACAACCTACAGTGCTATTTCGGTCGCACACCTAACAGCAAAACGTTTTGCAAGAATGAAGAGCTAGAGTGCACTGCCTTTTATACAAATAATGGATACTTCTCTACCACGCCCTATGCACTTGATTTAACTGTTATTGGTCAGCTGTCGGGAATGTTACTTTGCATAAGCCAGTTGTTCCTTAGCAAAAGTCTAGCAATGATTTACTCCATCTACCAGCTAGAGTAAAAACTTCAACCGTAGCAAGTTTTGGTGAAGGGGAGCTGAGAGGGAGTTTCTGCTCCTTATCCTGGAAGGATAAGGAAGCTTGAGAAAGCATTTATAGCAAACCTTTGTTGAATTTGCCTGAAAGTTGGGGAGAGCATCAGTGGCTCCCCTCTCCAACTGGATTTCTATAAATGTTATAAGCATGCTTAGATTAAGATTCCACGAAAGTAGATAATTTTGACCCCCATCCCCCAAACTATCTAAATCACAGGTTTCTTTAACACAAATATATAAGGAAAATACAGGAGTATCAGCAATGGGCTTGTTTAGAGCTTGTTAAGTTCTCCTTTATAAGCACTCAAATAAAATAAAATTAGCAACACTTTAATATCAGTGGTTGCATGCTTGTTTGAGTCTAATTTGATAGATTATGTTAATTATTGGAAACAACTGACATTTGAGCAACAACTTCAGTATCAATTAGTGTTGATAATTATTAAATCATAGTATAAAACAAATTAAAGTAGTTATAAAAGCTTGGTTGCAAACAACACAATCTATTCAAAATAAACTTGTTAACATACAATGTTTTTCCATAGAAATTTAAAAAATGCTACATTAAATTTATTATGTTGGTACTATTGTAACATAACAAAAACTTACATATCTCTGAACAAGCTTCGGCATGATAGCCCATCCTTTACATCTTAAGCTTCGATAAAAACGAAATCGCCCATCTCATAATTAATGATAAATGAAAATAATATAAATTTTTAAAAAATATATATTTCTTTACGATTTAAACTTTGCACACGCATGCTTATTAAAATGCTACAGAATGTTAAAAAAATAACCCCTAGAGAATTTTCAAACTATTCTCTAAACTGATGGCAAATGTCATTTAGAAAGAAAATTCATATTGAGCTGGGGCCTCCACCCAATACTCTACCCTACATGGCACCACTGCACAAATTAACTATTTTATATTCAGGGTTTAGGTCAAACTCTCTCATTTTTTTAAATATATTTAGGGCTTAAAAATCTCACTCATATAACAGAAAGTAAAATATTTACTTTCTGTTACTCCATTTAAATTTGCTAAAAAATTTCTTTGTTGAAAAAACTTCTAAGTCAACAAATAAAGAAAAACAACAAAAAAATAAATAATATTCTCTATCATCAACAAAACATAAAGAATATCTATACTTATTCTATAAAAGTTATTATTTACAAACTCAATTTGTTTTGGATACTAGCAATCAAGTAATTACTAAATGATTAATTCTTCCTAAAAATCTATAATATGAAGTTTAGTAAAATAAATAACAAACCTGGGTGTTTTTTCCTTTTATGAACTCGATGACCATCAAAATTGAAGAAACCCTCACTTTTATGATCTTCAATATTTGATAAAACATCTTTGCAAACTAAAGCATACATTAACTGGCCATATTTTGATATGTGACTGCATGATGATGAATTGCTAGGCTCATAAAACATTTCAATAGTAATTTTTTGAAAGCACACTTCATTACACAATGCTGTGTCTGAAACAGATGAGCCTAAAAGAAAGTAAATTTTCAATGCTATGCATGATAATAAGTTTATTTTTTAAGTAGTAATCTATTTTTAGCAGACAATTGATTACCAGATAAACATATGAATAACCGTATCCTAAGAAAAGTTCTGAGATATAAAAAGGTACTAGATGAAGATAAGTTTCAAATTGTAGATCCTAATCGTCAAAAACAAAAATCACCATAAATTTTACCTTAGTATGCACAATACCAGCAATTTAGGCACGCAAAAGCAAAAATATTGACATATAAGTTTGAAAAATTTTTTTACAAAAAAAACATATTTTTCAATCTCCAAAGTAAAATTGAAAAGAGAAAAAAATTGTTTTCTTGATTTGAATAACTTAAGTGATTTCTAATAATTATGAAACAAGAAACTATTTCATATTAATTTAAATGAATAATTATAAGAATATGTTTATACGTTATTATAAGTTAGACAAAAAAAGATTATCCAGTAATTTTAAATGTTTGTTTGTTGATTTGATAGAACTTTTCTTTTTAATTTTCTTTAATTCACATTTAAAAACATGGATGTTGAAATTTATAATACTAACTTATAATACTTTAAATTAATAATTGTATGTTAAAGACAAAATAAATGGTTTCTAGAACTGGCACAAACCTGCATTTTAATTTTTGTTGATTAAAGACTTTTTTTTTTATTTTTGATCTAAGTCAACAAGCATGTTCAAGAAAATGGACATTGTTTGAAAAGTGTGTTTAAGATAATGGACATCTTCAAAATGTTCATTTAACACACATTCTTATATGTTTAAAATAAATTATATGATATTTTTTTAACTTTTTTCGAATTTCACAAAGTTTCAAGCAAATTATAAGATATTATGCTTTATTAATGCTAATCAATAGCAATCATGATGATTATGATTATTTACAAAATAATTTTCCTTTTGGAGTTACATAAAGTTTTTTTTAATGGTTTTAAATGATATTCTACTGATTTAAAAATCAATTCGCAATGATCTTCATCATGAGTGAGTAGTAAATTAAGTTAATTTTATGGAATGTTTAGCACAGTCATCTACTACTCTTAAAGTAAGGAACACAAACACATTAACTAGTTTAGTTTTTAGTTAATGTTCCATTGTTGAGCAATATTTAATTTCCCAAATATTGTGAAATGACAAAAATCATTCTCCATAGTGCTAAAGTACTTATACATACACAGTATTACAGGACAGAAATAATCATAAAGCAGGTATAGTAAATGATGACTAAAAAAACAACTTGAATAAAGCACAAATGAAAGTACAGAAATGAACTGTGCTTCAATCACAAATTTTTTCGCTTTAGTCTACATAGCACAAAGTATACCCTAGCTCTTTTGGAAAAGTGAAGGAAGGCTTAAAATCACAGATCTTTTAACTAATTTACTCATTTCTCATAATTCTCAAATTTAGGAAATATTCAATTTTCCTTCAAAAAAGATTTTTACTAGTTTCAAAATTAAGGCCTATTCTCATTATATACATTATGTACAACATAAGAGAACAGTAAACATTCTTCATGCTTAGCATTTTCAATTAAGATGCTCAATTTTCTTTCATACTTCACATTCAAATAATATTTAATTTTGCAAAAATTATATAAGGATAAAATCATGTTCTAGAAAGCCTAAGTGCTTAAAAATAATATTCCAGGATTGAAATTATTATTAAGTAAGTACACTGAATGATGGTTTAAGATGACACTACCTCATGACTAACATACTTATTTCTTACGTTTAATTCAAACCCTCCTATAAAAAAAATATAGCAGTAGTTTAAAAATTAAGTTTAAGTTACCACATGTTCTTTTCTAGTTAAGTACAAAATAATTGAAAGCAAAATCGAACAGAAATGAGTGTAAAAATTAGCTACACTATATGACTGTTTGTATCATTATTTTAGTAAAATAAATCAATCTACTGTTTGTGTGTGTGTGTTTTTTTTTTTTTTTTTCTTGAACAAGCAATTTGTTGATTACTCTGAATAGCAGCCACTTCTTAACACTATTAATCCTGTATGTGACCCTTGTTTGGAGATTTAACTGTACTTATAGAACACAGTCCCACGTCCAGATGTCCGTTTTCTGGTATTGTCCCATAAAAATACTTTTTATATTGTTCCTGATCTTTACAAAATTAAATGTTTAAGAAAAAAAATTATTTCCTCTTACGGCATTTAGGATAGCTAAACACTTATACTGCTTTAATGAAGAGTTGTTAAAAAGGTAAGCGGTAAAAGAAAAACAAGCTTCAGTGAGAGGAATTAACTACAAATATTAATAAAGTTGAATATTAATATAGGGTGTTCAGCCAAATATTTAACAAAAAATAAGCACCTTTTGAGCCCTCAAAAAATATTTTAAAGCACTTAAGCACTTTTTAAAAAAAAAATCATAATTAGGATATGCGCACTAATAAAAATTTCTTCTTCCTATTGTTTAAGAAAAATAAGTGCCATTTACTGCGCATAAGCTGCAAGTATATAGAAGTCATAAAATAAGTTTTAAAAAATACTGAAAGTAAGAAAAATGTAATGATTTTTTTAGAGGAAAAGAAAAAAAAGTTTTGAAATATTTAAAAAATAAAAAAAAACAGAAAAACAAAATAAGACAAAAATATAATTTCATCTGAAGCAAAAATATTATATATCCAAAAAAATGTGCTTTTTAATATTGTATTAGTATAGCCAAAACAAAATTGCTTAGCAATCAATATTGCTTTGGCCATATTAATAGAATATTAGAAAGCACTTTATTTTTGGATATAATCAAGTGAGTTGATGACGAGATGTTTTTAGCTTATTTTGTTTTTCAAGGGGTTATTTAATATTATTTTTATTACTAATACTAAATTTATGAATTCTCCAGCCACAACTGTAAATCATGATCCTTTATTCATAAATGGTTACACCTTTGAAAAGGTTAATGAATTCAAATACCTTTGAACAATGATCAATGACCAAAACAGCATAAAAACAGAAGTAGACAACAGAATTAAAATGGCAAACAAGTGTTTCTTTGGACTAAGAAAGCAATTAAGATCAAGCCTAATCAGTCGAAAAACTAAAATCAAAATTTATAAGACTCTTATTCTACCTGTATTGCTCTATGCAAATGAAACATGGACACTAAATGCAGACACTCAGCGTACTCTTGGTGTTTTTGAAAGGAAAATCCTTAGAAATATTTTTGGCCCTGTACAGGAAAGAGGCTGTTGGCAAATCAGATACAACTTTGAATTATATAGACTTTGTGGACAGCCACAGATAGTGCAGGACATCCGAAGCAATAGATTAAGATGACTTGGCCATATCTGGAGAGGTCCAGAAAATAATGCAGTCTGAATCGCCATCTTCCAAAATCTTTCGGGATCTCGGGCTAGAGGAAGACCTCCAACTAGATGGCTGGATGACACTGCTAAAGATCTAAAAGTATTAAAGATAAACAACTGGAAAAAAGTCGCCATGGAGGGGAGGCGTTTGAGGCTACGTGTGGTTGAAGCAGCCAAGGCCTGTAAGGGGCTGTCGTGCTGAAGAAGAAGAAGATTTAATATTATTTTTTTTAAAAATTTCTTTCCCTCTAAAAGATCTTTACATCTTTTTCCATGCTTTCTCTAATTTTTTTAACTTGGTATATATATATATATAATAAGTTAAAAATATAGAGAAAACATGGAAAATAATAAAGATTAATGAAAAATAGAAAGTTGAAAAACAAATTAATGTTGGAAAGATATAATCTCTTCATCAGCTTACACTATTATATCCAAAAAAAGAGTGCTTTCTTATATTGTAACAATAAAGTCAAAGTAAAATATATCAATACAATAGCATGAGAAGCACTCAAAAAAATTTTAACGAAAATAGAACACATTAAGTAAAAAATATAAATGAATAAAACATATCAAGCAAAAAACAGAAAATACAGAACAAAAGACAAAACGAAATCTATAAAGCGAGTATCAAATTTATATGAACTTACACATGCCGGAATCTTTCAAGAATTATTTAAAATATTATCGTAATAAGATTGTCAGATTACAAGAAAAGGAAAACAGAAGCACAAAGAGTAAGAAGCATAAATTGAGGTTTTTTTACGCTGTGTTCTAACTGCAATACTAAAGTGTGTTTAATTTGTTAGTTACCTTGGATTAGCCTAAATATATATACACATATATGTATATAAACTTAACAAAGTGCAAAATAATTACTAAAGACTTTACATGATCGTGATAAAATAATTATTTTCACAAAAAGACTCTTTTCTTGATTATATTAGCCGTTATAAAAACAATTTCTGCACAATTTTAAATTTATTCAATATTGAGTGGCTCGTTCTATTTTTTAAATTAATAATTACTTTATTTTATTAGAAAAAAAAAATAGTTTAAATTCAAATTATAATTAGTTTAACTATTATTTAAAAAAGTTATTGAGTGATTTAAAAAAAATTTATTTATAAAATCATATGCAACAAAACAATAACAATATTAATATTGTTGATCATACTGAATTTAATATGCAAAGAATTAAGCAAACTAACGAAATTTTAATAAATTTATATAACTAATGTAAATTAGTGAATGGCCCTTATTAAATGTTAAAACTTGTTACTTGGTTGAGTACTTAAAAAAAACTTTCAATAATTTTGAAATAAAATAAGTATTGAAGCTAAACATTTTGAGAGAAATTAATTTTTATATGGTCCCTACAGTCATAATATTTAACAAATCTAAGATTCTTGCATTTTTTATTTTAATTATTCTTAAATTAAATCATCAAGAGATGAATTAAAATATTTTGGAATGACAAACTGAATAATATAAGATTTTTTTGCTCCATTTCAAATCGAGAATGCCCCTTATTTCATACTTTTTTTTAAAATCTTGCCTCCAAATACTATTAGATTTTTCAAAAATCTTAAAAGTAATAATACAATAATAAAAAGAACAAAAAGCAATAAGTAAAAAAAGTAATGAAATACATTACCTACGATTAAATATCTCAATTAATTATTATTTTTAATAAATTAATAACAGGAAGATGGAAATTTTGAGTTGATGAAGCTTTGTGATTGTAGACTATTCTGAACACACATGAAAATATTTATAGTGAATGATCCCTAAGTGTCAAGTTCAAGAATTATGGTACTGGTCTATGAATAGAAAAGCCAGAGAAAGCATTGGCTTGCCACTTCACCAAAGATGAAATTAACAAGGGGGAAAGAATTTTCTTTTGCTATTAGGAAAAAAATTTGGTAATGTTTAGCTGGTCACTATGATCAGCAAAAATACTAGATATTTTATCGGTTCAAATTCAAAGGGCGGAAAATGAAGCCTGAAATTGAGAATCTCATGCAAAATGCAGCACACTTGCACATGCGAGAGCAAGAATCTTTCCTACCGAATCCAACTCAGTATACGCGCATGCGAACCTACAAGTATTTCACATAGCTCATGATGAAACCAAACATTTAAAATTATTGGCGCTTTCATACGCTACAAGCCGACGGTACGTAAAAACGGATCGCATGCTGGAATGAATTATGAAAACAATGAATGGAACAAAGTGAAAACAATGAATAGAACAATGGGAAAACCCCAGTTTTTCATAATTTGTAGCAAAGATTGACACAGTAAAGAAAAAATATCTCATTTTGGAAAAGAGAAAACTAAGCACTATTTAAAAACACCCAATGAAAAAAGCACCTTTTAAGGACTTTTAAAATTAAAATTCAAAAATAAGCACCTTTAAGCATTTTTTTAAAAAAGCTCTAATAGTGTTTGAAAGCAACAGCATTAAACAGGATTTGTTTTGGATTAAACTATTAACTTGTTTCATAAAAAATCAACTCAAATCTGTTCCTTATTTAATACTTTTTTACTGGATAAGATTTATTTTTCTAATCGGAAACTTTCCCTTTTTAATATGATTTTTATTTAAATTTTAAATAAACTAATTTTTCACATTAAAAACAAATCACAAAAAAAAGAAATGAAAAAAAGGAAGAAAAGAGGATAAAAACATGTATTTATTCAAGAAAGTGAAAGTTAAACTTATTTGCTGATCTTTTAATTTATTTCTCTTAAATATTTTATCAAAAACACTTACTTTATCACACTAAACATTCTTTTGTTCATAAAATGTATTTTATGTAAATTGACTTTAATCATCGCTAATTTATCTTTTTTTTTTATTAAATAATGCATGTTTTGTTTCGATTTACCTTAAAAACCTATAATCGGGGAAAATATATCCTCCTGACTTGCCTAAGTCCTGACAATTCTGGATATGGTATTTTCAACTGTATATGCAAGTATTCAATTTATTTCTTAGCTTACTATTTATGATAAAATCTAGGAATAAACTATCTTGAATAAAATATCTAGGAATAAAATATCTTATATTTTTGATTTTGTAGCTGCAAATGTTTGCACATTCTATTTTACCAGAATTTCTAGACCAGAATTTCTATAGCTTCTAAACTTTTTCCCTTAAAAATATCATTCCATCATAAATTTTTTTAGTGTAAGAATAACGTTTTCTTTTTAAAGGAAAAAAGTGGGTGTTTCTATTTAAAATTCTGTCATTTTAACCATACCATGAAAGAGATGTGTGGAATGAAAGAACCAATCTTAACCATTTTTAGCACTTTAAGAGCATCCCTTAAAGAGTGGATATACAAAATTTCATTTCATTCACTTTTAAAGTAGGTTCATCAGGAGGTCATATCAGCAAAGTCATATCAGGAGGTCATATCAGCAATAGGCATCCTGTATATAGAACTTATGACTATGAGTGTATGAAGATGACAAAGACAACTGCTTCTTTATTTACCACAACAACAAATAATCCAGACATAAAACAATCTGGTTTTTAGCATGTGATATTTCAAGCTATGAAAATAATTTTAAAACTGTTGTGGAAAAATTTTCACAACTCAATGCTTAATAATTATGTACATGAAAGCAACTTTAAATATTTAATTAATATAGAATACTATTGTAATATAATACAATATCTGTAATTTTATATCCCATATTTTACTTTAAAAAAATCTTAATCCTTTATTAAATACCTGGCAAAAATGTAGCCTTATCCAAAACCACAAGATTGTCCAAGTCAATCACAACAACTTCTCCATCTTTAGTTACAACAATTCCATCAAGAGAGAAATCTACTAATAAAAAATACCACTGTGGATCTTCTTCCTACAGGTTAAACATAAAACGTTAAAAATTGTTTGGGTGATTAAACTAAATATAATCATTTTATTACTTACTCCAAAACTTTGAGTGTTATATATCAGAGGTTATACATAGAATGGATGTTTAAGAAATGGAAGAATATAATTTAATAAAAAATATTTATAATGATTAGAAATAACAACATATTTAAATTAAATGTTTGTTTCAAAGCAAAATGCAAGCAATTTATCTAATTTCAAATATTTATAAAATAAACTTACTTATGTCACGCAAAAGACAAGATAAATCATGCATTTTCTGAAAAATAAAAATTAATTAAAAGCTTTCTATCAATTAGTAATATAGTAATTCAAAACGAAAATAAGACTGAAAGAAAAATATGGTGGAAAATAAATAAAATAAATCTAAAAAACTAATACACAAAACAAATATTGAGGTTAGACTTGAAAATTGCTGTTCGATACATTTAAAAAAAAAAAAAAAAAAAAAAAAAAAAAAAAAAAAAAAAACATAGATAAAGGTAAATTACATACAAGTATTTAACAAACAATATTTAGCATTTGAAGCAACTTTAAAGAATATAAACTCCTTCTCAATCATAATAAATGCATGCAAGCATTAAACTAAATCTAGATAACAAACATGCTTTGTAAAGAAATAATTAGAAAGCTATAATCATTCATTAACAATTATATTCATGTATTGTTGCCAGCCAGACTTGAACCAATGACCTCTGGGGTCATAGTTAGATGCTCTAACCACTATAGAAAAGGATGTGATGTACATCCCAGTCCAGGGTGAGTTAGAAAGCTTTACAGATACAGTGGCCGCCACACACTCCCCCTCCAGTGAACAAGAAGTCTGACTCCCTGTCAACTGTGAGCATTTCATGAGTAATGATGTCATCTGTCAAGGTTGTGTTGCATGTTCGAGCATCTCTGGTCGCCACAGTGTTCTCCACTGTGTAAGAAAAATATGTTTGTTGGCTGCCAGCAGGATTCAAACCAAAGATGTCTGTGATCAAAGTTGGTTGCTCTAACCACCATAGAAAAGGGTGCACAACCTAGTCCAGGGTGAGTTAGGACTTATACATAGCAGTGACCTTTACCTGTATAATTCCAATTCATTGTGTTACTCATTAATCATTATTAGCTGAAACTACACTAGGTCTAAGACCTACTTTATTGTTTCTTATCAACTGGCTGGTTCCAAGCATTTCTTATTTGTGAGAGATAAAAACTTAAGTATTTAGAAGTGCATTGTTGATTTTATTAATCTTTAAAAAAATGCTATAGCCTAAACCTTAATGATTTAAGTAAAACTCAGCCCCTGTGAATTAGTTTCATAAACTTACAACCAGGGATAGCAAGTTTATTTTACAGTTGATGACTGAGTGGAAAAAACCATCCAGCAAGAAATAGGTTTCTTCAATCCATCAGAAATGAAGAAACTCTTATAAAATATTAATATTAAATAAAAAAAATTAAGATTTAATAATTGCAATCTAGTTTAAGTAATAGTGCTAATTTTCAAATCATTTAATAAGTCAAATGAATCATTTTTAAATAAATGAAAATAAGAAAGCAAAAATTTAAAAATAAATATTTCAATTAATTTCTTAAGAAATTAATACAACTGTTGCTTCTTTCAATATTTCACCAAAAGAAGTATAGAAGAATTTTATAACTATATAAATAACTTTTAAAATACAGTGCTCAAATTACACAGGGAAAAGTCCTATACTTGAAAAGTCCCATATCCTCAACAAAATAGATTTTTCCACATAATGGGTCTTTAAGGTAAACAAAGATCAAAATAAAACATTATTCAATAAAAAATAATAAATAGCCAATTTAAAAGTCAATTTCATACAACGTTTTCTTACATATTGAATGATAATTAACTGAGAATGAAAAAATATATGCTAAAAAATTAATAAAAGTGAGCAGACTATAGTTTGAGCTTTCTCTTTCATGAATAAAGACAAGTTTTTCTTCTTTTTTTTCCATTTGATGAAAAGAATTAGTAGCGCAAATAATTAGACAGAAATAACATAAAAAATGAGTCTCAAATTTCAAAAGTAAATCAATTTGATTAAATAAAAGAGAAAATAATCTAAAACAAGAAACAAAGTCCAGTGGATTTTTTAATGAATGAAAACATTTATAATTTGAAGTAAAAAAAAACTTGTCTGGTGGCATTCTTTTCAAACACTATTAATATTCAGCTACATTAATATTCATAATATGTCCTCTTCTGCTCTTCTCTTTTAGTGTGCATATTGAGACAAAATAAATGTCACCAGCTAATATCAGAACAAAAAAACAAAAAGAAATAAAAAATATATTTTACTAATTCTATTTTTTAATAGATTGCAAGTACAAAAAAATTTTTAAGGGAAGAGTTATTTGTTCATTTTGATTGCTAAAAAGTGTCTGGAATAGACACTTCCAGTAAACAGACATCCAGATATAGGACTTTGCATTGTATGTTCCATCTCTGTACTACAAATCACATTCACAATTATAAAATAGCATCTAATTTTTATAACCAAATGCTAAGTATGAACACTTAGAAAAATCTTAAATAATAAAGATATTTTTTAACTGTTATTTTTAATACACATTTTATTTTTACATACATAATCATAAAATTATAAGTTAATTATAATTTATTAAATAATTATTATAAGTTAACTATAATTTATAATGAAATCACTTAGAAAATATAAATAAGGTGTAAATTTGTAGCAATAGCAGTTAATTATATTTAAGCCTTGTCATTTCAAAGAGTGTGTTTATATATGTTCAAATGTATGCCGGGACACAATCACAGGTACAATACTTGACAGAATAATCTATTAGGTTAATTACAACTAATACTTAAATTATTATTATGCTTTCAAAAACTAACTAAGAATAAAACTACAAAATCACTTAAAACAAAATATCACCTCGAAATCCTGTACAAGCTGCAAAACCTGAATAGCTAAACCAGCCCTTGTATCAAATGACTCCGAAAGGAAAGATTTTAGGGGTTTTAGTCCTCCTTCCAGTACAACTGAACGTCCACAAGCACCAAGCAAATTTGGAATTGGCATAGTCATTTTTGTTTTAGCTTGTAACTGCACAAAAACAGAAAAGGTTAAAAATTTGCAAATACATTTCTTTAAACAAAATATTTTAAAGAAGTTGTTGAGTATCAAAACTTGACAAATCTACCCAATCTATAAGAAATAGCAAAACATTTCACTAAAACATTTGAAAAAGAAGCCTTTCTAATTATTCCAATAAATTTTCACATTCTGCCCATATTTTTAGGTTTAAATGAATATTGTTAAGAGCATACAATAAAATATCCCTAATATATTTCTTTCCCTTTAACTTATTTTTCATGAATGGAAAAATTGAGGTGATTTAAATGGAAAAATTAAGGTTTATTAAATAAAGGTTTGAAATGGAAACTAGCTTTGATTTTAGTTGATTCCTCAAACCATAATAACCATAACGACTGTTTTCTATCAACATCTTATTGTTTATTTTTGTTTTGATAACATTATTGTTTGTTATGATAATACCTTGATATTTAAACTGGCTGACATCAAAAGTTTGATCCTCAGCCATAAAAGGTAAAATTTTTATATCTGGGTTACTTATGACTAGAAATATGGTCTTTCCTTCATTAATTAGCAACCTCAATTTTCTACAGTAGCCTAAAGTTTAGTAACAGAAAAAGTTTTCAAGTTTTTCTTGCTTTAAAATTTATGAATATCAATTATGATTTGCATTATCAATTAATAAAATTGCAAATATATTTTCGAACTTAATAAACTATAATAATTCTTGATATGTATGGCATGTATTATAAAACCTTTGTATGTATTATGTAAGGACATGTATGATATGAACATGGCAAATTATCTAAATTTCAATTTATTTTATTTATTTCAATTTAATGATAAAAAGGTACAGGAAAACTTTACAAAGCAGTTTTTCACGAGAAGTCGTTAAATGTTGCATAACTCATTTAATACTGAAGATAAATATAATGTGAGATAAGGAGAACAAAATCTTAACAAAGCTTATTAAACATGAAAAAAGGTGGAGTATCTTTTTTAAGCAATCATAAACCTGTTAATTATAATTTCAATGCTTTAAATATTTTTTTTAGAGTTTCAAAACAAACCTTCATCACAACATATCCTGGCTGCATTATAAGACTCGTAAGAAGTTGAATTCTTTCCTCTCTACTAAAATGACCATCAAAATTTTCATCAAAACTTTTTTTAATTTCTTTCAGAAGTTTTTTACTTGAGCATACAGGTAGGCTGAAGAGAAAAATGCATGATAAACAAAAACTAAATTTTATCACATAAATACATAACTTTATAAGGAAATTTTTAATCAATATCTAGTAAATGAGTGATACAAATACTGCAAATATTTAATTTCTCGATTAAGTAAGAAATATCCATTTGTATAGAAAGCTAAATCAGTGGAAAATTATTTTATCTTAATTTTTTCTTTTAAAGATAGAAAATATTTCTTATATATATAAATAAATTTGTTTGTGAGAAAATTAAAATTTTATGTAAGCTAATTTTTTTATACGACAAATAAACCAGATATTTTAATAAGAATAAAGATCAGTCTTAGATTTAAATGTATCCATGATAATAATCATTCAAAGCTTTATTAAAAGATATTGATAAGACTCAAATACAACACTGAATTTTAAATTTTAAAATAATGGAAAGCACTCTCATAATTGAAATATGACAGTAAAAATTTAATGATTAAAAGAAAAAATGCATTAAATTTCTTTTCATAATTAATTACATTAAATCCTATTTTAAAACAACACTACGTCAACAGATTCAGCCATTAATGGCAAAAATCATTGCAAAGTTTCTATAAGTTCAAGAATGTAGAAGAAAAATCATGGCTTCTTCAAAAGAAATAAAATAGGATTTTTGGATATGTTGAATTACTAGGATTGAAAATCCAACTAAATACATTTTTACCAACCTTTAAGTTACACAAGAAGAAAGAGTAACCAAAGTAAAAGCTATCAGAACTTTTGCTGATGGAGTAAAGCATAAAGGGTCTTGTTCTCACATGTCTAGTTCTATAACCAAAATAAAAAAAATTATATGTTTTGCTAGGTATCCAAAAAGAAACAACTTACACTTCTGTAAAGACTAAGGGTTCCATCAGAATAAAAATTCATCAAAATAAAATGAAGTAAGACTTAAGGAGACGAATAAGATTAGAAATAGAAGAATTGTCATTTTGGTTGATGAGGAAAAGAATCTGAAAAAAATTAAGAACTGAAATGTAGAAACTAGATTTACAGAAAGATTATTCATCACTGTGATTAAAGTTGAGAGATCCTCAACACAATGTTTACAAAAATCTTAAGCAGGATGAAATAATTCATTTGATAAAAAAACTAATTTGGAAAAATGCTAAGGCAGTTCTATTCTCACACAAGTCTCAAAATGAGAATCACTAGGAGATACAATCTGACAAAAAATATCATTTTATTAAAATCACAGGAATACTCTAATAAAACTAACTTTTCATACTGTCAGTAAGTAGCAGTTAGCCAATATGAATTCATGACAAGCATGAAGTGATGACACTAGCTATTCAACTTCACATCATTCTACAATGACTAGGAGGTAACTGAGAGTCTTCTTTAAACAAAATAAATTACATCATTATCTTTCTGAAAAAAATTAGCAGCTTTATCTTGCAAACTTTCTGGTGTGCTACTTAGAACAAACCAATAGGGAACACACAAAACAATTATTTATTGCTGGTATTATACATCCTTATTAATGTAGTAGAATTAGACAGGTACAGTCTCAAATTACATCAGATATTAACATAAGCACGAACTCATCAGTAATGAGAACATTATTTGACAGGTCATTTATTCTGTTCACTACTCCCAGATTCAGCATTCCAAAATTGCCATTGTAATTTTAAGTCATCATCTAGTTCAGCTTCTGAACCAAGAATACATCAATGATAGCTATGGATCCACTAACCAGTTAGGTTCTAGGGTTGTGAATACACAATTGAATCTGACACCTTGCAGAAAATACTATCAACTTTTGTATCTAACTAGCCTAATTTCAAAACGGAAACATAAACATTAACGATTCCCAATCCCATTTCTAACTCAGCAAGAACGCCTGTCTATAGGACTCAACTCAAAGACTTCTGTTGGCAGCAAGAGGCGTGAAAGGAGAATGAACACCTGACTATTAACTTCAACCTAATCAACGTAAAGTTGAAGCCAACAACTAACTCATAAATATAAATATTAAACTTACTTGAAAATAAAATTATACGTTAATTTTTTTCTTGATCTCTAATGGGACAGCTTTGCTCCCTAATGAATTATCACATGATTATCAAAAGAGGTATAAACAAAAACCTCTAAAGTAAATAAATCCGAAATTTTGACCAGTAACATCAGTTAATTCATGATTTTGAATCCACAAACCAACAGAAGATTACTTCTGTGATGCAAATCTCATCCACCATTTACTAACATAACATAATTAACAGCACTAACATATTTACTGGATTGCTAACAGTATATCATCTCAGAAAAATGTTTGAGCAAACAAGAATGATGTAACATAATTATGTTTCATACATATAAACTAATTCATAAACTAAATAAACATGATAATGACTACATCCACACAAGAAAATAAAAGCAGGAAAGAAATATATGGAGAGGGTAAATTGGGCTATTATACTTTACAATTTATCAATAATGATATCCCTTAAAATAGTACTGCAAATAGTACTCTAAACCAGGGTTGATAAGGTTTCAGAAACAACCACAATATAAAATTAACTACTTATTAATTATATTACAATTAAATATGGTGTCATTTATTAGAAATATATCTAATTAAAAATATTGAATTAAAAGTCGCTGGTTTTCTGCCTTAAAAAGTCAAAATTAGGTATTGCAGTGTTAATTTATGTTAATAAAATGGCATATAAGTGGTAAGAAAATGGCAACATTCATAATGGGAAAAATGTAAAAAATATGCTAATTAGACTGTTATTTTTAATTAAATATCTGATCTTTGAAAAATAATTTTAAAAATTAGAATTAATTACCGTATATTCCGGCGCATAACGCGCCCCGGCGTATAACGCGCACCCGTAATTTCTAATACTTTTTTTAAATTTTAAGATATACTCTTCGTATAACGCTCACGAAAATTAGGATTGTACATGTGCAATATTTCGTCTTTCAAGATCGTAAATAAAAAGTTTTTTTCCCTATCTTTTGCAAAAATAAAAGAACTGAATTTGACATGTATGTGAGGGTAGAGTTGAAAGAGTAATAATGTGATTCTGAGAAAAGAGATGTAGTCGTATTCAGCAGTGCAGATGTGTGAAAGAATGTTGTTCCCCACATTCTAGAAGTAAGGGGGGGAGGGTTATCTGGAATGCTGTCTATTGTGTATGTCTCAAAAGCATACCACGAATCAGGAGACAAAACGTAATTCCTCTTCGGCCAATCGCACCATTTGATGTCCTGCCTTTGAAAAGTAAACATTGTAAACTTCAAGAATTCAGCGTAGTTTTTAGTAGTAGACATGGCTCCTATCAAACGAAGCAAACACAGCGCTGGATTTAAATGCAAAGTAATTCAGTTTGCGAAAGAAAGTGGAAATCGGGCTGCGGCGAGACATTTTGGTATTGGGGAAAGCTCGGTGCGTGAATGGAAGAAAAATGAACAAAAAATAATGGATATGCCTAAGGATAAGTGTGCATTGCGTACAGGACTAGCAAAATGGCCGGTGTTAGAGGAAAATGTAGAAAACTGGATTTTGGAAAATCGGCAAAATGGCTTGATTGTAACAAGAAACTGTGTTCGCTTGTTTGCTCTAAAATGGGCAAAGATTAATCCACACGAGAGTGAAAATTTCAAGGCTACTGTGAGTTGGTGTAGCCGATTTATGGCTCGAAAAAATTTAGTTCTACGTGAAAAAACCAATGTATCACAAAAACTACCAAAAGACTTGGATAGTAAATTGTTAAGTTTTCAAAAATATATTATAGAACTGCGAAAAAAAAAGGAATATTTACTTTCGCAAATAGGAAATATGGATGAGACCCCAGTCATGTTTGACATGATCGGTAATAAAACAATTGATTTAAAGGGAGTAAAATCTGTCAACGTAACAACAACGGGACATGAGAAATCTCATTTCACCGTAGCCCTTTCTTGCTTAGCGGATGGAACGAAACTAAAACCAATGGTTATTTTTAAGAGAAAAACTTTTCCCAAATGTAATTTTCCAAACGGTATTTTTGTTCATGTCCACGAAAAAGGCTGGATGGACGAAAATGGTGTTAAATTGTGGGTAAAAAATGTCTGGCAAATCCGTCCTGGTTGCGTAAGAAAACCAGAAAGCCTTTTAGTGTGGGACATGTGTAGGTCCCACCTTACAGATAATACAAAAAAAATTGTTGAAAGAATGTAACACCGATATGGCAGTTATTCCGGGTGGATTGACACCATTAGTTCAGCCATTAGACGTCTGCTTAAACAAACCATTTAAAGCCAATTTAAAAAAACAGTGGAACACTTGGATGTTGGAGGGCGAGAAAACCTTTACGAAAGGAGGACATATGCGTCATGCAAGTTTGGAAACAGTGTGCGAATGGATATTAAAAGCATGGGATGAAATTAAGCCTGAGATTGTTAGAAAATCATTCAAAAAATGCAGCATTTCAAATAATCTGGACGGATCAGAAGATGACTGTTTATTTATGGATGAGGGTAACACAGATGATGAAGACGAAACAGATTGTGATGACGTGCCTGAAGAAATAACGGAAGACGAATATAATGAACTATTTATGTAATAACGAAAATGAATAAAGTATATAGGTAAAGGTATGTTATTTCTTTAAAATAAAGTTTTTTTCCATATTAAATTTTTTTTAATCAATAATTTTTTATATTCGGTGTATACCGCGCACCCGTAAATTCCAATATTATTTTTTGTATTAAAAGTGCGCGTTATACGCCGGAATATACGGTAGCTACTTTTATTTTGATTCTGCAAAACTATTATGAACTTTGAATACTAAGTTTAATGGACATTATTCGAGTTAATGCAACATATCCTTTGTACAATTACACATTTTAAAATATTAATATAATCTTAATAAAGTAATTTGTAGAATTTCAATCAATATTGAACTAATATTTTAAAAAAAATATAGATAAAATTTTTATTTTTTATCTGCAATAAGTGCTAGAATTATAATTGTTTTCTCAATTTTCAACATTGTAGGTTTTGGATAATTCAGTACATTTTTTGACAGGTATGGTTAGTAAATTAAGACATTTTTCCAAATTTGGACCAAAACATGCCGGAAATTACCTTTCAATGATACCTACTGCTAGCAACTTTTAAATTTTCTGCAACATTACTTTGAGAACTTCATGCTCATATGTGACATGCTGCTAAAAGCAGTAGTGGTAATCATTTAAAACTAAAGCTTTTAGAATTTTTGGTAACGTTGCCAACATTTTAAAAGCCTCACTAAGAGAGAGCTGGAACAAAGTGGCATTTCATATGAACTTTTAAATCATTTACATGTAGTGGTGTGACAAATAGTTTAAATCAAATTTATAAAACTAAGAATATTACATTTAAACATAAACTTAGCAACCACTAGAAGAAATTTCTACTTTTTTTTAAGAAGAAGCACAGCAAGCTGGCAGCTCTGATAATTTTGTTATATATAGAAAAAAAATGGCTAATTCCTTAATTCTTAAAAAAACACCATTGCAGTGAAATTCGGAAAAAAATTTTATGAGGCAATCTCACTTAAACTTAAAAAAAGTTCATAGAAGATATTACATTAATGCTTTTGCTCTTTATACTCTGCCAGTCACTACATCACTTTTATTATTTATATGAACTCAAGTTCAATCTAGACAATTGGCGCCTGTTATTGCCTATTTTGCATGAAAAAAAATTATCAAAAATAGCAGCAAAGCTAGAAAAAAGCAGTTCCAAAACTTAAAAAGACACAAATGCTCGATTTTTTTCTATTCCCGCTTTCAATGTTACTACTCAAAACTGCAAAAAAATATCCTTGTGCTTTCCCAGTATATTAGGAAAAACATGGAACTATAGTGTTCACGTGTTGTTCTTAAAATAAAAATACTCTCTTTGTTCTAATCACTGAAAAGAATAAGGGGTAGTAACAATTCTCAATTCAACACTATTTGAAATAAAAATATTATGGTAACAGAATATTTATTATTCATATTTACATACCAAAAAGAATTAATATATTATTATACTTAGAATACAACAAGGCCTGAAAATACACAACACAAGTTAAGCAAATGAAAAAATTTATAAATTACCTCCAAACTACTTAAAAAATTAAATTAACTCTGGAGAAATAAAATAAAGAGTAAAAATCTTGCTATCATAATAAAAATTTATATTAAAAAATTAGTTTCAAAACAAAACTAACAATTCTTCTTTAATTCATATATTTGAGAATCAATTTAAACAACTTCTTACAGTTTTTTCAGTAATTCATTTAATTTTTTTCTTCTGCAACTGTTCAATTTGCAATACCACTTTTCGTTTGCAAGAAATCTTTTTCATGGACAATATCACTATTTTTAAACATCTGTGAAAATATTTCTGCTACAACATTAAAGGAGAAATGTGATTTTTCTTTTTTTAAAGCAGCATGACTTTGTGCTTTTCATCCGTAATATGGCTGATGAGAGCCTGTTTCTCCATGTTGCTTAGTAACTTGTTTGCAAAAAGAACAATAAGCAGCAAATGGATTGCTGGTGCTTCTCGCACCTATTCTACAAAATCTGGATTGATATTTTAGTCCTTCCAATCTGCAATTAAAAATTTTGAATAGCTCATATTTATAACAAAACAACTGCAAATTAACACAATTCCTGTTTCCCGCTAAAGAAAATTCATTCTAGTTAAGTCCATCAACCGAACAGATATTGAGAAATTTCCCACACTTATGACGAGGTACATCGGAATACAGTTGCATGAGCAACGTCATCCTTTTGGAGAAAGAAGTAAAACAGGAAGAGAATTATGGTATTACCTAGAAGCGGGGCAAAAAAAGAACCAAAAGAAGATAAAAGAAATGGACGACTGACGAGCTTCCGTAGGTGGGCAGCTGACATAGCTGCTTTTTCTTCTTTTGCAATGTGAGCTATGGTTACACTCTTTATTTTTGTCAATGTTTAATGACATATCAGCTTTTTTTCGAAGTAAAAAATTCTGCATTTTCCCAGTTTTTAAGAGAAGATTGGAAATTCTCTGCAATTCCCAGTTTTTTTATGTCTTTTTTCATTCTCTATATTTTCCTGGTTCTTCAGGTGCCATCAGGTGCTTTTAAATCATTAATGAATTCTTTTTTTATTTTATTTTTTTTATTTCCCAATCCATTGTACTGTTGGGACTGTCCAACAGATTCTAATAGGAAGAAAAAATACTTTCTAGAAGAAAATATTCTTTTTAATAGGTACATTTGTTGAGGAACAGTGATAATTTGTTTAATTCGATTATGAGATATTTTCTCTTTTACCTGATTTCTAACTAACTTAGAGCAACATTTTAGTTAGCATTCAAAAATTAGTTTTCAAATATACTCTTAAATCTTTGTAAGGGTCTTGTGGTGGATAGGAGCAGATGCAAAAAAATTTATTTAGTTCAGCTAAAATGTGGATATTTTGGACCAATCTAACCAGCAAACCTTTTTTTAACAAAAAAAATTTGCATGCTTTGAAGAAAAATACATATAAAATATATATTATTTTAAAATAAACATGGGATATTAGTCATGGTAGGTATCATGATAGATATCTATTAATATAGTGTATCAATGAATCTTGCACGTTTTTATTCTCTGGATGTGTATCACACCTTCAGATCTTGACCAGCAAGTTCATTTATTCATATAAAACTAAGTGGTCCTGGTCCCAGAAGAAGACTAATAGTATAATAAATATGCTGTGTCCAAAATAAAAGATGGAACACATTAATAACTTTCAATCAAATGATTAGGTTATCCTTTGCAAAAGTAAAATCTTAATAGTTTAAAGAGATAAACATGAAATTTATGAAATATGGATTCTACAGCTGGAAAGCAGCCTTAAGTTTGGTCATGCAAAGTTGATCACTATTTATTTTAATGATAAGTTTAAAAAAATTTAATTGCAAAGTATATAAATTTTTACCTAATTTCAAACATATGTGACATTAAATGGCAACATCAAAAATTTTAGCAGATTAGGTTGAATAGTTCTATACTTCTTGAAATGAAAATGTAAAAACATGACTTATTTGAAACGTTATTACTACAAAACATTTTGACCAATTCTGCTAAAATGTTGGATTTTATCATTTAAAATTACTTACTACTTTAAAATTATAAATAAAATAAAAAACTCAACCTAATGATTCAATTCTTTTTTCTGTTTTTTGCTCAATAATAAAATAAGTAATGAAATATATTTTGCAAGAAATCATTTTTGGATGAAGAAGTTTTATAACTGAGTGCATAATATATTGTGTTTTGCTTAAACAGTTCTATAAACAAAGAAAAATAAGCCAAAAGAGAAAATAACATTAATGTCACTAAAATTTTGACTGTTGCCATTGCTTAAGTATAGAATCCTATTTTCCAAATTGGGGCTATACTTTTTTTAATTGTGATAAATCAAAGTCAATATAGTTTGAAAGTAATTAAGTAATGAGTACTACTGCATATTCATATGGAGAGAAATGTCCACGTAGAATTGTATTAGGAGAATTGTCCATAAGCCTATTTTTAAAAAGAGTGATACTGTCAGTTAAAATTAGACAAATGTTTGCTGTACTTCCAAAAGAGAACTAAATAAAAAAAAATTATATAAAACAACAATAAATAATGTAATGATTAACATACATCTAAATAACCTAAAAATACTTACGCAAATTGATTAAAAGGTATATCCAATAATATATTGAGATTTTTAAAATTATCAGGCTTTAATAAATTATCAAGAGCCAATGAGGTCTTCCAGACTGCAGCTGGTATGTCACAAGGAACAGAATAACTTGCATTTCTACAAATAAATTCATCAAATCTATTCCACTCTTCAGCAACCAGAGAGCTTATGAGTACTCTTTGTGCGTGTAAAACACCCTTTTTCCAAACTATTCTATTATTATAAGGCATGACTAGTTCACCATGAAAGAGAATGGAACTTTTCATTACTTGATTACAGATTCCATATCCAAAGCAAACAGGACAGGAATATAAGTGACTAAATAAAGGTGCAAAATCCACTGTTGTACTGTCAGATTGTTTCTTTATAGCAACAAGTGTGGGTAAAGACACGGGATGCAGACCATGAATAAAAGAAACAACTCTGAGTATTTTATGCCTTAAAAACTTCACTCCAATCATTAAAGATAATATGATTACTATGACAATGACAGCTTTCTTTGGCCAACGGTAAAGTAACATGTTGAACAAGTATTCAATTTATGAAAAGTGATCTGCAACATAAAAATCAATTATATAGTAATGTGTGCATAAAAATTGAAGATCAAAGGAGAAGAATGGTTCATGTCCAAGAACACTATGATTCTAAGAAAAAACAAATTTGCGCACAGACAGGTAGGGTTTTTCCATAGTGCAGCCCATCTTAAATCTGTAATAATTTTTGGAGAAAACTGATTTTCCCATCATTGTTTGTCAAAACTTAGTAATCCTCAAAATGCAACAGATGGTGATCTGATCGTTATTTTTGTGATATATGGACAAAAACTGTTCTTTCCCGTTGGTCTTCAACGGCATTTTAAAAAATTTTGGGGTTTTTTTCCCTAGAATTTGCTATTATAATTGATTATGTAAATACATTTTCTCATAATTCTATAATTAATCTATCTTCAGTAATTTAAATAAGTATAACATTTGTAATTTTTATACACATACATAATATATACTCAGTGAATACTCAGCTTAACAGGGTAGGTGGGAACCTGATATTATTAATATATTTCACAGAATCTGCCAGTCTTCCATGAATAAATTATGATATCTCTAATAGAAACTGTTTATACAGAAAATTTAAATTATTGTCCAAATATGGACAATAATTTGCAATGAAATAAGCTCTTTTCACAAATTCTTCAAGCTGAACACCTCGCATTTTAAAAATATATATCATTGAAGATTTTTTTAAGACATATTATTGATCAGTGCTTGTTTAAAAACAAGATAATAGAATAGGAAACAAGATAATAACTGTAGCAATTTAGGAGAAAAAAGTTTGTATCAGGTAAGTAGCAAGTTTTATAGTTTAAAAAAATAAAAAATAAATAAGAAAAAAATAAAAAACACTTTTATAACAAGTAGACACAACTAACATGGTAAATAAAAGATTTCTTTTAAGGTTCTTTTTTTTAACTCAATTTTTTTTACAAGATAACACAAACGATATCCTAATAATAATTATTGGATTTTTTTTTCCCCCACAGGAGAAGAAAAAAAAATATTTCGCTGAAGTTAAAATTGCATTTTTCTGTAAATTTTTAAAGTAAATAAAGATCTATTAGTTTAATATATCAAATTACAATAATAGAAAATGTATGCAAGATTTACAACTAATTCAAAACAAAAGATAAATAAGTAAAACTGTGATGAAAATTTTATCCAACAAATCTATGTTTATTAATTAAATTAAATACAATGTTGTAAAACTTGCCGCAATAGTCCAGACCTTTGATGCGATCTGAAGATCCATGGACACGAAAACAACACAACAACAATTAAACTGTTATCATTGAAAAAATAATTATTACAGACAGACATGTGATTACTGGAAGAAGCTTAACCCAGCTGATCTTGGGGATGTGCAACAACATGGAAATCAGATTTGAGAAAAAGTTGACAGAGGAAACCATAGTATTGTGATAATGTTCTTATCACAAGGTTATACTCGTCTTGAATTTTGCTTTTAATTGATTTTATATTTGTTATTTGACATAAAATTTCTTTTAAGATTTTTGACTTAACCTCATTAGCATTTATTTATTATTAATTTTAATTTAAAAACTTGTTCCTAATTTGTGTAATTTACCATCACTATGTTCAACTTTTACATATTTTATTATGAATTATCTATAACATTTTCATATTATAATGTTTTATCTGCAAGCCCTAGCTGTATTTTATCATTTTATTATTCAATATTATATATATATATATATTAACTAGGAACATGTTGATACTGTATATTTTTAATTGTGCCATATGAATTTTTCTTCATTGTACACTTTATTTTATGTTTAAATTGCACAGTGCGCAAAAAAAGGGCCACCCTGAATAACTCTAGAACTAATGATTGGATCTTCACATTCTAGGACTAGTTATGAATGGTTTGAGAGGGTGACCTCAAATATGCTAATTAGTATGTGCAAACGATATTTTAAGTTACGAAATCAGACACAAAAACGTACTTTCTCTGAATAAACATACCATTTTTTTACCAGATTCAGATTATTGACTCCCAAAACATAAGGGTAGCCGCAATCAGGGAAATATGGCCCCAATAGTTTAGTCAGGAGGGCAGTACAAAATTTGGACCCCTTAATGTTAATTTCTGCGTATTTTGCTATATCTCGAGAACTTTTTAATAGAATTGAAAAATTTTTACCCACAATTATAAAATTTAAGCCATTAATATCAAGACCAAGTACGTGAAGATCTGCTCATTATATTAAAAGTTTCTCAGGATGGTACTTTTTTTTCCGTGTGCAGTACAATATTATTGCTAATTATCAACATTTATTTTGTTCTTCTTTTTAAGTCATGCAGTGCCTTATTTACAAAAAGATATCCTTCCAGAATTTTATATTTACTCTACTTAGTAAACCAAAACCCTCTCTGGCAGTCATCTCCCAACTTAACGAGACATCCATCTCTTGTTAATTTACCTGAAAAACCACCCTTATCCGGTCAGTTGAGTTGAAACAAAAGTTAGAATTTGAAAGGTCACTTTCCTTCGTAGAAAACCTCCGGCTTTTATCCTCGCGATTATAACCAATATTCTCCCCTCTGTTTGCTTAACATGAAACCCTGTGTTTTCTCCTCAGCTCTCTGACAGTACCAAACTTCACTTTCCCCTGGGAAACTATGCCACCGTTTTTCAGGCTGAGGTCTATGCCATTATCTTGTGCTGCAAGTTATGCCTAGACAAGGGATATCAAAATACGACTATCCGCATCTGTTCTGACAGTCAGGCTGCTCTCCTATCACTGTCAAGGTGTAAATTCACCTCTTTGTTAGTGTGGGAATGCTTCTCGGTCCTCTGTGACCTGTCCGCTCATAACAAGGTATCCCTGCATTGGGTACCTGGACATATGGGTATTGGTGGAAATGAGCTAGCTGATGAAGCAGCACAGGCTGGCTCTAATGCAATTTTCTGGGGCCCTGAACCTGCACTGGGAATTTCTCCCTCCTCATTTAGGGCAACCATTTTCAAGCTCTACGGCAACATTGCACATGAGCTGAATCGAGACTGTCCTAGTGTACGTCAAAAGGAGCTCTTAAAGCTTAAAAGAAACAGTTTAAGGAAGATCATAGGTCTTCTTACTGGTCATTGTATCCTCAGGAGACACCTACACATAATGGGAATTCAATCCAATTCTCTTTGTCGGGGTTGTCATCTAGAAGAGGAGACATCACAGCACATACTTTGTGATTGTGATGTCTATTCTGCTCAAAGGTTTGAGCATTTAGGGCAGCTGTGCGTCAATGCCTGGGAACTGCAAGATGTTCCTGTAAGGTGTCTGCTGAACTTCATTTCAGCTATAGGGCTTTCTTGCTAATCACGACTAGGGTTTGGGTACATAGACCTCTGGTCGATGTGCCCTGCTTGTCAGAGCTGCCCAACCTCTAAGTCTAACAAAAGTTAGAATTTGAAAGGTCACTTTCCTTCGTAAAAAACCTCCGGCTTTTATCCTCGTGATTATAACCAATATTCTCCCCTCTGTTTGCTTAACATGAAACCCTGTGTTTTCTCCTCAGCTCTTTACTGCGGCATGTATTCACATCTTGCCCCTTTTACTCAAAACAAAAATATATTTCTAGGCTTCCTTACCCGATGTGACTTTTTTTCACAACTTGTGAGCATATTAACACCTCCTAAATGGAAAACATAAAGATGTCATTCTCTTTATAATATTGTGCATAGATTTCTTGTTTCCCCTTTTCCCAGGGAAAAATCATTTATGTTAGAGGATTTTAGTTTTTACTTATTTTGTCATAATTCCACGTATTTTAAAAATATTTATTTGATTTTACAGTAGCTTAATAAAAAAGGGGGACAAATATATTGTATTGATTTAATAATTCTCTTGTCATAAACCGGAATTTTTCACAAAATAGCCACTTGTAGATGGCACCACATTGTCTTACGTCAATTACAAACTATTGATAGGTTTTTTTCTTTTAGGAAAAAAAAAAGGATACCAATAGAGTAGAGCAAATGATCTGTTAAATGTTCAGAACTGCCTTTTGCATAATCAATTTTAAATCTTTTTCTTTAGAAATGGTAATTGAGTAATTCTCGCTTGAAGATAGTAATGTATTTTCTAAGTTTTGAGATTCGGGGAATTCCGTAAATTAACGCAAAATGTCATGTTATCCAATAAAATAAAAAGAAATAGAGAATCAGCATGGTGAACTTGGCATCATGATACAACTAGTACAGAAAAGATAAAAAGGAAATTTTTCGAAATTTCGCGCATTAAGTCACATTTGTGTGTAAGCAAAATAATATTTAAAATAATACATTTGTATCAGTCAGTATCAGGTTTTTTGATTTAATACTTGTGTGGGACACCTGTTTTTTTTTTTTTTTAAACACACATTTTGAACTGTGTCCATTTTCGTAAAAGCCGATTTCGAGAGATGTCCAGATAATAAACTTACCGACAAGATATTAAGTTGGAGTGGAAGAAAAAACTTGTTTCCACTCATAGATCAAGATATTTTTAAAAGCTCATAAGTTAACCATTTGCCAATCACCAGTTCAAAGCACCATTAAAAGCTTCAAGGTTTCTACAGTCAATTAATTCTAGAACAATTGCTAATTTAGTTGGATCAAATAGAGAAGGTTACATGGAAAAATGTCAAAAATAAGTTTTTTGAAAGAACACCCTACAACAGTCTCATTTCTAATTTGCGAACACAACACTCGACTAAGAGATCTGGGGAGAAGGCTTGTTCTATAGCTAAAGCCTCTCCTTCTCTGCTCAGATGTATGGGAATATGTTAAGAAATGTCCCCCTTTCATAATATTTTTTGCATTTATATTGGCAAAAATATTTTTTAAAAATTCCTTGGTACTTACTTTAAGAAATGTTTAATGCAGTTTTGAGTTCTTTGAAGTTTCCAAGCTTAAAAAAAATTTAATCGGTTAAAAAATTAAGGCAGAAATTAACGCACTTCCAACTCCTATGGCTATTCAAACGCTAATGGTTAAGGCATGCTAAGTGTTGCCATAGATAAAGAGTTCTACTATGCACCACCTGTAGCCCATTTTAATTGCCAATTACAACACATGAAAGAAACAGCCACTTCTACAAGTCCTATTACTGACCTTGTTCTTTATAATTGATTTAATTGAAAAATTTTATCATTAATAATGATAGCGTGAATTGAATACCAGAAAATTTCTTAAAATATAGACACAGTTGTGGAAATGGTCATCAATATTGATTCTGAGAATGATGATGAAGAAACCAATGATCAATTTCAGGAGATCGTAAAATACACACACATTTTTACTTATGCAAAAACTATGAAATTGTAGTTCAAATGTTAGGATTCTATATAATAATATATACATATTATACACTACACTTCAATAATGGAAGAGATACTTTCAGTTTTTAAATTTCTCAAAAAATAATTAGAAAATTACTTTGTAACTTTAGAGGTAATTAGTACATGCGATTTTTCATATTTAGCAATAAAGGTTAAAAATTTCAGGGACTGACAATTAATTGGGAAAGAAAAGTCAACTACCTATGCCAGAAAATCATGCAATAAGCTTGTACCGATTACTTTGTTATTTCAAATAACTGCATAAAATTTTGAAAACATAACTTAAATATTTATGGAGATATAGGCATGGTTATAAAAAAATTAAGTTTTTAATCTTATGACTACAGCTTTAAAAATATTTAATTAAATTTTTAAAAAAAGTTTGGAACATTTAAAAATTAATTACAAAATTATTGTTTTAAAACTTGAAAAAAATTCTTAAAAAACTGCGCAATGTATGACTGTTTAAAGTATTTTTTATACTGTGAATGTGCACAAAATATTACAAAAAAATATATATTATAATTTTGTAGAGAATCATATCGGGCAACTATTGAAAAAGTTCTGCTTTAAATATCTTAAAAAGTTTCAAGCAATTTTCCAAGTTTTTTTTTTTTTTTTTTTTATTTTTTAAAAGAAAGCTCAAAATGATAAGGAATTTTCCACAAATTTCATTTTTTGTATCATAAAACAAAATTTAATAACAAATTATAATACCTTACAATAATTATCCAAACAGCAAACTATGATGGTTTAAAGAAAGAAAACATTCTTTCATGGGGTATCATTTTTAATATATCTTGTTTAATAGTACAAATAAAATTTTTGGAAAATTCCTTATCCTTTTAATCTTTCTTTTAAAAAGTACAAAAACTACTTAGAAAATTCCTTGAAACTCTTTAAATCTTTAAGATATCCAAAATAAACTTTTTCATTAGTTGCCAAATACAATTTATTATAAAATTTAAAAAAGATTTTTTACATTTTTCACATGCATGCGCAATATAAAAGAACTACATTAAATAATCACATTGAATTTTTTTTTAATTCCATAATAATAATTTTGCTATTATTTTTTAATTGCTCTAAAAATTTTGTTTAATTTTATTGAATATTTAAAAGCTATAGCAAAAAAACACAAGACAAAAAAATTTATATCTTATAAAAATGTCCATAACTGCAATAAAATTGAAGTTGGGTATATGAAATTTTATGCAGTAACTGCAATTAACAACCTAAGTAATTGGTATAAGTTACAAACTTATTGCTTGATTTTCTGGCATAGGGTATTCAAAAATACTTTTTTTTTAAAATTTATTGTCAGTCCCTGGAACTTATTAAGTTCCTGGAAGTTTTAAACCTTATTTCTAAGCTGGAAAAAATGCATGTACTAATTATCTTGAAAGTTACAAAATAATCCTTAAAATATTTCTAGAGAAATTTTAAAAAAAAACAGCCTTTTCCATCATTATTGTAGTGTGTGTGTGTATATATATACAGAGAGAGAGTACAATTTTAAAATACAGATAGCAGTTCATTTGAGAAAATCAAAACACTTCATTCTTTACTTTTTTTTTTTTTAACAATTTTTTTCTGAACAAAAGCATGTTAAAAGCACAATGAGTGCAAGAATTTATTTAGAAAGTATAAGTTATGTAGTTTGTATACAGTAAAAAGTAATTTTTTTTTCGCCAGGAATAAAAATTATAATTTGCAATAATTTAATCATTAATGTAATCGTAAAATATTATAAAGTATACCTTATTTTGTTGTATGTAAAAAAGGCAAGCTCAAAACAGCTATTTATATCTATATACTTCAAAAAAATTATTCATATACCTTTATCTACATATACCTTGTAAATGTAGATAAATTGTTCTGCTTTGTCTATTAAACCTTAAAACAAATTCATGTTATTCTAATTGTCGTAAGGATTAATTAAATCCTTCTTAATTGACATTGGTGTCCTTGAAGACTAAAATATTTTCTCCTATTGCTCTCCTGTCAAAAAAGATGTGAATTTTTAGTATTTATACATGTATGTTCGTATAATAGTTTTATTAAATAAAAGTTTATATTATTCATGGGTTATTGTAACAAGTTTAATGATAAAATACCTGAAATTTAAGCAGAAAAAAAAAACTATGTAGTAGTCATTAATGTATATTCATTGATAGTAGACAAATTTGATTGTTTCTTTTAGAAAATTATAACTATAACTATATGATATCCATTTTGAAAATTCTAAACATGAGAGCTGAGGTTTTATTTTAATCTAATGTCGTGCATAAAATGACTAGAAATGATAACTACAAACAAAATCATCTAAAGAAATAAAAATACCTACATTTCATAACACAAACAGATTTCAGATCTTAGCACAGATGTGAACAATTGAGTGATAAAATAAAAAAAAATTTCCTCCTTCGATTGAAATGAAACTTTTAACATTTAATTTTGATTATTAGTCTTAAGCTCAAATTTCAATGTTGACAATGGGTTTTATATTACCGTCTAGGGGGAAAAAATTTACTTCTTCGGCTGCATCCATGGAATTTACATTGTCAAACTAATAGAAACTTCATGTTTTTTATTTTCACGCCCAAGTTTAAAAAGAAACTTAACACATATGGTTAACTATAAAAAAATTTTTTTTTTTAATGATTGATAATGGGTAAATCAACACTATAGAATTATGATGTTAATAGGAAAATCTTGCAAATACAAATCATGATGCGATTCATAAATGGCCTAAATATGAATTGCAATTTGTAATACATACAATGAGAGAAACCTAATTGAAAAGTGTTTCGTAAATCCCTTTAATGCAAACTACAATGAGTGATTTGTAAATTTGGTCATCACAAATTGTGCCATTAAATTCATAAACCACAATTTTTTCAAAAAATATGTGCAATTCATAATTTGTTAAAAAGAGGAAATCCATGAATCTGCAGAAATTTATCATTATTAATCATTAACAAAAAATCAGCCTTTCAAATTTATAAAATTAATGAACTGAATAAATGAAGATTTAAAGAGAATAAAATTAACACTCTTAAAATTAATGTCCGAATGACTTCTAACTTTACTGGAACACTAAATAAAAGTGACAACAAACACTCAGAAAAAAATTCCCAAGCTTTTCCAGACTGATTTTATCGAATTTCCTTGATTATTGTAACTATGAACAAATGGCATAAATAATTAATTTTTCAGTCATACCTTATTCTCATGCAAAAAAGATATTATGAAACACTTATGCTTGCTTTAAAAGTTGGAAAGAAAGCTTTTTTTTTTTTTTTTAAATTATTAACAAGACCATTTTTTCAGCAAAAATATTAGACTTTGAGTGTATTTAAAATTGATTAATTTTCTTTGACTTATTGAGTATCCTAATTAAATTCCTTGATTTTTTTTCAGATTGATGAAATTCTCTGCTGTGGCCACCTTGAAAGAGACTACTGAACTGAAACACAAAAATTGTTAAGGAGAAATTACACCAACTAAGAAACAAATGCTGCCATGTTTGAAACTTCTATATGGTAAATTAAGATCTTACAAGCAGAGCTTGTCAATATGCATCTAAACACATATTTAAAGCATCAAGTTTGAGTTTCACTCTTCAAACATTTTTGCAGGGAGTGAAAATACTTCTTGTAAATTTTTTAATATTTTTTCATGCATATGAAGAAATAATTTCGAAGATCTTGGAGGAAGGCGTTATAAGTAGAATATTTATCTCGAAGATGATGATTAACACTAGTTGAAGAATTGATTGCTCCTGGGAAAAAGTGCCGAAAGAAATATGGGGATGAATTAATTTAGAATATTATTATCCCTTTGTCCATTTATTCTTTTCTCCAGAGTGATGAAGATAAACTAATTTAGAGACAAATTATTTTCGATAAATAATGAAAAAAAAATATTTTTTCAAACATGTTTCATCAAAAGAAAAATTAATATTCACTTTTAATATGCATATTAACTAGTAAAATTGTAAATTTTTGAAAATGGCCTGTAGGGTGTGACTCATACCAAGCCCCACTGGACACCTCTGTCCATCAAGAAATCAAATGCTCAAGTGTTTCGTATAGGTTGGAATAGTTTTAGCAAAGGAACATTTTTTTTAAAAAAATTTGTATTGGCTATTAAACGCTTTAATTTATTGCAAAGCCTCTTTCTCTAACCCATACACATTCAAATGTGTTGGCAAAAAAGAAAGTGTGAGAAATAATAACGAATTTTAATGAAATCAAAACATTTAGGCAACCATATAAGTTTTCGAATTCTATGCCAATATGTTAGGCAGATGTACAGGGAATCTCTAAAAATAGATCTTATTCCACTTAGTGGTATAAAAAGATTGCCCATTATATTATTGATTTTTATTTACTGAGAAAAAGATTAAATAAAATAATAATTTAGTCTTTGAATGTTAGGAAATATATTATGCATATTCATGAAGATTATAGTAACTAGATGACAGGCTGTTAATCTGTTATTGTACGATAGTAACTAGATGACAGGCTGTTAATCCGTTATTGTATGATAGTAACTAGATGACAGGCTAATAATCCGTTATTGCACAAAGAGTGACAATGAAATCCCTTTCAGGACTGAATTCAGAAAATTCTATTTCTCTAATAAAACTGTCAATAACTACAGTTGTAACTCAAAATAAAATAAAATCTTGGGGATGAATAAGATGACCTTTTCACATTTCTTGTAGATTCCCCTTTCATGTCAATGAATGAACCAACTGTAATATGACTTTTGAACTAGTGGCGAAATTGTGGAAAGAAAATAATGGCAAAATACGCAAATTAAATTCAATGTGCTTCAATAATACGTTGTTTTTTTTTAGAAATCTTGGTCTAATTAATCTATCACGTAAAAAAGTTGAAAATATCTTGGTTTGTTAAAGAAATGAAGAAAAATTTAAAATTTGGCAATTTATCCCTGTTTTAGCAGCTTCAAAAATATTGAAGCATTCCAAGATAATTTAAATTTTGCTCTAACAATAATACTGTGTAGAACTAAAATTACCAGAACTATATTGAAGGGATAAGATTATTGTTTTGCAGTCAGTAAAACTAATCATAATGTTAGATTTCCAAATCAAGTGAATATGAATCGCGATAAGTGTTGTATAAACCAGAGGAATATGAATCACGGTGCATTGTGTATAAAAGTCACTATGTGAAGGATTTGTAGAATGTACATGGCAATGTGTGTTGCGATGTGCGCATCGCAATTCATGTAGGATAAATTCGTGAAGGAATAAATTTTGCCAGCCAACTATAAAAATTAAGGCTTACAGAAATGATTTTAAAAAAAATCCACAGCATTAATGAAATTAACATATAGTTAGGTATGGGGAATAACAAAGTTGATGCAACAAATTTAGAAACAAAAGAAACGTATCTAGCAAATAGGAAACCATTGTAAAAAATCAGCAAATTTGGCAAGAAATTATATTCATGATCATATTGCTTCACCCTAAGGAGAAAAATATTTTCTTTTTTTTTTAACCTCATACTACAATTTTATTTAATCTCACAATTTCGTAGGCAAAAACATAAATCCCTTTTCCGCAAGTAAGAAAAAAGCGCCAAAAACGCATCGCTAACTATATTATACAACTCGAGAAGACCACTGATACACAACAACCTGAATTATGACCTCAGTGCCACCCAATCAGAAACGATACCTGCGATAAAATCGCTTACAGGTATCAGATTACAGAGAAAGTAATCATCTTAATATTTAAAAAGTCACCACTTTTTCAATCACTAATAGTCACTTTTTGTTGTCAGTGGCAACAAGACATTCTCTGTCAATGCTCCTTTATTGATAAGCACTCAATCAAAATATGCAGCCACTGTGTTAAACTGCATAAAACTTTTCGTTTCTCAAATTTAGTATAAAGCAAAATCATTAGGCATATTTTCAATATTTTGCATGGTTAAAAATATATCACATAAAAAAATATCAAACAGCTTGAGCTTATGCTCTATAAAATATTAAGGCATTGGCTATTTTATGAGAGCCATGAGAATATTATTTTTACAAAAAAATGCTCATGTGAAGTTCTGTTAATAGGCTGTGACACCAATTTTAGGAAGGTCCGAATATTGATGAAAAATCAACCTAAAAAAAAAATAAGTGTAAGGAATACCGGGCAGTGGCACTTAACCTTAAAAAAGGTCACTGTATGGAATTTTGAAAATAAGACTGAGTGAAATAAAAAGTTAAAAGCTTTTTCGCAGGGATGATGTTTAAAATTTTTTTTTTTTTGCAAAATAAGCAATGACCGAAAAGAGTTAGTTTATGATCTAGAGAATCAGTGACCTTTCAGTAATAAATAAGAAATCAAAAACTAAAGACTTTACATAACCAGATAAATATTTTTAGAAATTTTATTTCATAGAAATATACACAATATGAAACGTTATCTAATACTTATTAAAATTTTGCACAGGGTTAAAGTAGAACAATAAGTTTCTAAAATCTTTAAAAATTTAAAACAGTACAAAGATAATATAAAATTAATAATAAGATTATTATTATTATAAATATGAAACTCAATTTCATGCAAGTTTTCAGGGCATTATATTTCAGTAGTCGGCAAATTGGTTTATTTCATACATTCTTGTTGAATTTGGAATAAAAACTAAAATAGCATTTTACAACAATTGCTCTTAAAAGTTAATTATGAAACTTTATTCTAAAAGAGGTTGCAGTATAAAAACTAGAGAATAAATAAAAAAAATCTTGCATAATATTACAGTTAGCAAATATCTTCTTTTTCTACCTTCTTCAGAAGGAAAAAAATAAGACTTTAATCACATAATTTTAAAAGGAAGATTTTACCATGTGATTAAAACACTTCACTTAATAATATTAAAATTTTGATCTGTGCACAAATCTTGTCGCTATTTCTACATTTATAAAGATATTAAGTTTCAAAATACAAATAAAAACAGAAATTCATGCATACTAAAGATCTGAAGTCCTTAACAAAAGGAAATATGGTACACTTTATAAGAATATGAGAGTTAAAAGTGCAGTATATTTACATAATTGCATTTATATAAATGCTATTATAAATATGCTACTGGTTCCTCTGCATAATTAAATGAATGATAATGATCTATACCACTGTTAAATTTCATGCTAAAGCGAAGAAAAAGCCAAACACACAAAATTTGATTATTATACAACAGAAATAATGAAAGAGAATAGATTTTAAATTAGATGAGAAATACATTAACACATGTCCTTTTTAGAAATGAAAATAAAATATTTTCACTTTTTGTTTTTCTTTTGCTTAAGTTTCTTATCAATACATTTTCTTTCCAGATCAAGAATAAATGTTTCCAGATATTCTGATGGATGATCTTCGAAATCACCATAAAAATCAAATGCATGTTTTTCCAACATATCATAGTCATTTATTGGGGACAAAACATATTGCATCAACGGTTTGGGTAACTTGGATGCAGAAATTATCTTACGTAATTTTATCAATGCGGATCTCATTTGTACATCGCAAGGGTACCACGAATCCTTCTTGGAGGGTCTCTTGTCAACAAATTTCCAAATGAAAACAATGTAATTGATAGCAGCTTTCTGTTCCAATGTTAATATATGTTTCATATCTGTATGTTGATATACCTATTAAATGAAAAACATACATTTTACAAAAAAAAAAAAAATAAATAAATGGAAATAAACATGAGTAGGACTGGGCAAACAATGGAAAATACGATCTATCCATGATGAGCGTGATATTTCCTGAAACATTATAGAAATTTATGTTTACACATACAATGAAGAACATTGTTCTCACTATTGGTGGTTTCAAGCGTGTGCGTGAAGAGCGTATCTCCCGGTAAGACGTTTATGATCACAAGCACCAGCATTTTTTAGCTATTTCTAGAGCATGCTCCCTTTTGGTCTAGGTAGTTCTGCTTTTTTTTTTTTTTTTTATTATTTTTATTTGTGATATGTTATGTCATTGATATGATTTATTAAACGTTTTTTTTTTTTTTTTAAATTGTTGATCAGACAGATTTATAGCATTTTTTCATTTTTTTTTTTTTTTTGTTGGGAAACTGAGGATTGAGTCTATTGCAAAAATATAATTCCTTAATCAAGCAATCAAAAAGTTTAAGAATTAAAAACTATGTGGAATATAATGTAAAACATTTTTTTAAATAAAACATCACAATGTATTGAAATACAGCAACGTTAAAAGATTACACATTACAATGCCAAAATCTTAACATCGTCCAGTCAAAAAAAATGAATTCCTAATGCGTTTCAAATAATAACAGACCTGTCATCCTTAGAAATTCCAAAAGCCAGACTTTTTGTGACTCTCGCATACCGTAATAAGCATAACAAATTTAGAAAGCAAAAAAATTAATTCATTCTTTAAATTCAATTTATTTAAATAAATTTTATCCAAGGACTACAAAATACTAAATTAACCTTTTTGTTTTTAAACAGAGTGACTGATTTACCATTTTTTAAAAATGCTTTGTAAAAGCTTTTCCGAAACTTCTTCTGCTTTTGCTTCCCAGTTACCAATTCTTCAAAGTATGTTTTGACAAAGAACAGAATAAATCTAAATTTCTGTTACAAGACAGAAATTGTTTTTTTCAGGACGCATCATTCCAAGAGGGAGTGGTGTATGCAAGAATCTTACAAGGAGAGTGTTAGAACTATATATGCACACACTTTAACAATACATTGCAAGTAGATATATTATTGCAATCTTCAAGATATACAAGGAAAAAACTCTTTTGCTAGTATTATTTATTTATTTATTTATTTATTTTTTTTTTTACTTTCAAGGAAAAAGAAATCATTTAAGCTAATTCGTGATCACAACACTTTAATATGCCATCTGGGAAAAAGACCAGTTCCATGACCTAGAGACTCTCTGTCTCTGCTCAGATGTATGGGAATGTATTACAATGTTTCTCTTTACATAATATTCTTTCATTTAGATAGTCAAAAATATATTTTAAAATTTTCTCGATCCTTACTTTACACACTAATTTTAATGCAGTTTGGAGTTCCATATAGTTTCCAAGCTCAAACTTTTTCAATCTATTTAAAAATCAAGACATACTAACATACTTTCTACTCCTATAGCTATCCCCATGCTAATGGTGAAAGCATGCCCAGTGTTACCATAAGTTAAGAGTTTTGCTATGCAAAAACCTGTAGCCCATTTTGATTGCTTAACAGATTTCATGAAAAATCTCTCTTCATTATTTGTACTTTGTCTTAGTTGTTTAAAGTTGATGTAAAATATTCATATTAAATTATTTTGCTAAGATAAAAAAAAAAAAAACTATTACTTTCATTACAATATGCCTATTTACTTCTTTTTGCCTCCTTGAGAGAAGAACCTTACAATCAAAATTCTTACCATTTTATGGATAGAAAGGAGAAAATATCTATTAAGCGCGATGACAAAGCAAGTTTCTCGATCTTCATTATATAAATATTTTTTGGGCTGATAAGATGACCAAGAATCTAAAGTTTATTAACACCAAACAAATCTTTTTTTTCTGGTACATTATGTTTGTTATAATGTTTACACATTTTTATTGAAAAAAAAAAAAAAATTGGCTCAAAATATTATTTAGCTAAAATATTGATTAAAAGCAAGTAGTAATGAACTTTTTCCTCAATTAACAGCAGAAACGTGATTAAAAACGTGAAATAAATATTCTTGTTAATAAGACAAAAGAGGCAAATTATTCATCATATATAGACTAAGAATAAAATGCAGTTTAGATGATTTAATATTCTTCTGAACTAAACAATAAAAATCTTATTATTTAGTGTTTTCACTACAGCGCGAGAATCTCGCATATTTTTTTCTTCTCTCGCATTAAAAAATGATTAACGCGAGAAGTTCGCGCACTCTACTAATGAATTTAAAAATTAACGAATCTCGCGAATTTTGGAAACAATTTTGGCTTTCGCTATTTTAAATGAAATCAGTTTCACTTTTCTTCCTTGATCTTTCATTATTTTTAACATCGATCCTTGTTATCTAGCTTTCCTATTTACCAGTATTGTTCAGAATCAGTGCGAACAGCAGAACACAATCGCCCAAAAAAGGTACTTCATAAAAACGAATAAAAAAACAAAAACAAATTGATCTAAATTTTTGAGTAAAAAGTTAAAAACTGATCATCTCAGTTTTCCAATCACCATATTTTCAAGAAGAAATGGATAAAATCTTAATTTCACATTTTCACATCTAAACTAATTTATATATTTTGAATTATTATGCGTACTATATTTTGAATATTTTTTCACTATTTTGCTTATACTATATTTTTTATTACTATATTTTGAATTATATTTTCAGGCTTCACATTTCGAATCAGAAAAAAATAATAGAAATCAACCTTAAGTTTTGAACAAAAAGTTTAAACTGATCATCTCAGTTTTCCAATTACTGTATTTTCAAGAAGAAATGGAGAAAAATATTAATTTAACTTTTTCACATCAATGTATTTTTAGAAAAATGAACAAAAAAAACCTATTCATAAGAAATTCTTTTTAAAAAATGCTGTCATAATAAAAGCACTGATAAAAAGTTAACCAAAAAAAGCAAAAGATATATAGAAAAAAAAAATTTCTAAGTCCTTAAAATATAATTTTTATGTTGAAAATCACAGTTTTCTATGTTATTGGTTACCGTACAATAAAGAAAATTACAATAAAAGGATTGAGTTTATTAGAAACGTTCCATTAAAATGCTGTGCTATGATAAAAACATAATTTTTTAAACAAAAGTTGTTGAAAAAACGACGAATTGATTCACCTGAATATAATTTTTAAAAAGTCAGCAGTATAAAATTCACTAGTTCAGTATAAAGTAATCTAGCTTCAATTCTCCAAATCTTTTTCTTTCCTTCGTCTTTTAAAACAAAAATTTGCAAGTTTTAGAACTTAAATATGTGTAAAAACTATTTTTAATAATGTACTATTGTATAATCTCTATTTAACCAATTCAAATCCTCAAAAAAAGGGGGGAAACTTTATATTTGTTACATCCCTACAATTGAGTTGAAAAATGCAGGGAGAAAGTTGAATTTATGAGCAAATTAATGAGTTTCCGCTCAATAAACATGAAATATCCTGAGTTCTCTACGAATGAAGAATGAGTTGACAGGAGCACCCATTCTTCTCTTAGGTGTAATACATTTATTACCACAAATGGTTCATGATCGATTATGATCGAAAAGATGAGATTAGGTCTGAAAACTATGGAAATGAATTATAAATGTATATTGCAGCCCCGAATGAAAATCAAAGTCTCTTGTATGTATTCCTAATCCTTGTAAATTTCTTATCAATTAATTCAGTCATATTTTTCTTGCTCGAAATTTTAAACAAATTTTTTTGTGTAGTGTTTTAACAGATGGTTTATTTTGGCGTCAAAACAAACGGTATTCACATTCTCCTAGATTTCAATTTTGCTTAAAATTTACAGTTCTTCTGACATATACTATTCAACAAAAATAGCTGCTGGTAATCAATGTAACATTATATGCTTAGAGTAGAAATTAAAAATTAAGAATGAAATGGATAGAAAAATATCAAAATCACAAATTGCTAAAATATTCAATAACCTGAAACGATATTTGTTTACAATGATTAAAAATCATGATGTAATTCTGAAGCCTGAAATAACTGGCTTAAATTAATGCATATATTAAAAGACGTCATTTGAAAAAATTTACATTTATTTTTAACCTTTAATGTTTAAATCACGTAGTACTTGTTTCTTTGCACTTTATTAACATTTAAAAAAACTGCATAATTGCCAATTAATCTGTGTCAATTTTATAATTCTTTTTTAAGTATAAACATGTTTTTGTCAAAATAAATCCTAAACAAAGCATCGCATTTTGTGTTGGCACAATCTAAAAGCGATTTCAAAATTATACATCGCATTTAATATTCATGAGATTCAAACAATCAAACATCTTGATTTGTATTGAGACAATTTAAAAATCCATTTTTTACCTATTGACTACTTAGTTGTTTCATGAGATATTGATAGTTGAACTACTTACAATTGAATTTTGCAATAGGAAAATGCTTCTGGTTGTATACTTTTTGATTGGTATTTATCAATGAAAAGCTCTTTCAACAGAATACAACAAATGAAAAGTTGAATGCCCACAGAAGAGCTTTTTCCTACACAGTTCATAAAAGAAACAACCATTATTAACAGTGTTTACTAAAACTGAATTTTAATTGATGAAGATTATCAATGAGCCTTAATTTTATGTTACTCACAAACATAAAATTCCTTAAGTTTTTTAGTGTGATCTTAAATGTAGTTTTACATCATATATTTTGATTTCTTTTATTTTTTTACACATAATTTATTCCAGAACTGTGCAAAATTATTTATTTATTAATTACTATTATTTTTGAGAAAGAAAATATTACCAGGAAATTTTGATAATATACACAAATTTTGCTTTCTAAAAATATTTAGAAAAAGTTCTTATAATTAAAAAGCCATGGGAAAAAATTGAAGCAGAAAAAAAATATTCTGGAGAAATTTCTGCACACCTAGTTTTGATTGGATCATTAGACTACATGGGTCGTTAAATCAGATGTAAACTATATTTTTTTAAACATATAATTAAAAATACATATATATACATCTAAAAATATTTAGAAAAAGTTATTATAATTAAAAAGCCATGGGAAAAAATTGAAGCAGAAAAAAAATATTCTGGAGAAATTTCTGCACACCTAGTTTTGATTGGATCATTAGACTACATGGGTCGTTAAATCTGATGTAAACTATATTTTTTTAAACATATAATTAAAAATACATATATATACATCTGGTAATCACAAGACCCCATTCTCACTGAGAGTTCAACTTGGGATTGACAAACTATATATATAATATACCTAATGTGTATATAAATCAATCAACTCTGTCAAGAAGAAAATACTTTAAATGCTGAAGGGGAGGAAATGAAAATCGAATGAACAATAACCAATTAAACATTGCTATTGTAATAATCATGAGATTTAAAATATATTTACTGAAAGTGGTTGTAAATTCTAAAAAGAAAATCTAATCCTTAGCTGGCAGAATTTTAGGAATGAAAATTGGGAAGATTGTACCATTGATAAATTAAGTGATAAATGGGAGCCATAAAAAAAAATTTCAAATAAAGTAACGATATTTTCAGAATTTTTTTTTTTTCTTTTTAATTTTAAACATTATTTAATTTATGAATATGATTTGAACACCTTTCAATTGCATATTCTAAATATTAATTTTTAATGTTTAAATTTCCATTATAGTGAACTTTTTATTCATAAAATAATTATTAAACAAAGCTACTCAGCTTCTTTTTTCAATACTTCAAGAATGCATTCTTACTTTAAAAAAACTAACCAATTAACTTAAAAGATTAAAGAAATTATTGAAAAAAAATATGTTTTTACTTTACTTTGATTTTTTACTTTAACTGTATTTTATTTCTAGAAAGCATTGGTTCTCAATCATCAATTAGAATATTAAAGTAATTTTCTCTATTCTTTGGCGCTCTCAGTTTAAAAAGCTTCCACTTGCATATTAATTTTAAATATTTGAATATGAATGAACATTTTTAAAATAATGTATAAAGAAAGAAGTAGAAAATATTCTATATAGGACATGTTTCATGAGATATTGATAGTAATGCTGAAGCCAAATGAAAACTTGTGACCACATATCAAGTTTTAAAGTATGTAGATTAGATTAATTATATGTATATAAAAGTGCAAAATCATTGTAAGAAAAACTACAAGGGAGATTATTTTAATAAAGAAGTATTTTTGCAAATTACAAAGGAAGAAGAATATTAAAAGTTCTAGATTTATGAATCATTCCCCATTTAGATGGCTGACTATAGCGGCAGTTCCCAAATGGTGTTCTGGTGTTAACCCAAATGGTTAAAAAATTATTTTAAAATGTTAATTATATTTAAATCTAATGAATAAACAAATATCTATTTAATATTTCAATTGTCTGTATAAAATTAAGGACATGTTCTTATAAAAATTGTCTTAGTATTTCTTTTCTGGCCTCTCAAATCAAAATAAAATAACTAAATATACAAATAAAGAAATATCTTTTTTTAATAACCAAGATTTTGATGCTCCTTAAATGTAATCCAGAATATCAACACAAAAAAAAAGAATATATTTTTCTTAAATAAAATTAAAGTAAGTTAACAAAAATAAATAAACTTAAAAAATAAAAATATAAATGAACAAGCAAATTTAATACTTTCTGCAAAGGATCTTTTCCATAGAAAGAAATTAAATCAAAAAATTTCAGTTAACTATTTGAAAGACTGTGATTTTTAACAAGGCACATTTTTTCATGAATAATATCTTAGTTTCTTTCTTTTTTAAAAGATGTTTACTTTACCATCATTTTAGAAATAATCATTAGTTCCTTACACTGTCAAGAGAAGTAAGAGTTTTGTACCAAATATCATCAATCATTCCCTTCCTCACCCCCTACATAGTTGTTTATTTTCAATCATAGCTCAGTGAGAAGGAGTTACTCATTGAACACCTGTTTTCTTATCATCTGGCCCTTAAGCAGGGGTATCATTATTACCAGCTTCTCACAATAGAAGTCATCATGTCCCTTGATTGCTTAGTCCAGGAGAGTTAAAAACAAATCATTTTATTTGTCTTCTTTGATTCTTAAAAATCTTTCAAAGTACTCCCTACAGGGACTGCAGAACTCCTATTTTTCCTATTATCTCTGTACCCCTTCATTTTTTTCCTGTTATTCTCTACTTTTTCTTATTTTTTTAAAAATATCTGTCATTTCTGCTATTCCCCCTTTTAACATAGTGACAGCAAAGAAACAGGAGTAATAACTCAAGGTCAAGTATTGCAACTGCACCTGTTTTTCAATTCATTCATTTTGAATGGAGTGTGAGGAGGGAGCAGAAAGTGGTGGAACATAAAATCTTTTTATTGTCAGCTTCTGTGTGGGCTTGCCAATTTATGTTTAACTGGAGTGGAGGAGAAATAAAATCACTCAGCTTAATGAGGAATAAGATTGTGATACACATGTTTTTCTTTCTGATTTCAATTAATGTTTTAGCAAAATGTTGAAACCCAAGTTAAACTCTTCTAGAAAAGTAATCGTGTGCCAGAATCACGACAATATTGTCGCAGAACGTTAGAAAGTTTGTTTTTTTTATGAAGTAAAACATTTTTAATTTCTTTTCTGTAGAAATTTTCAAAAGATTTTTTTTTTTTCCATCCAGAATTATATTCAAATGGTGTATTTCTAGCGCATAGGAGGAGGGAAAAAAATGTTTGAGAACAATAAAGTAAAAAAATTTGTTTTTCTTTTATCCAGAATTTTCGAAAGATTCTTTTTTTTTTCTTATCACCCAGAATTATATTCAAACGACGTCTTTCTCGCGCATAGGATGGGAAAGAAGTGCTAGCAATTTTTCTCTTTTGATTTGAGAATAATAAAAAATAATGAAGTAAAAAAAATTTTTTTTTTCTCCAGAAATTTTCAAAAGATTCTCCCCCCCCCCTTTATTCCATCTTGCCTTTTTTGTTCATTTTAGATTAAGTCTGTATATATTTTTATTTCATTATTTTTTTTCCTTTTTTATCTTATTAAACTTATCGTTTTTTCTTCTTTTTAAGATTATATATAAAACAAAAAAAATTTTTTTGTTGGGTTTGGCAATAAAAAAAATGGCTTTTGGTAGAGATTCAGAAAACTGGAAAATTCAGTTATATGGAATAGCGATGGTCCCGATCGTTCCGGTTCCCTACTGTAATTGTGACAATTCTGGTGCATTATTTTTAAAAAATGTCTTGCCCTGCAAAGATTAAAGCTATTATTTTATTGTAATATCTATAAAATATAAAGCTTATTTTTTTTACTCAAATTTTCTGGATGTACTGTAATGTCTTCTAACATGCTTTAAAGAAAATTCATTTATCTTACTTTAACGAATTTTTATAGAGAATACAAAAGTTCAATACAGTATTAAAAAAAACAGTTAGTAACCAATAAAAATAACTATCTTTTTAATATTTCATTCACCCCTGACAAAGTTGGCAAAAGTTAGTAGTATTATTAACAAAATTAACCTGCTTTCGTGTTTGTAACAATGGTAACTAGTGATAAAAATTTCCACTACTTTCCGACTAGCTAGAATATTCAAATCTCTAGTGTTACACCGTGCTTAATTACAATACAAGTTGCAATAGTTTTCTGACCACAACAAACAGAATTTATTAACCTAAATAGGACCTATCACCAATAGATATTTTGATCACTTTCCATATAATTGAAATGCTCAAAATTCAACTAGTTTTCTAACGACAAAACAAGTTATGATTGCTTTCTGACAATTGAAAGCTAAGTTTAATGTCATTTATAACAAAAGGGCAATTCCAGAATGTTGGACGTAAAAAATAAACATAAATTTCTCCTAAAGATTCTCTCATAAATAATAAATGTTTGAAATCATCAAATTTTTATATCACATATTTAGTACGCCATAACCTATAAAAAAACAAGTTGTTGAATAAAAACTAATTATAATTTATATTAAACAGATTAAATTGTTAGTGTCTGACGTAAATCACATGAAAGCAAAAAATAATTACTCGTGTACAAATTGTCTAAACTCTGGAAATTTGTTTGCAATTTAACTGTAAACTTGTCTGAATTTTGATGCTGACATTTGAATAAAGAATCCATGCAGTTCTCTACTTGTAAAATATGATGTATAATTGATATGAAACTTTTTACTTTGGTGTCAGACCTAAAATATTTGGTGGCAGTTCTTTAGGTTTAATATAAATTAAAATAATTATAAAAACTGAAAGTTACTTTAATATGTATCTTTACTATAAACATTTTTTCCATTAAAGAGCTTCATAAAATTTAAACTGTCTTCTATCTCTTGTTGGAATAGGTGGATAAATGTGTTTTATAACATTTTCTATTTTGTAAAAGTTAGTAAAAAACTTACTAATTTTAACTGTGTAAAATTAAAGTTAGTATATTAAGAGCAATGTAAATACAACTCATATTTGAGCAACATTTTCTTAAATCTAATAATTTTAAAAATCCTGGAAAAAAAAAATTGAAAAAAAAAAAAAAAACTGTCTAAAAATGTTTATTTATTTTTTTTTTTTTCTATATAACATAGGGAAAAAATAGAAAACAAATGTAGAAAAGTTCAAAATTTTTAAATACAATAAAAAAAAAAAACTATTAAAAAATGAGTTACTGTACATTGAAAGAAAAACTATTTGTTTACTAAAATATCAGTCCATAAAAAATTTTTCTGCGAAAAAAAATCGGGTAAATTAATTTTATTGCTATATTTATCAAATATTTAAAATTAAACATTTCACACAGTTTTTACAATCTATTTGTTTTGATGCATCAATGCAGACAATATTAATCAATATACTTTTTACTAGTATTTAGTGGCATATCAAGCGGAGGATTAGAAAGACAATCCCCCAGCGGTGGCCTTAAAAAAGCGCTAAATATATGAAAGTAATTAAAAATGAATTCTAGAATAATTTATTAATATAATAATTTTCCTCTCTTTTAAATACCCCCACCCCCTAGTTTCAGTTCCTAATTACGACACAATAATTTCTCCTATTTACCTAAGAATTTAATAGGACGTGTATTATTGTTGTAATTTGCTTTGCATGTAAGCTTATAACTTTTTAAATAATTTTTTGCAAATTGGCAAGACAATAAGAAACAACAAACACTTATCCTTAAATCAAAAACAAACATCTTAAAAGTGTTATAAAAAATACATGCATTAGTAATGTACACTGTTCAAACTTAAGTCAAATCAGATTAATGTTTTTACGTTGTCGAGTTACATTGATTTAAAGCTGTGAAATCTTATTTAATAAAAAATTTAATTTATGAAATCAGTTATACAGCATCTAAACTAATAACAATCTCAAAAAATCCCTTAAGTCTAACATTATATTTTTCATACTTATTATTATGTCAAGAGGCACAAAAAGTCTTTCCCCAGTGCTGTAAGCCTTAACTACACCTTTGTTTGAATAAGCAAGGTTTGGTACTTCACATCTGAATGCATATAGTAAGTATTACTGCTAACATTAGTTCCTTAGTATAAACATGTGCTTAACCTCAAGTGTTTTTGAATACAGGCCCGAGTAGCTTTGTCCACTACCCAAAAAAATTTATATATATATATATATATATATATGTACGAAAAAATAAATAGCTACAAAGTATTCCGAAGAAGAAAAAAACTTTTTTTGCTCTAAACATGTACATTTTTCAAGCTCTTCTAAGCGAAATGATTGATTAAAAAAGTTCTAAATGAATGTTTGTTTCTCAAAAATTTGAAACTGAGTTGCTTACCTCAAAATAAATTTTTTAAAAATAATAAAAAAACTTAATTAATCAATTTTAAAATCATAATATAAATAACTATGTACAGTTACTTAGTTAAACAGATTATATATTTATGCAGATTTTATAAGGCTACTGAGGCGAAATACAATATTCCAAAATTAACCAAAAAGAATATTTAGCTATTTAGATGGTTTCATTCACATTTGACTTCATTGAAAAAATAAATAAATAAATAAATATGAGATGAAAACTATTGTAAGGAAGAGGAAAGCAGTGGTACCGATCATAAATAGCGTCAGTCATAAAAAAACTTATAAATTTACAGTAAAGATATTTTTTATTTTCAAAATCAAAATAAGGCTATACAAGCAAAACTTGCATAGTCTTGCTTTAAACTGAAAAAATAATTGTAGTATGTTAAATATTAGTGGTAAAGTACACTTAAATATGTATTTAGGAGTAGAGAATAAAATATCAAAAGTGCATCTTGGGAATTTTTTGTAAATCAATTTGTGAAAAGTTTCCACACATTTGCACAAAATAACCTGTTTTGATACAGTTTACCTTAATATTATTTATTTAATTTTCTATTATAAATGTGATTTTAAAAAAAAACTGTACTTATTATATTTATTTGCGGAGACTAAAAATTTAAAATTATGTATCCATTCATTAAACAGCCTATAGCTTAATGAAAATCGATATTAATAAGTTAAAAGTTATAATTTCTAAATAATCAGTTTAAAATTTTGGTAATCTGGTTGACCTTACAGTGAAATTGCCTAGTTTTTATGATCGCATAGAGAAGTTAAATGAAGTAATTTTTTTAATAAATTTCAATTTATAGATTTAGGAGAAGCAGATTATTACAACAAATATTAAAACTTAACTACAGAATGACAAAGTGTCTCTTTTACATGATCAATAAAATTAATGCGCAATCTAAGGAAATATTTCCATATTGTGATCTGTGGCAGAACAATCACCAAGTCTTGGGAACTACCGGGCAGCGGCCCAAGAGAAACAAAACAAAAAAAAAACATTACAGAAAGGGATCAACTCGAAAGGTATAACCCTAGGCAAACATTCATGTTTTTTTTTTTTTAATTTGCAAATCTAAAATTTGGGGTAGTTGACGCAACAGATCACGGTACAGAAATATTCCCCAATCTAAATAAATAAAAGAGCTACTTACCGGAGTAAATTAGTTTTAACAGGCTAACAACTTTTAAAGAGTCCTCTTTGGTCTGAAATATAAACATTACCAAAAATCAAAATGAAAGCTTTTTTAAGTTAAAACTACATTTTCTTTTTTCCTTAAAAAAACTTATTAATGACTTTTGATTAACCACTGGCAAACTAAGTTTTATATTTAATTTTGCGTAACCAAATTATTCAATGAAAAATAAGCACTTTTCAAGCACTCTAATAATATTTTTAAGCACTTTATAAGAATATCATAACTGGCAAGGTTGGAAAGTTTTTGACAATTGACGGTTTTATCTGGTTTTAACAGTCATGTCAAAAAAAAAATTCTTTTCACATTGTTTTTGACAATTGTCAAGATTTTTGAATCATGTAAATCGTTTTCATAAACTACGGTCTGACGATGTGCCAAAATAAATTGGGGTTGAACTAATTGTGAAAACTTTGAATAAAACAATGTGAACAGTGTCTTTCTGCATAGTCCGTAGCGACAATCAACATGGTCAAGGAAAAATCTGAATTTGGCAAAGGGAAAATTAAGAACTTTTTAAAAACACCCAATGAAAAAAGCACCTTTAAGGGCTTTTAAAAAACGAAATTAAGCACTTTTTAAAAATGCTACGCACCCTATAGAAATATATTTTTTGAAATTATAAAAATTTATTTTAGAAAGCTCACAAACACAGTTTTTTTTTTTATAGAAATGACACTTTTGACCATTATATTTAGCTGTGTTGTAACTTAAAAAATTATTTAAAAATTTACTAAAATAGAAAATAACTATTGTTTACATCTAGGAAAATTTTTAAGTCAGATTACAAATATACAGTAACACAATTTTACAAATAAACTTAATGATTCTGTAAATTTACTTGATATCAGTTTTACTTTGATTATAAACAACTTTCTAGTAAAATTGACAAAATCAACATACAAGTTTTATTCATTTATATTCTATCAAATAATACTTGACCGTCAAATTTTAGCGACTTTTTGCCGCTGATCTAGATTAGGAATTCTTGTTTGTGTTAGAATAATAAATATTGCAGTGTTTATTAAACGAAAGATGACTGTATATGCAGGCTTTCTTTTGACACGGAGATTTGTGTAATGTTTTAAAAATGTTATTTTCAAAACATAAGTTATTAGAATATTAGATCATTAATTATAAAAAAATCAATTATGAATAACATAAAGATAATAACAGAATTAATGATTTGTCTATGACAGCCCCAACCTAGTAGCCCGGTTTCATATAATTTTTTCACAAACATTGCACAACTACACTGTGATATGCAGTAGAAATATATGATCTGAAGAAAAAAAACACTGAAATTATATTACCCCATAATTAAAAGAAACAAATAATTTTACAAAAACTTACTTGACACCAGCTTGCGAGTGAGGGAACGGTTTCTTCAGCCCGAGTCTCCAGAAAAACGCTCAGGCATGCGCCTTGAAGATCTGTTGGCGTTTAAGAATTTATCAAAACAGTTTGATAAAAGTAAGCGCGCGCATTAATCAGTTAGGAAACATTTTTACAGAAATGTGATGTAAAACAAATGGTTTTTGCTAACTAGAATTAAATTCTGAAGCTCGTTTCAAGAATTCTAGCCGTGCTAACTGCCATAGGTGGAGAGTTCTGCTCATAGATAAAGAACGCAGAAAGATCAATCACTTGACTAAACGGACGTCACGGTGAACTTTGACATCACTGGTCTAGTAACTAGTTCTACTCTTTATCCACGCCCTCTAGAGAGCATTTTGTTCAAGTAAAACTTCATTAAAGTTGTGTCTTTATAGCAGCTGTACTTAATTTTGTTCTTTTTTTATTTGATTTTTATAAATTCATATGATTAATAATAATTAATAACATTCTGTCTCTTTGCCAGAAAAATCTGAAATTCACACATTGTATAACGCATTTTTTACCGAATTTTTTAAAGATTTATAAATTTTAAAATTTAAAAAAAAAACTAATATGTTCTTAAAAATTAATTCTTTATATCATTCTGAAATTCAAATACTCGAAATAAAAAAACGCAATTTATATACTTACAAAAAATAAATAAATAAAATAAAGAACATTTAGTAAGCAATCTAATATACCCAAAGCTAAATTTCATATAAAGCACAAGAAATTGGAAAATGATAATAATTATTGAGATAGAGACTCATTATTGTCGGTCAGCTTTACATTAGTTTGCTACTAAAACGTTTTCCTGGTTTTTACTTGTGCGTGATGGAAATTCTAATTATTTTCATTCAAAATATGATTTTACTCCTCTATTTCAATTACAAGTTACTTTGATATCTGGATTGTGCACAAAAAAGTAAGAAAAGTAGAAAAATAAGAAGAGCATTTCACAACATTTATTAAAATGATAGGCTATATATCAAGGATGATGAAAAAATGATTGATAATTAAAAATAATTTCATTGCTATAATGAATATTCAGATGGAATCCTATTACAGTTCAGTAATCTAAAAGACTTTTTCATGGTTTTTTCATTGCATGTAACGCAAAATTTGATTTGTTTCAATTTTAATTTAATTTTTACCCAGTGGTGGTTTAGTAAATGGGCAAAACTCAAATAACGTTCTACCCAAATATACTATTTCCCTAGTCAATAACACAGGAAAGCCGGTTCTGCTATGCGGTGAAAAATGCAAGTTAAAATACGAATTTTTATGTGCAGAACCATCAGTGGATAAATATTATATAGGTTACTACAATAGCTTTTATAAATATGATTTTACTCTGATACTTGAATTGCAAGTTACTTTGATTTCTGGGTTGTGTTAAGAATTAAAAATATAAGAAGCGTGTATCACAACATTCACAAAAGTGACAGATTGTCTGTCATGGATGATAAAAAAAATTATTGATTATAAAAATAATTTCATTGTGATAATGAACATTTAGCTACACTCCCATTGCCGTTCAGCAATCTAAAAGACTTTTTCGTGGTTTTCCTTTGCATGTATGTAACGCAAAATTTGAATAATTTGATTTAAACTTAATTAAAATAAGTTATTCTCAAATAACTTTAATGACTATGATTGTACTCCGATACCTTAATTACGAGTTACTTTGATTTCTGGGTTCAATTAAAAATAAGAAGGGCGTTTCGTTATATGCACAAAGATGATAAGCCATTTATCATGGATGATAAAAAAAAAATAATTGATTCATGAAAAATAATTTCCTTTAGATAATGACCATTTAGCTGGAATGCCTTTTACAGATAAAAGCAATCTGAAATTCTTTTTTGTAGTTTTCCTTAGCGTTTAACGCAAAATTTGATACTTTTAATTTAATGTTAATTAAAATAGTTTTTTTTTATATCTTTCATAAATATAATTGTATTTCGATACTTAAATAGTGGCTTATTATTTTTTTTATGGGTTGAGTTAAAAAGAAGAGCTTTTCGTTATATTCAGAAATACGATACCCTATCTATCTCATAATTTTCAAACCGAAGTCGAGAAGCCGACCTAATTTTGTGTGTACGACTACTTATGTTCAATTTCGTAGACTTTTAATTTTGAACCCCATCCAGAAGACAAGGCAACTCCTGGATCAAGTATTGGGAGAAATCTGCCTTCGCGGAGGACTTTTTGATGGAATTTGCCAGCAATTGCATTACATGGAGAGGAAAACCACGAAAACCTCACACAGTTAGCCTGACGGCCAGATCTATATTATTTTATAAACGTTGTTTCACAGCCGGCCCAGTTTTTTGGACTTACGACGTCGACTAATGTTCATTACCATTACCTTTTAATTTTAAATCCAATCCAGAAGACAAGGTAAGTCCTGGCTCAAGTATTGAGAGAAATTTGCCTCCGTGGAGGACTTTTTGATGGAACTAACCTGCATTTGCTTTACACGAAGAGGAAAACCACGAAAACCTCCCATGGTTAGCCTAACGGCAATGGGACTCCTGATCTTCTGAGCCGCAACAACTCGGCCCGATTAATAATAAAAAATAAAAATGGTTGCTTGCAAAAAATAATTTCATTGAGAAAATGATGAACATTTAGCTTGAACCCTTTTACAGCCAAGTGATCTGAAAAACATTTTCGTGGTTTTCCATTTGCGTGTAGCGCAAAATATGACAATTTTAATTTAATCTTTGTTAAAATAAATTATTTTTTTATAACATCAATAATTATTGTTTTACACCTATACTTAAATTGCGCGTTACTTTGATTTTTGGGTTGGGTAAAAATTACAAAAAATATAAAGAGCATCTTGTTATATTCACAAAGATGATTGGCTGTCTGTCAAAAACGCTAAAAAAATGATTCATTATATATATATAAAAGAAATTAATTGTCATTACTGAGAATTTAACTGAAATTCTTTAAACCTCAAGCAATCTGAAAGATATTTTCGTGGATTCTCTTTACGCATAACGTGAAATATGATTGTTGTCTTAAAAAAAAATATTCATAAAGGCAGCAATACTTAAATATTTACATAAATTATGAGTTATTTTTTATCTTTTTTCCTTGTAAAAATAAGACAAAATAAAGAGCATTTGACTGATTGCAATACATTAGCAGGGTTGTTGTAGCTCATTTGCGTCAGACTGGAGCTGCACAATGGGTTATTGGTGACGGTCTGGGAAACATCCCTGAGGATGATCCGAAGACATGCCATCACAATTTTGATCCTCTTCAGAGGCAGAGAGACCAACGACCTGCACGTGTAGTCGAGCACTTTACGATAGAACAGTTCAACGAAGACCAATACCTCACACCCTCGGTCCCAACGCAGACTGATTGAAGTGGTCACCCACCCGCACACTGACCGCAGTCAATGATGCTTGACTTCGGTGATCTGCTGGGAGCCGTGTCTTAACGATCAGTCCACTGCGGAACTATTAAAATGATTTGGTAGATTTCGATACGGATATATATATTATACATGGGCGCCCATAGGGGAGGGTCGAAGGGGCCCGGCCCCCTCCCTAGAAATTATATGCGTAATGAAACATATGCGTATTTGATCAAGCATGTATAACTAAAAGTGAAATTAATTTAAATTAATTAGTTATTCAGCTAATTAAGTTAAAAATATTTAATTAGATAAAATTTCCTCTCATTAATTTTTTAATTCATTAAGCTATTTGTCGTTTTCTTTCATGAGCCCCCCCCCCTAAAGTCAAACATATGGGCGCCCCTTATATTATATATATATAATAATAATATTTCAAATAATTACTCATGCAAAGGTATTTATAAAGATCAGAAATTGATTGATGCTCTATACAATTTAATTCGTAATAAATGTTACGAATAATTATTTTGATGAAAAAGATTTTTATTTTAATTCTCATAGGAAAATTTAACAAATTTACGGTTGCATTGTTGTTGTAGTTGTAGTTTATGTACGTCGCACTAGAGCTGCACAATGGGCTATTGGCGACGGTCTGGGAAACATCCCTGAGGAAGATCCGAAGACATGCCATCACAATTTTGATCCTGTGCAGAGAGGATGGCACCCCTGCTTCGGTAACCCAACGACCTGCACGTGAAGTCGAGCACTTTACGGTAGCACAGTTTAACGAGGACCAATACCGCACACCCTCTGTCCCTATGCAGACTGGTGCAAGTGGTGACCCACCCGCACACTGACCGCAGCCAGTGCGGTTGCATTGCTTATATTTGTTTAAAAAATGCTTCATTTAAAGCATTTCTAATTATAACGATTTTAAAACAATAATAGTATATTAATAAAATTTTAAGGATTTCAGTTTTGAATTTGTTCTGTTAAATCATATATTTAAATATAAAAATAATGCTAAAATAAGCATTTACACTTCAGTTATAATAGAACCAGACGCATCAAAACCGAAACTGAAGTATATAATGGTCCGTAATCTAAATGATCTCTGGTTTTAAAACTCTAATAAACAAACAAATAAATTACGAGTGATCTATAGACATCTTTAAGCGATATATAAAATAATGTACTGGATTTCAGAAATAAAATTTTTTTATTGCTTTTCAATGATCAACACTGATTACGCGTAATGCTTAGGAATGCCGGGGATGTCGCAAAATAGTACACTTAAAAATGCGAGCGCCGCTTTCTGTACGTTGTTTTGTGCAATTGCTTGTTGCTCATATTAGTCCCTGGGAAATACAGAGCTATAAAATTACTCAAAGAGCTCGTCGCACTATTCAATAAACTACAATCAATCTATCATAAATTATGTTTACTATTTGAATCTGTTTTTGTGTTTACATCAAATTCCTCGGAATTTATAAATTTTAAAAATAAATTTTACAATTTGTTCTTGTGCATGTAGTGCTTATTTAATCTTTTTAGAATTTTTTTTAAAATCTGTACTTTTTCTTGCATTCAGCACTGTTTATCAAAATGTCAGAATTGAAAATGTAGGTTCTCAAATTGCTTCTCATTATTTATTTATGTTGTGTTATTCCTTTTGCATTTGTATACATACTCATATTGTTTTGATTCATACTCAAATTTTTCAACTTTTAAACTATGAAAAATTTTGTAATTCCTTTTTCGAACTCGAGATCAAAAAAGTTATTACAAAATTGTTCCGGTGCTAATGAGAACCTCTCTTTGTTGCTCAGATAAACCAATCAGATACTTTGACCGCCTCATATAAACCAAAATTATTATTAAATAAATGAATTAGTCTACCCTTTCGAAACTATATTCTGCGATGTAGCAGAATGAATTATAAATTTTAAAATTTTATATCAATTACATTGAAAGTTGAAATGAATGCCCCAATTTCGTACTTGCAGCACGCAAAATGTGATTTTCGGTATCGTAATCTGTGTCAGAATAATCGCCAAGTCTTGGAAACTTCTGGGTAGTAGCCCTCGAGAAACTAAAAACAACATCACTGAAAAGAACCAACTCGAAAGGTAAAACTCGTAGCCTTCCCCGGGCAAACATCGACATGTTTTTTTTTCTTCTAAAGATTTGCAAGTTAGCACCTATGCTATTGTAGTTGATACGACAGATCATGATACAGAAATATCCCCATAAATTATATATTCATAAGAATGAACATGCAAGAATATCAACAATAGAAATATAAACAGAAAACCAGTCAGTTAGCAGTGCCTGCAACTGTTTCCTAGCATTCCAGCATCTGTCATGGATGTTGCTGCGGGGTAGACCCCTAGATGCTCAGCATTCATTAGAGCAGGGATGGGCAAACTACGGCCCGCGGGCCAACTGTGGCCCGTCGGAAGGTTTTATCCGGCCTGCAGATAGAATTCAAACTTGCCGATCCGTGGAGAATATAAACAAGATGATATTACACATTCATTATTTTGTCTACTTGCTTTAAAGCTATTTTTGTTCCTTCTTTTTTAACAAAGTACTGATGACGTTTTTACTTTATCTATTGGTGGAATTGATGGAAATAGTTAGCACAGACAGCTTCAATTGGTAAAATGTTGATAGCAGAAGATCTTTATAGAATAGCAACAAATTAGCTCCAACAAGCGTTTGTCTTTCTCGAGGATCAGGCATATGGAATCTAACATATGGGAATTGTGCTTCACATGTGGCAGACATCACATTTTAAGCTCCAACGTGCGGATTTTTCTGCCGGTGCGAGTTCTAACATTATTTTTTGAGTATGCAAAGAATTGCACACTATTGTTGTTTCGAAACATGCCAAAGTTTGAGTTTTGCAAATCATTACCAAAAGCTAGTTTCCAAAATTTAATATCTCATAACCAGAAAATCAGTGCTATGTTTGCTTCATCTTATATATGTGAGCAAGTGTTTTCAACCATGATCCTTAGAAAAAATAATTTCAAAAGTATACTAACAGACAAGCATTTACACTCGCTCCTTAAAATAAGCACATCTCACTTCCAACCTCAATATAATGAATTTTTAAAAATGAAATCGCAATTTCATTCCTCTCATTAAATATTTAAATTAAAACTTGTATATCGTTTTTTATTTATTTTAAAAGTTTTTACTCGGCCCACCAAACCTTTTTCTCTCGAATTTTTGCCCTCGACCAAAAAAGTTTGCCCATCCCTGCATTAGAGAGTCCTCCACATGCAAGATACAGTTTAGATCGGGAAAGATATTAAGTCTACGGAGGTAAACAGCAAGGCAGCCTTGTCTGGTTTCCAAACTAAAGCAAAAGCAGCAACCGCATTGCGTCTCGGGTGATCAGGAGTCCCCCTCCAGATCTTATCACTAATTTGTTCATTTAAATTATTTCCATGACTCCTAATTATCGTGTTTTTAATTATTCTGCTTATGGTAGAGTAAGTAATTTCTCTCTGGGAGCTCTGTAAAATACGAGTTCCTCTTTTAGCAAGAAGATCTGCCATCTCGTTTCCATAGATATTACAGTGAAGGAACTCACTGTATCACAAAACTCTTTTATAAGGCCAAAAATACATAAAAAAAATGAACATCAAAAATTGAATAGTTAAATTCGCTTATTATTGTATTATATTAAAAATAACAGAAATTAAAAAGGAAAAAAAGCATGCAGAGAAGGTTGAGAAACTATAAAAAAATAACATAGATTTCGATTTTCGAATAGAGCACATCAAAAATTGATCATCAAATTTGAAATTCTTGAGTCATAATAACATAATATTAAAAATATGGGAATTAAAAGAATAAAGAATTGATAATACGGTATATAACTGATTATTGGGTTTTCAAAAAACAGGAAAAAAATTTGCTGGGATTTAACGCCATTTCAAACGAGAATGGTTGAGGCAAGTTGCGGGAAGTAGGACTGGGCTATATCGATTTAATGCATATATCGGCAGGCCGATATAATGACTTTCGTTTAAGGCGATGCATTAGAAATCTGATTTTAAGCTGCAGATAGTGACTTTTGTTTTAGGCGATGCATCAGAATTAAGCTGCCGGCTTTGAGTTTTGTCTTAGGCGATGCATCAGAAATCTGATTTAAGCCGTAGGTATATTACAACGCTCGCTGTTTAACGATTTAAAATGTGAGGATCCTTGCCTACACAAATGCTGTCACTGCGCTGACGATTTTGATTTCGTCTAATTGCGGAGATGTTGATAGCGTCTGGCTACGAAGACGATGTTAGTTTCGTGAATGACGAAGAGTGAATTGAATCAGTACTCCCGGTTTCGTGCGAGGATCAGCGTTGAAATGGAACGCCATGCATAGTTTCTTTATGCGTCATTTTTGTCTTTCGGATTTTACTTCTCTTGAAAATTATTTTCAGCTGGACTTCCGTTATTTTGTGATCGCTGTGCACTTTATTTCGCCTTGATATAACGTTTCTTGTAGATTATTTTCAGTGAGACTTTTGCTACTTAGCGATCGTTTCGTTGTGCATTAATTCGTCACTTTTTTTCTTTTCTTATTTATTATTTTTTTTGTCTGTCGGGATTTAATGATTCTTGTAAATTATTTTTAGTAGAACTACTGTCATTTTGCGATCATTGCGCAATCGCTGTTATCTTAAATTTTTGTTCTGAATTCAATCTATTCTAAAGAAAATATGAATAAAAAAAGATTCTTCATTGTTTCTTTAAATTATTGTTTTTCATTTTGAGTATTAAAATTTAAAAACGATATTTTGTATTTAACTTTGCTATAAAAAGTTAGTTTTTTAAATTTATTTGATGCATGAAGTATAATAATTTGACAGAATTTGATTATTTTTAAACCAAAAAATCTTCAGTCATGTTTAATTATAAAAAAATTTGGCTACTAGTTAATACAAATATATATATTTTTAATTGAATAATAAGTTTAGCAATGTTTTGATGTTTTAATAATTTAACAATAGTACTTAAAAGCATTTTTTAAATTTTTCTTAAAATATTTTCAATACTTGTTTGCTTCATAATTTGTTAGACAGTCAGTATCATTTTTAAACAAATTAATCCTTAGTCAAATTTATTTTCAAAAAAGAAAATAATAAATAAATAAAAAACTTAAATTTATTTTTATATTCTTTAAGTATAGAATTTGACCCTTAGTTAATACAGCTTTGTTATTTTAAATAAAATAAATGAAAGAAGATCTAATGATGCTTCAAAAGCAGAGATTTTTCAATAAATAATTTAAAAAATGTTTTACTAAAGTGAACATTTCTTTAGTTTGCTTTTTACTTTTGTTTTTTCTTTTGATTTTTAATGCATGAATGAAAATTATTCTGTTACAGTTTTATTATTTTTAAACCAATAAATCTTAAGTTATTTTTGATTTAAAAAAAAAAAAATTAAGATTAAGCTTGGATTTGTTCTTAATTAGGAAATTTTCTTTTGTAATAGATTCATTCCTTTTATTTATTTTTGAATAATGTAAAGATTTTTGATAGATAATTTTTGAAAATATGCTAAATTACGATACATTGCTATATCGCGATGTCTAACAGACAATGTATCACGATTTAAAATTTCTTACATCGCCCAGTCCTAGTGGGAAGTTTACTCATCCTTAAAATTGAGTAGAGGAAAAGGAGGAGTAATGTTATACTTTAAGAAAGAGTAATATGCTTCTTCAATATTTCTTCCTTAACCTTGAGATCTTTAAGTTGAGAGGGGGTAGGGAAGAGACAAATTTTTTATTTTCTCCTGTGTGTCAGAAAGAATCAGTGGTTCTCTGATAAGCTGCTATTAATCAAACACAAGCTGTTAACCAAACATTTGTTTTCTCCTTTTTTGATTTATGAGGGGGAGGAGAAATTCATTGCACATGCATGTCAGTGAACAGTAGGCAGGGTGTAATACTGGTTAATTTTACTACCATTTATCAGCAATTTCACAAAAATTAACATGGCTAAAATAATACCTTCAAAAAAATTGTTGCAGTAAAATCGGCACTTTCACAAAAATCGTAAATATCTTAGGAAAATCAACACCTTCCCAGGAAGAATAAAAAAAGGGGATCTGTAAAATTTTATCAAACATGTGGCTCTTTTGCAGCAAAGTAATTCATGTACATATTTCATTAGATCATGAAACTAGTGCAAGAGAGAGTTTAATGACACATTATCCAACCTATTCTTATTCAAATGATTTAAAAAATCACAATTAGTCTTCACACGTTTTAAAAGTCAGACGTGATTCTTGTAATTTATAAATCACATCATGATTTGTGCTCAGTAGATTTAAAAATAATATGTTGCCACTCTTCTTTTCACAATTTAAAAATCACACATTTCGTATTCGCAAGATTTAAACATAATATGTTGTCACTTTTCTCACAATTTTAAAAATTACGCATCGCGATACGTATTCACGCAATTTAAAAATCACATACTTCAAAAGGATGCTCGTTTTATTAACTGTATATCTTGAAAGCTTACTACTGAAACCAATTTTCAATGTTATAAATGACATCAAAAGCTATTGCACGATATAACACTCTCAAATCTCTTTTATAGCCATTTTAGCATTAAGTGTATTTAATTATAATAAAAAGCTCACTATATTCCATGTACAATAATGAATTGTTGCTGTAAAAGACTTTTACTGTATTTTATCCTAGATGATATTGACATTGATCGCAGTATGCTATCGTTTGAACTTATAATGCATGTTTTTTGGCGGTAGGAAAATAAATTTAAAATATTTGCTTTGTTTTCAGATTAGTTTGTGGAGATGTCCAAGGTCAATTTAAATCCTTTTTCAGTAAAGTTGGCATGATTCATCAAAAAAAGGGGCCTTTTGAAGTAATATATTTTTATTATCGATAATAAAAAAGAAAAATAATGTTAAATGACATTTAAAAGATATTCATATTTCCTTCCTGGTTAAAGAACATGATGAAGCTGATTGTAACTATAGAACATTAATTTAATTTACAAATCATTAAAAATGGCAATTACTAATGAAAATTGATATTTTGTAACGAAGTTTGAAATTGATTTTTTCTAAGATTTTACTCAAACTCACTAAAATGTCTCTCTACCTGTTCTGTTCCTGAAATCTTCATATATCTCTTTTCTTTTATGTATAGTAAATTCTCCAAACAACTGTGCTTTGCAGGACGGTGTTTCCTTATAGTATCAAATGTGTCAGTCATGTTACAAAAATTTAGCTTAGAAATATTTTTGTGGTTGCAAAAATATAACTAAATATTGCAAAAAACATCCCTGTTGATTACAAAAATTTTAAAATGTCTGTGTCATAACAAAAATCCGAAACATTTTAACCAAAATTTAAAACACAGCAATAGGATAGCAATTACATATGTATTCAAATGGTTGCAGAAAAAAATTAAAAAAAAAAAAAAATTTCTATCACAATTTGATTTCAGAAAGCTACCAATTAGGATCAGTCAACTTAAGAATATTTGCATGAAATTGCTTTTGAGTATTAGAATTCATTCAGAACTGAAGAATTTCAAATTGATACATTAAAAAGAAATCCTTTTTATAATAAAAGTGAATTTATCAAAACAAATTTAAAGACTGAGAAAAAGTGAGAATTTTTTTTTTTTTATCTCTTTTTGTCATACAAAAGTTTATTTTAAAATAAATTAACTTTAATGTTGATAGAAAAAATTTAAAAAAATTATAGAGTAATATGAATACAAATTAAATACTTGAGTTAGAGGAAGTGTATGGTGTTTAAAATGATTTAGGTTAAAAATAAACAAACAATACCCGAACTCAAAATAAGATTCAGCATTTAAGTGGAAATATATTTTCAACTTTAAGACATTTGATGTTTAGTGAATTATATGAGGTTTATAAATGTTATTTCTTTTATGACTTTTTAAGCTACAAAAAATTAGAATTAAAGTTACAAAGAGTTAACAGTTAAAAATTCATATAATCCTCCATTTTTAAGTTTCGTGTGCGGTATTAATATTGTATTAAATAATATTGGTTTTTTAAATATCACGTGAAAATGCAAAGCAAAACTGCAGAAAAAAAAACGTTAGAAAAATAACTATTAATATTGTATTAAATAATATTGGTTTTTTAAATATCATGTGAAAATGCAAAGCAAAACTGCAGAAAAAAAACATTAGAAAAATAACTTGCTGTTACGAGGAAATGAGCACCAATTAAACACACCAAAAAGTGATTATTTAGATGTGCTCAGGTCGTCAGGCTACCAAAGCAGGTGGGCCATCCCCTCTGCAGAGGATCAAAATTGCAATGGCTTGTCTTCGGATCATCCTGGGGAATGTTTTCCAGACCGCCACCAATAGCCCGTTGTGCAGCACTAGTGCGACGTAAAAAATGTACCTACCTGCCTACCTCGATTTTCAAAACCGCAGAGAAATTCGCAGCAATAACTGCCGAAAAAATTATAGAAAAACTATTTATGATGGAAAAAGTGGTATGTTAGGACCTTGCTTTTGAGCTTGACTGTTAACTGAAGTTCCGAGATAAACAATATAAGAAAAGAATTATATATAATATTTTATTTCTTGTGAGAAAATAAAATTTTTCTTAAGAACATGCATATTTTATCAAAATTAAATATCACAATCTAAAATAAACAAACAAAGGAATCTGTAAGGAAGTTATATATTTAATAATTTCTTTTTTCGGGCAAAAAATGTTATAAAAAAAGTTACACAATTACTTTTAGAATTTTGAATAGTAGTTTAATGAAAATGAATTTTATGTTTTTTAATTTTATATTAAGTATTATATACTATATTTCTTAGAAAATCTTTCTTATTTTAATATAAAAAACTAGATAAAAATTTATAATCACCAGTTGTCTAAAAAAAATCTCTTTTATTTCTGATTATTAATAATTAAATAAAAGTTTTATGTTAATTTTTATTTAAAAAAAGTGTAATTCATAAATATTTATTTGCGATGTTTGTTAACAAATATTATCAGTTTATAAATTAAACATGCTATTTCTAATAAGTAAATTATAAATAAATATATTTAATTATGCAGATTTTTGTATTAATTTGCTCGACTATGTTAATGAAGCACTGATTCTGTTTTTGTCAGATAAGAGTATTATAATTTTGAGAAAATATTGTGTCATATTTCATTTTTTATGTGCAATAAATTTTTATACATAAATTCTAATTTTAGGATGTTGAAAGTTTTATACATGTAAACATTTGTTTGTTAATTTATGTATACTTTAAAAGATTTTTTTAATCTAGTAAATGTATAATGTATTATTATATACATTTTTTTTTATAGTTTCAGATTAGATGTAGTTAAAAAATTACAAAAAAATTTTAAAAATACATCAATGAATTTACTTTTTAAAACAGAATAAATATCTTTAATTATCACTACAGATAGATCATTTAAAGTGCATCCTTCTGATAGCCTATCTATGAAATACAAATTTTATTATTAAAATTATATTAATACTAAAATTTGCATGTTTTGCACAATATTTGTATATAGAGCACAGTAGTAACAAAGGCAAGCTTCAGTGAGCAAATATATAATTTTATTTTTTTTACAAATATCTTTTTCCCTCATTAAATTTAACATTGCAACACTTATTAGCAAATTTTACAATCTTAACTTTGCGCACAACTGCAGGTCTAAATCAAAGCAAAATAAATTCAAGCAGCTTTTGACGTGGAAGCTTTGTTCTAATGATCTTGACCACTCCACAAACAGGCCAATCAGGGATTAATGCTCAGATAGTGCTGATGCAAATTTGCCGTAACAAACCACCTCTTTAGGAGTAAGTTTTACCCAGTGGACATTTTTACGAAGCCTTTAACTAAGTTTGGACTTGAAAAATTCAGTTCAAAATTATTTGTAACAATGATGGATCTGTATCAATGTTTCTGATATTTTGTACTTAGTACTTTAAATGAATTCTACCTGAAATAATCTAGTATATTTTGTATCAATTAATTTTCAAAGTACAAAATTTAAAAAAAAATCCCTAAATTTTGAAAAAAAGAAACTTATATTAACTCAAATAACTTCTAGCTGTCAGCATCAAAAATGCTTTGTATCATTTATCAATTGCAAAATTATTCCAATTTGTCCATAATATCAGTTTCATTTGGTTCTGACAGAATTACTAATAAGTTTTGAGTAGCAGTTACTTTTGATCTGGATTAAAGTGACCGGACTAATCTATGGACTCCACTCGTGGATTAATATCATCACCGAAGCAGTTTGTTTTTATAACTATTATAATGCAGTTAATACTTGAAGTTTAACATAGCTTTATTCGTAGTTAATTACACTATTTGATTTTTTTGTGATGTATTAAGTTACTTTACCATAGTTTAATTTATTTTCTTTTTGGTCAAACCACAAAAATTATAAAATAATTTGCACAAATACTTATTGTTAAAAAAATTATAAATATTTTTAGATTTTGCATTCACTTTAGTTTTTTGATGGAATATTTTCTAAAAATTTTAATATAAGTTACAACAGATTTATTGATTTCACATGTTAAATATATAGAAAAAAAAAATCTTTTTTAATTTAAACTTTCCAAAACTCTCAATTTAAAAATTAAGTGTGTTATGTTAGTGTTAAGCTATGCAATGTTACAAGCCAAAGAAGACATTTCTAAATAGGCTTGTTTCAAATGTCTAACTATTGAAGAATGCCCTATATGGCTCATTGATATTTGTATTAAACTTGCAGTACTTACTTTGTGTTGGAAACTTTTTTGGTCCTGGAGATGAAGAATGGCAAGAAGTACTGAAGGGTAAAATAACAGGTACAAGTAGTTAGAATTCATTTATTTAAAATTTTTTTTTAAATATTTGTTTGGAAAGTTATGGTTGAAGGGAATGTATAATTTGCTAAAATAAAATTTTACACTTTGAATAATATTTGACCTTATGAATGATTAAATAATCAGATTTTCATGTACTATGAAACAATTCTTAATGGTTTAAAGAACGTACCTTAAATACATTAATTAATTAGTTAGTATAAAAAATATTTTAAATTACAAAATGAGATGCAGTTTACTCTTTTTGAAAAACATTTAAATTTTTTTATGAGAGTAATATTTCACACTACAGTATTTTCGATTGTTGCACAACCTTTCTGAATTTTAAAATGGGTGCCTTTTTTATTTTGTGACCCTTTAATCCATGACCATTCAATACTGCTTTACGAGAAGTTTAGGATTGTGTGGGTGTTTTTTTTTTTTTTTCTTCATTTATGCCTTAATTTTTCAAAAATTACTTTTGTCTAAAATTCTTTAAAAAAAAGAAAGAAAAGTATTACATCACGTTTTAAATATACCAGGGTTGGGGTTTTAGACGTCTTAAACTGGTTTTGGACAGGACATGTGGGTTTTACTGTCCTAAACTGGATAAAACTGTCCTGAACTGGATAAAACTGTCTTAAAGTGTCCAAAACCTTGAACTTTGGTAAAAGTTAAAAATTCTGTAGGTGTACGCATAATAATTACATGTATCAATAAATATTTGATATTTTTTATACAATTTACTTTAACTTATTAAAGGAAAATAATATAATATAATAGGAAAAGGTTTATAATTTTTGAAGCTCCATAATTCATTAAACAACAAAAGTGAATACCTAATCCTTTAAATATAAATGTGCTTTTAATACTGATAAATAATGTTTTTGCATAAGGATAAATGATGCAATATTAAAAAATAATAATAATTTTTTTAAAAAAATAATAAATTTGTTTAAAAATTAACCTTTTAATTTTCACAAATTTTTTTTTTTTTAAATGTTATAATTTCTACATCACAGGATGATAAAAAAGACATCTATTTAAAAAAAAATGTTTTTAAATATAAATATATTAGTTTAAATTGGAAATACAAAATAACTGGAAAATGTATCAACAGTTTTGAAGGACATAACATCAGTTTCAGTTACTGACACTGGTGATGTATTACCACTATGCTAAAAGAATCGAACATGAATGAAATAAAAGTATTCTTGAATAGTACTATAGATAAATAAACCTGTTTATGACTAACCAAGCACTTAGTCCCTAATAGCTTAACCTGTATGACAAGGTCAAACTTCAGTTATGTACTGAATGAGAGGACCAATTGAACTTTATTACTGATTAATCTTTCTTTGTTTAATGTTTAAATTAAAGAGTCAAAGAATATTAATAAAACATTATACTTTTAGAAACAAATATTATTTAGTAGATTTAATTATCAATATGTTATTAGTTCTATGTTTATTTTACCTTTTAAATATTGTTCAGATAAATTTGTGACATAATTTGAGTAAAGGGGTTTTAGACAGTTTTGGACAAAGGGGTTTTAGACAGGATGGTTTAAACCGTGGATTAATCCATTCTGTCCTGAACCTTGCCAACCCTGAAATATAGTATGCCTCTTTCCTGCTGAATGATGAATGACACTGTCATATTAAACTGGGACATAGTCAGTCTGTTATTCGACTGGTAGCTATATTCCATAACACACCAAGTCAAAACTACTGGAAGATTAGTTAAAGTGTCTCAACTATCAACATTAGGCACATGAAGCCTATAATATACCAGAGAAATATAATGAAAATTTTATTTGTAATTTCTGTTGGGATCGGTTAACTTAATTTATGAAAAATTCGAACTATATTCCTAATATTCTACTAATTTCAGTTGGAAAAAGGAATTTTTTAATCATTTCTATAAATACCCAGTTGTATAGTTTTATCTGATAAGGATAAACCAATTTTTGGTACACTCCCTTGGAATAACAAATTTACACTCAAAAATATAACTTTTTTACAAAAAAATTTTTTTCAAGCTAAAGATAGGATTTATCATGCAAACAAAAATTTAAGTAGTTCTGTTATTGAAGTTGCTTGAAAAGAAACCTTAAGGAGCCAGTTTTGTTCACCATTTCTGTATTTATAAAATTTTTCTATATTCAAAATTTCTTTTAAAAATATATATATATTTTTTTTGTTTTTTAAAATTTATAATTTTTATATTCTGAATTTTTCGAAATCTTGCTAAAACTTTTCATTCAAAATTTAGTTTTTGTAATAATTTCCCATTGATGGTCACTTAATAAATCAAGAGTAATATTCAATTGAAAATACTTTTTTATAATTATAATTACCTTCAGTTCCAACAAAATATAAAGTTTATTGCCTTTTTCTCACTAGCATTTGCTTTACATTTCTTTATGAAGTATAATAGTGTGTTTAAAAATTATTTTCTAATAAAACAAACATTCTAATTTTTAAAAATAACTACTTTTAAATAATGGCAGATAAAAATAAAATTTGTTTTTTTTTATAAAAAAATAAATAATTAATTAAAAAATACAGCTTTCTAATCTTTTTGCAACACTTTATACCTGCCACCTTTTTCTCATTTGCAGAATATTATATTTTTTATTTTTTAATGATATCAAGAGTAATGCCTTAATTTTTTTTATTCTTTCTTGGTTTAATGAAATCAATTTAAAGTTATCCTAATTAGTATAAATAGAATTAGTTTAAACAGCTTGATATTTCTTTGAATGTCTAAGTTAGCGTTCTAGTTCCAAGTTCTTCTAAAATTTCTGTGTACAATTGACTGTTAATATTCATTTCCCTACCACTAGAGGATATCCACAATAAAGAGCAAAAAAAAGTAAAAAGATATGCATTTAAATCTAAATTCTATTCATGTGTGGATGAATAATTTTAAAATGTGTAAAATAAACTCATGGAAGAAAAAATTTATGCAACTAGTTTTTAGCAATTAATTCAAAATATTTTTAGAGAATTAAATAAAAAAAAAGTGTCTGTCAATGCATTTTTCACAATTAACGAAACGTTTTCAAATAGTTTATACCCGAATAAGGTTAGGAGATTAATCCTGCCTTATAATTTTAAAATTTATCTTAGCAAACAAAATGGAATTTATAACCTTTTTGCAACATTTCTTATTTTGTATCATTATAATATTAAATTAATGATTTTAAAAGCTAAAATAAGTTTATTTTTAGTTCCATTAACTACTTATATATTGGGACCAAATAGAGCAGAACATGTGAAGCATTTTCCTGATAACTCAGAAGAGCTTGCTTCTAATATTATTCATTTGGGTGAGTTTCTAATAATATATTCTGCTGGGATATCTACTGTCTCTTGAATAATTTGTAATTTTTTTATCTGCAAACATAAATTGGTTTCCACTTGCTTAGTTCAAACTGACTTAGTACTGTTTGTCTACGATAGGTACTCTGACCGCCACAAAGTCTGCAACAGTCTAGTGCTATAGAAACAAGAAGAGGGCATTTTAGGGAGGGTAGCTTTGATGATAGCTTGTATGGGAAGTATACCAGATTGGCTGACTCAGCCACCAGTAGGAGACTTATTTAATCTGATTCAATAACTTTTTTAAAGATTCGCATAGATATTTCTTTCTTACTTAAAATGATTCTCTTGACTCAATCGGTTGCTATTTTTTATATACAAAGGGAAAAAAAGGGGACAAATTCTGACATTAAGGGTAGAGCAGGTTTTTTTAATGTTACTTTTTAATTTTACGTTATTTATTATAAATGTTCATTGATTGTTAGATGGTTTAATTTCGAAACTTGCACATTTTTTAAAGCAGTTAATTTCTTTTATTATTTGAGTTTTCTGGAAAAAGGGAAGTGCTTAAACTTATTAACTCTGATTTTAAAAGGAGATAAAACTTTTGCTGAAAATAGAAATAGTTAACGTTATCGGTGCCAAAAAAATATTAAATATCTTTGTTTTTATTATTTATTTTTTACTTTTTTTAAAACTGAAAGCAATTTACCGCAAATAGGATGAAATCTAAAACTATCAACGATGATTTTTATCAGCACCCATCAAACCATCTGAAATTATCTAAGTTTTTTTTTGCTTAAATTACGTTTTCTTACTCGTATTTTAATGTAACCTGTATAGTTTTTCTCACTATTTATTAAAAAAAATAACTCTAACAGTTTTTTATTAGCAAATTAATTTTTTTTATTTTTTTCTTAATAACCAATTTACTATGTATGATAAATTTATAGATGAGTTATTTATTAATAAAACATTGAGCTTGCTTTAAACAATTTTATACAATTTCTATACATATCCTATTTATCAATCATTACATAGAAATAACAATTTTAATTTGTCATTGAGTCAAAATTTTAATAGCGGTTACACCCAAAATTTGATATCATAATTTTTACATTTTTTGTTGTTTTTTGAAAAGTATATTTTATACAAAACAATAGCCCAAAACGATTTTTTTTATTTAATTTATTTTCAAGATGTTAACAATTAAATTTTAAAGCTCTTTTTAATTAAAAAATAAATATCTAAGGATAGAATAAATGGATTTTAAAAAATTGTATCTCATTTTACGCGGAAGTAATTGAAGTTTTTGATAAAATAGTTATAAATAAAATATATTCTTCTAGTTCCAAGTCTGAACTCAAAAAATTATGTAATTAAATTATAAATAACTAATTATTCATATTATTATTCACCTAAAATCATAAATTTATTATTTAATATAATGTGATTATTTTGTGAAACTTCAGTTGAGGTTTTTAAATTCCTTCCAAATCAACTGATACAGCGCGATTGAGCGATCAGCGGAGCGCGCTGCGGTACAGCGTTTCGCGAAAAAAGCTATAACTTTTTATCGAACTGCGATCCATTTTTTTTGAAAAGCCATTTTGTTCAGAATAAAATTTACTTTAAAATGGGTTTTGTTTGAACTTTGTACGACATGAGCAACATTTTTGTTTTTCATTTTACAACTTAATTTTGCAATAAAAATAAAATTTTTTAAACGTTTGTTTTATTATAATTATTTTATCAAAAACTTCAATTATTTCCGCGTAAAATGAGATACATTTTTTAAAAATCCATTAATTCTATCTTTAGATATTTATTTTTTAATTAAAAAGAGCTTTAAAATTTAATTGTTAATATCTTGTAAAATAAATTAAATAAAAAAAATCGTTTTGGGCTATTGTTTTGTATAATATATACTTTTTAAAAAACAACAAGAAATGTAAAAATTACGATATTAAATTTTGGGTGCTACCACTATTTAAATTTTGACTCTTTTCAAAAAGAGAAAATCGAACGATCTAAACGATGTTTCAGGCGTGAATACTTATTTCTCTTCACTCTAGAGCTAACACAATAGACCGAAGAAAGAGGTCTCATTTTCTCTCGCCAAAACTAGTCTTAAAGAGGGATCCGCACCCCTACTTGAAATAATCATACCTCGTTACCATAGTCACCGCCACACCTCCAGACGAATGTCTGTCAGAGTACCTATCGTAGACAAACAGTAACTGTTTTATCATTAACAGTCTCAAACCAAATTTTTTATCTTAAATTACTGCGAAGGTTAGAATAATGTGGACAGCATTGTTTTAAGTCTTATGCTTGTCATTATTTCACTCATATGTAAAGGGTTCCCACTTACATATGTCTCTTTAAGATGGAGTAGTCATCAAAATATGGGTGTAGACTACTGCTTTGGGTGCTTGACTCACCTTTACTATATCTGGTTACATTTAGACCATTTTTGGCCTGTTGAACACAAATAAGTTTAAATAGATGGGTTATTTTTTTCATAGTTAGATTAAAAAATCTACCTAGACATAACTATAGTATATGCTGAAAAATATTTTACTGAATGCCTTTTTCAAAATTTATATCGATAAAGATAAAACAATTACTGAAGCAAAGATATCAAATATATATTTATTTAATCAATATGTATTTATTTGATTAAAAAAATTATTTAATTTGTATATATATTATCTAATTTATAGATATATTTATTATCCAATGAATAAATATTTTAAATATGTTTCAAGTAAAGTATGCATTTAATGAAAAATATGAAATAGATATTTTTGTGACTCCATCTAAGATCAAATCTTTAACCTTTGGGCTACTATTCACAAATTTCTTAGGAGGTCTTATCTAGTATTCTAAGAAAGGGCAAATACATGGTAGAATAAACCTTAAGAGTCTCCATTTAAAAATTGTTTAGTACAATTCAACCTGTTTATCTCGAACCACTTTATCTCAAAAAACTTTATATCTCAAAATTTCTAAAATTCCCTACATTTACCATCATTACCTACGTTATCAATGTATTTTCCATGTTTATGTCGAAATTTTTTTTTAAAAAAACCTATGTTTCTTGAATTTCTAATAATAGAGCAAAATGTCAAAACTTTCTTTATCAGTAGAACTTGCAGACAGAGATGAATTTCGTGAGCCCACAGGAAGTAGAGATGAACAGGTTGGGGGTGTTTCTTGGAATTTCAATTACTATCCATGCACTTCCTTAACTAGCAAGGAATAAAATGATTCTGGCAGTAAGTGATGGGTTAATGAGTAGTAACCATAAAAGGTTAGTTTTTTAACATAGATAAAAAAGCTAAGAATAGAAATTCATTTTCACTTCAAAATTGCAACCAATGGATCAAAGGATAATTAGGAGTTTTAAAGTGAACTATAGAAAACAGTTGGTAAGCAAACTTGTAGGTGCCATCGATGAAAAAAGTTCTCTTCCAAAAATAAATGTGTTAGATGCTATTGGAATTACTGTTTTGCCTGGAGAAATGTGTCTAAAAAACTGTCCAAAATGATTTTAAAAAACTGGTTTTAAGAACAGCTGTGAAGATGATGAACAAGAGGTTGATGGCATCAGTAAATAAGAAGAAATTATTGACGCTGAAAATGCAGTGACAGATTTGCCAGAATAGAATGCAATAAAATCTGAATTTAATGTTGACATTAATTTTGAAGATTTTTACTAAAGGACAACTGAGTGGCAACATGTGGAACATTAAAAGATACAGAAATCATAGATAATGTCAAAGGAATATCAGATGAAGAGGAAGAAGCTGAATATCAAATTGATGAACCAAAAGTGAATGCAAAAGAGGTAGAAAAAGCTGTAGAATTCTTATAAACTATTCTTGAATCCCAGTAAAATGTTGGCTATGAGGGATTTGCACTCTTTCTAACCTTAAAAGAATAATCAAAACAAATAAGGTTATACGTCAAAAATCTTTGAAAAATTATTTTCAGTGTTAAATGTATGTTAAAAATATGCTATGTAAATAGATGTATGTGGTATAATTAATTTAAAGAAATGCCTATATATTTTCTACTATATTTTTCGATACAATTAAGGCACTTTTAATATAATTTCTTAAATAAATGTAATTTTTCACAAGTACCTGTATAACTCAAAACCTCTTTATCTCAAATTTTGACCTTTCTCGTGAGATTCGAGATAAACAGTAGTTTAAATTGAATTCAAAATTTATACATACTAACAAGGAGAGGGTATAACTTGGGAAATCCCATTTAGGATATAACTTGGTAAATTAGTAGTATATCTTAAGGGTAATCAATCCTTAAATAATAAGGCACGCTAACTAGCCAGCTATTTCGGAGAAAAATATATTTTAAAATTTAAGCGTACTTTATGTACTAATTAAGTCACCACTTTCTTAATAGTGGCAGGAAACCTGCCTAATAACAAGAGACTTGGGGTTTGAATTCTGAAGCAGACTATTTTTTTACTGTTTACAAATATTATTAATTTAATTTCATATTTTTTACTGTATTTTTTATTACTTGATATTAAAATTACAGTAATAATGAATTTTTTCAATAATAGGATATTAGTCAATGTATTTTCCATGCTAATATATTTATAAAGTAATAATATTTATAAACAGTGACTATAATAATTAAAAAGTTAAATTTTAAAGTGATTCCTTCAAAATGTGCAAATTTGGTATTACATTGCAGTGTTAATTATTTAATTTTAATTTTTTTAAAATATTATTTTAACTATTATTTAACAACCGAAACAAAAGAAACGAATAAAGCATTTATAAAATTCTGTATAGTTAATTGAAAAAATTCACAAAATAGAATTTTGTGAAGATTTTATTATATTTTAATAACTAAAGTATTTTAATAACTTTATTAAGTTATTAAAATAAAAAAGCAGTTCATTATCATTTTCTTTGACAAGTTTTGATAAAATGAACATGATTGTTATGCTTCTAAGTTTCAAAAGATTGAGAAATTTTTTTTAATGTTACTGAAATATGTTTTTCTGCAGATCAATTTCAAGCACATTATTCTTGTGATCAATCATCTTTTATTAGCTGTTCATAAAACAAAATATGCAATGAAATAAAAGTTAATTTTTTTTGATAAATATTATTTTACCTATTATTTTATTAAAAGATTAAGTTATTATTGTACTTAAAATATCAATAAATATAATAACTAGAGCCCGTATTTTGATGATCTAAAAAATCTCAATTAATGTCCTTAAAAAGTACAAAAAATGCCTTTTAAAAGTGCAAAAAATGCCCTTAAAAAATGCAAAAAATGCCCTTAAAATGCAAAAATTGCGCTAAAAACGCCTTATGACATGACTTAAATGAAGTAAAAATATTGAACTAAAACAATTTTTTACTCTTTAAAATTATTATGAGTCATTTAAAAAAATATTAAGCAATGCAATGCTTGTTCTACGTTCATTAAAGTTTGAAAAATATGTTTTATATCCTAAAATAACAAAAAAAAAGGAAAATATATTGACTCCAAAACATTTTCATTTTGTATAGAAACTTTAATGAATATAACAACTTCCATCTCATAATATTACTAAATATCAGAATTACATTGGATTATTAATTTTTTTTTAATATTTTGAAATGTAAACGAGCGTTTCTTGTCTGAAAGTTAATTTTTATACCTGAAGAAGCTTCTTTCAACGTCTACTGATGTTATTGGTGCGTACTTGAAAAAGACGGTCTCACTTACTGACAATTCTTCTTCAATTTGAAAAGATGTTGCTTCACCTGTTAATATCCTGGAGATTTTCTTAATTTTTTGGAAGCCAGTGTAATAATGAAAAATGATAAAAAATAATTAAAATTTGAAAAAATTAACAAAATATTTAAAAATGCTTTAAAATGCAAAATATGCCCCAAAATTAAAGAAAAATGCCCTATAAATAAAAGAAAAATGCTCTAAAGGACAAAAAATGTCCAAAAATGCAAAAAATGCAGAAAAATGCAAATGTCATCAAAATCCGGGCCTTAATAATAACATTTTTAGTACAGTGTGAGGATTGTTTCTTTGATGTATATTTATGCTAAGCACTTTAATGAATGCTTTACTTATTAATCAAATTCTTATATATGTTTGTTTTTTTGACAAATTAAATCTACATACTTCATTCCTCCGTCAAAAAGTATTTTTTTTTTAATACTAAATAAATTATTTATGATTAGGGAAACGAGGAATGTTTACTGGAGTCTCTGGATTACGCATTGCTTATCTAAGTGGAGTTGAGCATAAAGATTCTAGCCGCTACACATTTAATAGAAAAGATGTAACAGAGATTTTAACATATACATCCCAATTCAATATTGATATTTTATTAACATCCCAGTGGCCTAGAGGAGTTTCAAAATTTGCTAAAGAGCCAGTAAGTATTAAAAACTACAGTTAATATTTTTCACACAGATATTTACAAACTTGTTTTTTAACCTTCTGGGTATCATTAATTGAAATAAACTTGTACGGTATTTTCCGATCAAAATTACTACACTGATATCTCACCTAATTGTGATGCTACTTTTCAGGCCTAATGGGAGGACCTAATTCAAATTATTGCTTAAGTTGTTTGTGAAAACTTTTCTTTTATAGGAAATGCATCACTCTTTATAACATCTTAAACGGAAATAAATAAGAGTATTTTTTTTATTCTCTAATCTAATTGTAATATATTGTATTTCATTATTTAAATTAATAATAGGACAATTGCTTTATAAAAATTGACTTTTATCTAAGTTATGTACATGTGTTTTGTACTTGTTTTTAGCTGCAGTTTTCCTCTGTTACAGTTCTGTAGAATTGTTGCAAATATTCAATGGATTAATATATTTTAGAGAATAATATAATGGAATAATATATTTTGTTTTACTATTGTTTGAAATAGAAAATCTCGAAAAAAATATTTTGTTTGGTTGTTAAATTTTTAGGTTTTAATTATTTCCTTTATTTTTGTTCTTAGGAGCATATTGAAAATAAAGATTCTAAATTAATTGCTTATTTGGCTAAGGAGTTAAAACCTAGATATCATTTTTCTGCTTTATCTGGAACTTTTTATGAGCGACTGCCTTACAGGTAAAGTATATTTGACTTTTTTTTCTATGTTTGAAAAGTTGTATTTTCATTCATTCAAAAAGAAATTCTCTGTAGGCTATTATTTTTTATAAATTAAAAGGCTTTCTTAACTTCTGAAAAATTTGGTAAATATTTTAAATAGGGAAAAGACATATTTTTTATCATTAAATTACTATTTTTCACCTGTAAAAATATCCATATCACCACATGTTTTGCAAGGTTTTTGCACTAGATTAGGAAGTTCTTTTATAATTATCGACCATCCTGAATTCCTGACCATCCTGACTTATAAAATTTTTTACCAGAAGGATATTAGGTTTTATACTTAAATTTAGTATTTTTATTCATATATATATTATATATAAACCTGCTGTTTGAACCAGAAAATATGTAGTTATACCAAGTTGATGGTTTGGTGTCGCCATTTCTGGCTCTTGTCTCAAAATCAAACTTATTAACAAACTTTTTTTAAAACAGATTTAAATAAATACTTTATTCTTAAATTACCATGTTGCTTTAGGTAATTTTGAGTATTTTGGAAAATACAATAAAAGACTGACTTTCTTGAATTAAATGATCCGGAATTTTTGAAAAGTTTAAAAAATTTATAAATTTTTTTCTATTATTTTATAACAATCTCTCTTGTTAAAATATCTTTCTCATTAAATGAAAGAGAGATTGGAAAATGCAAAAATCTACTATAACTTATGCCTAAAAGAAATTATGCCTAGTGGAATAAATGCCCTTCCCCATTAAGTTCATTCAAACTTAAACTAGCAATTACAGGGTGGGCTTTCTAAAAAAGAGGAAGCCTGGAATTCCCAGAAAATTAAAAATACCTTATATTCTCAAGAAAATTCACAAATTAGCTTTGAAAATTTTTTGATTTTTAGGGATTAATAATGATCACAGATAATTTCACTGTAAATATAGATCAATCTATTGTAATGCATTTTTAAAACTGTTTTATATTACCTATTCTATGGCACTGTTATTTTTTTTCTTGTCGTCAGAGTTGTTTCCACTTTCTATTAAACAAGACTTGTTTTTTAAATTTAAACTATATTTTTTAAAACATTAAAATACTAAATATTTTCTTTGACTTAACATAATTTCTCTAAAACTTAAAACAAATTATGATTTTTATCAAACAAAATTATGGCTTTTATTTATTCATTTCCTTATTTTGTTTTATATCATAAAATGTTTAGCACCACAAATTGAAAAAATTCAAGTTGAAAAAAATTAAAATTTTACTTTAAAAAAATTCACATTTATAATTATTTCTTTATCATTGTTATAAATACGTTAGAATATTTCTAAAGTATGATTAATATAGTCCTAATTTAAATTGTCAAAATCTGAATAAGTTTTAGAATTTTATTCTGGAAATGTCAGAGAATTTGGCTTTGTCTGGAGAGTGAGTACTTTGAATTAGTACTGAAAGAGCACTTTTTTCCTTATTCTCTAAACCATGACCCATACAGCACCAAATGTAACTTCATTACAAAATAGAAATATTTTGGTAATTGCAAAATGTAACTAAATTTTGAAAGTAATTTCCCTGTTGATAACAAAATGTCCTAATGTCCATTTCATAACAAAAACATGGTGGAAACTTTTTAATTCTAACTTAGTAAAAAGGTAAAAGTTACAAAACTTTTCAAATGTTTGCTTAAAGGAAGGTTTTTGAAATCAAACTGATATCACGGTTTGATTCCAGTAAACTTATAATTAGGTAAGAGATAACTTGCATAAGATGAAGTGGTGGAGGGATAGAATGAAAATGGGGATGATATTTACCAAACATTTTAGCTCTTTATCTCAATAAAATTTTAAAACTGCGTTTTTCAATTAGACTAAAAAGGAGAAGATAATTTTTCTTTTATTCAGACCAAAAACAGAAATCGCATGGCTTGAAGAATCATTTTGTGGTAGTTTATTATTAAAGTAATAAGCAGATATATTGCTAAAATAGTAACCGTACAACCTCTTGTAAACTTGACTTTATATTAATAGAGAGTAATGATAATAAAATCAAACACCAGGCCAAAGGGGCATTGGTTCGATCCTTGATTCCACCAAGACCCACAGATTACACGCGATATACATGTTTGCAAATTCTGTGGAATCAAAAATTATGTGATCAGTCTCTGAGCAATATCTGGAGACAATTTCCTTCCCTTTCAAATTTGTGTCTACATTGAGGAAGTGGCCTTGCAAATCAGTGGTTGCTGCCGTCTTTTCATAGGGTTTTGATCTAAGAAGTACTTTTGCCCTTACAGTGCTCTCTTGTCAAACAAAAAGCACACCTTCCTGACTTAATTTGTAAAAGGCCAATTGCTAGCGAGCTATGTTTGTCCATGTATCATTAAAAACAACTGCAACAGAATCCAAACAAATTCGCTCCAGCCACAATGAAAGTTTTGAGAAATAAAAATTATAAACACTCATTAATGGTTAGACAAACTTAAAATATTATTGCTTACAATAAATTAGTTCAACCATTAAGAACTATGCAAGTAGAACAGAAATGCCAAGAGAAATATGAAATACAGAGATATTATAATCTCTTCTTTATGAAAACATAAACAAATTATTTAATAATACTTTACAATTAATCAAAATCAATGAAATTACAACAAAGCAAATTGAGTAACAAACACAAGACAAATAATATATCAGGAATTTCTCCGATAAACAAATGAAATAGCACTAAAAGTATAAAATTTATAAGTATTTTCATTTATTTATTTTATACTCTGTGTTGAAAAGCTTCAGTGTCAGTAATGTTTGTAATTATGCAGTTTTTTTTTAAAGATAGAAATAAATGACTTCAGACAAAACAAATTGATAGGAATATTATACGTATAAGACTTTCTCACTTACTCTTTGGATGGTACAGAAAATATCATTGAATCACTGACTCAATACAACTTGATGATGCCGTTACAGCTATAAAGAATACAATAATTGCAGATAATAGTTGTCTATGTGGTTGAGTTTCAAAACAAGAAATCTGATGTTACAGCTCAAGGCAAAAATTTATAGCTTCTTAAATTATTTTATTATAAAGCCAGAAAAACAATTCTAGCAGAAAACAAAATTTATAAAAATTTTAAGATATGTGTGTTAGCAGGATAGCACTTTATCAGGGGATACAATGTCCGCTAACACACAGGAGCCTTTCTGTTGTCAGTAATGAAACCAAAAACCGACAATGCCCCAAGGCCCCATAATCGAAAATCAAATAAGAAGAGGCAATTAGAAAAATTGAAATGTAAGAAATATAAATGACAAACTATTACAAAGTAAGTCTTAATGACTTAAAAGTACACAAAATAAGACATAAAGAAACACCCACATATAAGAAAAGTAAATAAAGTTAGTTAGAATAGCCACATCAAAATAACATATAAATAGTCTAATCATTAAGAAAACTTTAGAAATAAATCAAGTGCTGACCCCGTTTTGAAAATCTTGAAAAAATAAAACAGAAAAACTTTCAATGAGTAAAAATTTTAAAAAGATGCTGCCATCTATATGCTTCAGGAACATAAAATCCTAAATTTCACCGCATGAGCTTATTTATGCGGGCTTCAATATCGACCGAATTATTTGAACGTCTTTTTTAAGATATTTTGAATCAAAATATCATAATTACAATAATAATAAGGAAAATTATTATTCTCTATTGTAATCCTAAAATTTCCAAAAGCTGAAAGAAAATCTATTTTATTACGCAAATCTAACAATTTGACCAATCAAGATATTCTTAAAAATCTTAAAATAAAGGTTAGAATTAAAATGTGTTAAACTTATAACATTAAACTTAATATCTCTTCTTTTATCGTATAATCCGATGAAACTTTTTTGGTTATGAAATTTGATATCAAGATCTAAAAAATAAGCACAATTTTCATTTGAATTAGTCTTAATTAAATTTTGTTCTTTATGATAAATATCTTTAATTAAATCAAAATCATTACAATAAAAAATAATTAAATCATCAATAAATGTAAATCTAATTAATAAATTATGTTGTAAAATTTTTTTTTCATAAAAATGTAAGAAAATATTAGCAAATGCACTTGAATTACAATTCCCCATTAAAATACATTGAATTTGTCGGTAAAAAAAAATACCATTGAAAAGATAATTTTCAAAAATGTTTATATTACATAAATGTATCCGGTCTTCCTTATTAATGTCCTAATTATTCAAATATTTATCAAAAACTTCCAAACAAATATTCCTTAAATTATTGTGTGATATACTCGCAATAAGATTTTCAAAATCACATTTAAGAACAGTATTATTATTGTAATTCAAATATTTAATAACGTCTTGGTTGTTATTAATAATAAAATGCTTATCATTTGAAATAATCTTATTTAAAATAATATTTGAATAATAAAAAAAATCTTTTATCAAAAACAGAATTATAACAGCCAGTACTGCAAGTTACAAATCTAAATTTAACCGGTGTTTTGTGGAATTTAATTGTAGGAAATAAATAAGGATTACTAATGCTATTGATTTTTAAACCCATTTTCCACAGCTATTTCTCTCTATTTCTAAAAGCTAATATTAGATTATCAATTTCATTTTTAGAATTATTAATTTTGTCAAAAGTATTGTTATCATATTCATTACTCATTAAATGTCTAAAAAATTTTGTAAATAAAGCAAAAATGATTAGATTATTTGTCAACAACATATATAATAAAATTATATTTTAATTCCTAAATAGATTTAATAATTCAGATAGAAACCTTGGTATTTTATATTATTGTTCAAAAATTTTTAATTTAAAACACAAAATTTCCATTCACTAAATCCCTCTATAGGCCAATTAAATTTTCTTGAGCATTTTGCAATAAAACAATCTAAATAATTACTGATTGAAGCTATTTTGATTTATTATTTTAAACGTTACTTATTGTGTCTCATTCTGAATTTGTAAATTAGTTTCATTCTTTGATTAGATTATTTTATTATACTATGTTTAAATTAAATAAAAAGATTTAATTTAAACATAGTATAATAAAATTCATAGATATTAGAATACAAACTAAAGAAAATATTAATTTTTACTTAAAAGATTGAACTTAAAATTTGTTTCCTTATGTAAGCATTTAAATTTTAAAAACCTCACAAATGCAAGCTGTAAACAAAAAGTCTAAACATAACAATACAAAAATTACTTGTTTAATACCCTTGAATAATTTTGAGATGAATATTTATATAATCAATTTTAAATGAATAGTTATATAATCAATACATATAATTATATACACTGGTGGACAAAATTAAGAGATGGAAAGCATTTTTGCACATTTCACACAGCTTCAATGGGCTAGTGTTCTCTTCACCGATGAGTCAAGATTTAGTCTACAGACAGATTCTGGACGGTTATTGATATGGAGGGAACCTGGAACCCGATACCATCCCAGCAACATTATCGAAAGGGACCATTATGCTGGTGGAGGACTCATGATTTAGGCAGGAATCATGCAAGATACCCTCACACCACTCCATGTGTTTGACAATGGTTCCGTGAATGCCCAGAGGTACAGGCAGGAGGTCCTAGAGCCCTATGTGCGTCTTTTCAGGGGCGCTGTTAGCCCTGAGTTCATTTTTATGGACGACAATGCGTGACCACATAGGGCTCTCATGGTTGATGAGTATCTGGAAAGCCAGGATATTGAACGAATGGATTGGCCAGCCAAATCCTCTGACCTGAATCCTATTGAACATGCTTGGGATGCTCTTGGGAGAGCTATTGCGATGCGCCAACCTCCCCCCAGAACCATTCTGGAGTTAAAAATTGCTCTGGTGGAAAAATGGGAGGGTCTTCCACAAGTCCTCCTTAACTCCCTTATTAACAGCATGCATACTCATTGTGCATGCTGTCTGTCTGTCAGGGGTGACCATACACCATACTAGAGGCAACACACACTGTACAAGCCTCACTTTTATTGCCATCTTTTATCCTTAAGTTCAGACTACATTGGATTTATTGGCAATAGGTCTTGCCAGTAAATGGCACTTCCATTTTTGTTTTGCATACTTTATTATCATGGAATAAGCTATATCCATACCAAATTTCATTTATTTATATTCAGTATTTTTTGAGATATTTGGGAAAATGTCTTCCATCTCTTAATTTTGTCCACCAGTGTATATATTGATTATATGAATAGTTTGAGATCTCTTGAAGAATTTCAGCATTGGTGATAATGTCATTATTTTGCTATGATCATATTTCTAACTAAAAAAATAAGAATTATCTGTTATTAATGCATAAATGTTATTTAAAAATTAATATAATTCTTACTGAAAGATAAGCAAAAACTTTTCAATAACTCTAGAGAAATGTCTTTAACAGGTCTTAGCTGGATGTAATTTATATCTGTACAAACATGGTCATGCCAAAGTCACATGTTGCTCATAGTCAGTAGTTATCAGGTCTATCGCAAAAATAGTAGCTGCAGAAAATTTTTTTCTATACCTTTTGTTATGTTGATTATTTCATTATTTTAATTGTGAATTACTGAGAAAGAGATGAATGGAACTAGCCTTGTGTGTATCAATGCAATGTTGTATCCACAGATTTTTTTAAAATCAATGGTGAAATCAGTCAATGACTCAAAATATTTAATATTTTTATTGCAATATAAGGTACTTGTATATTTTTAGGAATCATAAAGTTTTGCAAGAAATACCTACCCATGTAACCAGATTTATTGGACTAGCTTCAGTTAACAATAGCAAGAAACTAAAAGTAATTTTTTGGAATTAAATTTTCATTCTTAAAAGTGTCTATGAAAAATTATGATTTTCATGAAAAAATTGTGTGTTTGTATTTTTTTAAGGATTGGGGAGTTTTTAATTTTCACTCCACTTGGACAAATTAGTAAGCAAAATTCCCTGCCAAGCACAATTGCTCCATTGAATATGATAAGAAAACCTGGTTTTCTGTGTATGAAAGCAATAATCCTATGTCAAAAAGTCCTATTATCCTATCCTATCTCAATAAGTTCTATCTCAAAAGGAATTCATGATTCACATTTAAACGGTTAGGGAAAAATTAATGACAAACAAAATCTGTTAATAATATTTAAGACATATATATTAACAATAATGGAAATTATTTATTTAACTTTTTGAAAGTTATTTAGAATTATTATTTATTGCATTTTTCTTAGCTATATAAATTTTTTTATCACTTTTTATTTGCAACTGAAAACACAGCAAATCAATTTTCAACTTGAAAAACTTATTTTGGCCATGATCAAATATATATATATATATATATATATATATATATATATATATATATATATATATATATATATATATATATATATATATATATATATATATATATACTACTACAAAATAAGCAAAATAAGCAGAATAATATCAAGTGAGCCATCATTGAAAATTGTGTTATATATAGTATATTTACTTGAAAATGTGATAACTGTGTAGTTTTAAGACATTGATTAAAAATATTTTAATTAAGTTGCTATGCAACTCTAGAAGCAAGAACAGATATAAGAAGGGAGTATCAGTTGTGCAAACTGGAAATTTTTTTGCTATATCTCTGGAATCATGCAATAACGGATAAAATAAGAAATAAAAAAATTAATACATTTTCTTAAACGCTCTTTCCAGTTCATTCAGAAGAAATTTCAACCAGAAACTTTTTGTGCAAAATTTTGGATTTCATTATATTTCTCTTTATTCTGGTTTGAACCTTGCAATAACAAAAGCAGGGTTATTTTAACCCTCTTTGCATGTTCTTTCAACTTCCAGGGTAAAATTGCTGGAACTGGTGCTGAAGGACAATGTGAATTTCAATTATTTTTGTGTGCAGAAATTAGAATTTACTGTCCTTTTGTTACCAAATAAAATTTAAAATCAATTAAAATTTTGACCTCTTGTCAACTAACTATAATACTCAAATCTTAACTGGAGCTATGTTTTAGATGACAATATATAAAACATTTCCCTTGAGGTACGTATCAGTCCTTTGCTGATCACTGCAAAATTTTGTTGCCAAAGGGAATTTATCATCAATCAAAATTTCCACCACTTTCCAACTTGCTAGACTTTAAATAACTGGAGCTCTGTGCCAAATGGCAATTTGGCAATACAAGTTACAATTATTTCTTGATTGCTTGAAGAAAATATAACAATTTGATTATTCAATATAATTTATTCTCAATTAAAATTTAACTAACTAGATTGACTAGATTGCAACTAACTAAACTGTATAAATCATAAATGGCTCTTAAGCCTATTGGCAGAATTGACATGCAAATAAAGTTTATCATCAATTGAAATTTTGGCCACTTTCTGTCCTAAACAAACTAAGAAACGCTACACTAAAAAGATTATAGTGAAGTGATAAAAAAAATTTAAACTACATTTTTCCATCAGGGTAAAAAAGAAAAAATATTTACGTCACTCCTGAACATTACGCTAGACACATATGAATCATCATTCACCACAGAAAATCTGACACACTTTTAGAAAGTAATGCACCCTATGTTTTTTTGTTTTAGATGTGACACAGTTAAAACTATTTTCTCTTTCAATTCACTGAAAGAAAATAATTGAATGAATTTTTAAAACTTTTGGTATTTTTATTATAAATGATGTAGTGGATATATTTTCTTTCTCAGAAAGTGCCATTTAACAAATCAATCCAACATCCATTACTTATGATTGCCAATAGCAAATTCAAATATTTGAGAAAATTTTGTTAGTAAAATTAAAGTGATTTCTTAAACTTAAGTGTTTTTTAAATTTAGAAAAAAAAAATGAAATAATTGTATTTTTTTATAAATTTATTCTGATTACTGTATGTATCATTCGGTTTCCAAAAATATTTTGCTATTTCAGTGGATATATGCATTTAATATCAAACCTTATTGTTCAATGAATTCAAAGCAATTAGCTGAAATAAGTGGGCCAGTAACTGAATGTCCATATGAAGATCTTGCAGAAGACCATATAAATGAGGTATATTATTTTGAAATCTTTAACTTCATGTTTCTTATTAATTTTGAAAGAATTTGTTTGAATAATTGTTTACAATATTTTATAGCATTTGTTAACAATATTTTGTTGCGTTTTAGAAAATATTCAGAAAATAAAGTAACAAAATAATGCTTATTATAGCAATGGCAACAATTAATGCTTATTCATCACATTATGTTACATTTCAAATATTAGTTAAAACTGAAATAAAATATATATTTTTTTAAGTTTAAAAATAGTTCTCACAATTTATACTTTATGGAAATACAGGTAGATAAGTATAAAATAGTAGTGTTTTGAAAAATAAAGTATATATTAGTAATACAGCTCTTAATCTGCATTTCCTTCCCAGAGAAGCTGGTGCCCTTCTATCTGAAGTAGGGTGGGCTTTAAGCTAGCACTGACAATTAAATCACAGTTCATATGAATGATAGCTGAATACTTTTAATCTCTCAGTGATTTACCGGTCCAGTTATATAATAAAAATATATAAATTCATAAAAATGTACAAATTATCCAAATTAAAGAATTTTGCACATTGTTTTGCTCTGAACCTGGCAAAATCTGACAACAACTCTGTTTTTTGTAGCTCTGCAGTGCACAAAAAAAGACCATTCTGATTAATCCTTGATCTAATGATTGGATCTTCATGCTCTAGGACTCAATCTCAATGTTTTGAGGGGGTGAGGCGAACTCAAATTTGGTTTTTAATTAGTGCAGATGATATTTTAAGTTACAAAATCAGGCCCAAAAACCTACTTTCTCTGAATAAACATACCTTCTTTTTTACAAATCCAGATTACTAACCTCCCAAATAGCGAGGGTAGCCACAATCTGAAAAATATGATTTCAATAGTATGGTCAGGAGAGCAGTCCAAAACTTGAACTATTTAATTTTATTTTTTGTGTATTTCACTATTTCTCAAAAACTTTTTAAATGAATTGACAAATTTTATCTTAACTAAATTAAATTTTTTAATTTAAATAATTGCGCAAAATTTTAAACTTTGTTTATCCAAAGATGGTTCTATGCAAAAATTAACTTTTTATTATTTTATTTAATAATAGTAGAGAAAATTTTGAATTGTATGGTATACAATTTTCTAATTTTTGACATCATTTTAAAGAATGTAACTTCACAAAATGTGAGAAAAATTGGTCGTATAGTTCCTGCGAAAGCGAATTCCAAAAATACAACTTTAAGTCATTTGAGTGGGGTCTAAAATTACATGACATTCCTACCATGGCAATTAAAAAAAAAAGAGCCCTGAAAAATCAGGACTATGTGTTTTCCCATGGTTGTGTGGTAACATATCATAATTAGTAATGTACTTTAAGTAACATATTGGCAATATCTAGTAAACTCTATTTTTTATTGTGGTATTATTTATTTATTTCAGTTGAAAAATTAATAATTTTCAATAAGTTTTAAAGTGTCATCTTCTTGTAATTGCATTTTGTAACATTCCTTGGTCGTTTATTAAATATTTTGACTTTTTGGGAAGTTTGCACATACTAGGAAGTGTTTTATTTTAATGATAAGGATTTATATACTATTTCTGTTAGTAAAGAAAAAAAATGAATCATAAGGTAGTTTCATTTAATTCTTCTTTTATTTTACCTTCCAGGGGTCTGTCCAGGCCAAATTTACTACCCTTTAGTGGTACCTTCACAAATTCAACTTTAGGAAAAACTGTAGTTTCACAAAATACTTTTTCTTAAAATTTTATTTTTGTGTCTCGTAGGAAACGATAGGTCCATATTTTTACCATTATTTTTGTGTTGATTTTTTAATATAATTTTTAATTTTCATGATTTATGTCTAAATTTTCACAAAATAGGTACCTCTCAGAAAAACCTAGACAGAACCCTGTAATGTCTCCTATATGAGCTGTTAAATAATAACTTTTTTTTTCATTTATAGCATAATTTTATAAATCAATAATAATTTTTATGTTTTTGTAATTTTGGAGGAATAAATGAAAGAAACAATAAGTTTTGATATAAGTTCATTTTATTGAATGATTTTAGTTGTTAAATATTTTGTTGACATAATTACTGTATTGCTTTATTTCAATGTTCTATCCTTTTGACTTCTTTTTTTTCCTATTGTATATTCAACGGTCTGCCCAGGGCAAATTTACTGCCGTTAAATGGTACTTTCACAAATTCAATTTTAGGAAAAACGGTAGTTTCATAAAATACTTTTAACATATTTTCGAAAAATATTTTAATATTTTTGAAAATATTTTCTTATTTTACCATATTTTTGTGTTGATTTTTTAGTAAAATTATTAAATATCACAAATTATGTCTAAATTTTCATAAGTACCTCTCAGAAAAACCTAGACGGACCCCTGCCTTCAGCCAATTTTTATCAGAATCTTTTTCAATGAGTGTCTGATACTATAATTGTACTATATTTTTTATTGTATTTTATTATATTCTGGTTTTATATTTTTTGACTGATATTTTGCAAAGAACCCAATATGTTTGCTTTCGCAAAGTACTATTCTAATTATATAAACTTTTTAGATTATATAATTTATTGGATTTAAACATTATAACTAATTTATTTTTGGGGTTCACAGCAGTAATGAAAATTAAGTGTTCTAATAAGACCACCTAGGTATTCATTTAGTGGTCCAAAAACTTAACATGCTAGACAAAGTTGAGGAATAAAAATCGAATCTTACAATTGTATAATTAATGCTATAGTACACATTAGTACACAAAAATTAGTATTTGCCATCTGTTACACCCTAAAACTAATTTCCGTTTACCCCATAATGTATAAAAATTGGTATTTAATAGAATTAAATGAAAGAATATAAGCTAAAATAATATTAGTAAACAGATTTAACGTATAGATTAAAATGCTTAGACCAAATAAATAAATGAAGGAAACAGCGATGTAAGATATTACAATTATATATACCCAAATATTATATATACCTAATAAAATATGATATAAAAAATTAATTACCTAAAAATATAAAATTCTATTTAAAGTCCATTCTTAACCCACTGGTAGTTAAGGAAATGGGAAAAATTGGGAGAATGTTTCTCCCCTATCCAATGGGGGAACTGTGTGTAAGGGATATAATGGAAACTGTGTGTAGTGGATATAATTCCTATATAATGGGAAAACCGGTTTTGCTATGCAGAGAAGACTGCCAGTTAAAATGCAACTTTTTACATGCAGAACCATCAGAGGATTCAAGAGCAAAAAACAATATTTTATTGATGAACAATTACACTGTCTGTACATGAATACAAAGCACAATACAACATGCAAATTAGAAATATCAACATATAAATGAAAGAGTTTTGTACTAGACACTTTCAATTATTCTATTTGAAAAATTTTAAAACTAAAATCTAGCCTATGCATAGAACAGTAAAATTAGTACAACAATTAATTTTAAATGCTTGGCATTCAATGCAAAAAACAATTTTTCGTTACTATTTTGTAATTTCGAACATATTTCAAGATGATAATGTGTTTTTCAGAATGTTTATATTTTTTTGCTATATATTTAGTTAAGTTACTTATCAAATTTAAAAATATTGTTTAATTTGTTGTTTTTCAATTAAGTTTTTCTATGATACCAAATCTAAGAAGCAGAAACGAGCTTTCAATATGGAAGAAGAAAATAAGTCAAGAAAAAAAGAAAAATTTTCTGGTAATTAATTTTAGCTTATTATTAATGATTTTTCAATCATACAATGCATGTCAATATCATTGCACTCATAAAAAAATAATATTGTAAATTTATTGGTATATTAATTTATTAATACATTATTATTTATTCTTATTTGGTTAAGTCTTTTTATAATAACCAATAAGAAAAAATTTGTTCTTTCTAAAACTCTTACTTTATGTGAATAATGCTATGCATCTTATATCAAGCATAAAGTTCAGGTTCTTATACATTGTTTTTAATGTTTTGAACTTACTTGGTTTTATAAGGTTTGAAGTAGCAATTACTTTTGAGCTCTATTTACATGAATCTGTAGTGTCAGAAAAAGCAGTAATTCCAAACATCATCTTTTTCTGTAAAACAACTTCAAAGGAGAAAATACTGCAAAAAGAGGAAAAAGTCAAAATTTGGTTAAAATCACAAAACTTTACAGTTTATGTGTTACCTAAAAATTAAATATTTTTTCTATATATGAAAAAGTGTTTTAAAACGAGCCTCTTGAATGGAAAAAAATAGAATAAAAATTTAATCTTTGTATTTAAAAATTTTTTTTTTTAGAAATTTGACCTCTTTTAAACTTTGCCGACCATGTGTGATCTAAAGACAGATATTTCCCCCCCAACAAATTAAGAATGCCAAAGTATTCCTTTTTTTCTATTAGAAGTCCCTTATCTAAGATATCCATTTTTTGGTCTGCTGTAATATATATATATAATATATATATATATAAACTTTAAAAAACTGAAAAAGTTTTGTATCAAAAAAAATATAACCATTTCTTAAAACTATCTTCTAAAATTTAGTAGTTATGACTTATAAAACATTAAGCAAGGAAATTCTGTCTCTGTATAACTTACGTTTAATATTATTCATTAACATTAGTGAAAAGTTTTATATTTACCCTGTTTTTCTAATTGTTCTGTCTCTCTCTTAAATAATGCAAAATAGTCTATTTGGGTTTTAAGAACACGTTTACACCAGAGCAATAAAAGGTTTAATATCAGTACATAACAAAAAGGTATCAAAAACTATCAGATGCCTAAGCAAAAAACAAACCAGAACTTTTTACTAATCTTTTGCAACTGATCAATTCTGATAATTTTTTACTTTTTCAGAACTAACATCAATTTTTAAAATTGTTTTATTTTTAGTATGTGTTCTCTATTTCAGCTACTTTTTGTCTTAAATCATCTTTACTTTCTGTTTCAAAATGACTAGAATTTTAAACCATTGAAAATGAATTGAGTTGTATCAATTACTCAGAAGATAGTTATAACTCTGTACTGTATAAATTCACTATATGGTGAGTTAGTTTCTTTCAAAGTATTAGTCCCATCTTCCTGTTGTAAGCAAATTCTCACGCCTAAGTTTGAGCTGTGTTGGTGTTCTTCTTCGGAAGTGCAATATATTGTTTGTGTCACTCTTAGACTGATTGCCTTGTGGAGGAGTAACTATTTTAAGAACAAATTATTGTGTTTAAGATGATTCAATAAAATAAAATATTTAAGCAAAACTTTAGTTTTGTTAGAAATCAAAACTGTTTATTGGATAGGTGCTTATTATACATACAACCTAACATAATTGCAGACATTATACTAAAGATAGCAAAGGAACCTTCAAAAGAACCTATTTATTATTTTCTTAAAATTCAGGCATTGTTGAACCATGCTATTTAGCATGGTATTTTTAATAATGGTCCTCTTTGTTTTAAAAGTCTGAAATATGATAAAAATCTGATTTTTCTTTATGCTTTGCTAAAAAATTAATTTTAATATAACTAATTTTTTATTCACATTTACAGTTACTCAAGATAATTGCTGGTTTTGCTTAGGAAATCCTAGTGTAGAAAAACATCTATTAATTAGTGTTGCTGATTATGTGAGTATACTATGTTATGCAATTTTCTTTTATATCTTCTTTATATTTGTGTTTATTCTTCATAACTTATTGTTTCTATAATTTGCTTAAATTATCTTTATAGCATTACATTTTCTTAAGAAAATTGTTTTTTTTGCCAATACATACTTTTTTAGTATTTCTGTTGTTCCACATATTTTCTATTACTTATTTCAATGGTACCTTATGGTTAATGATAAAGTTTTTTTTATCTTTCTATATTGTTTTTTTTTTTTTTGATATTATGCCAATAAAAAATAAACTATAAATCATAAACTTTTCAATGAAAGGTAAAGGAAATGGTCATTTTCAGTAAAAATTTAAGTGGTTTTGCTGTGGTATATTTTTAAATGAAAAATGTCCCATTGAAGAAATTGAATACTGATATAATAGTAGAAATTAGAAATGTAGAAAGTGTAAATAACACTCACAAAAATATTTAATAGTTTGTGTAACTGTTTGCATTGTATGAATCCCAATAATTATAAACTTGCAAAAATTAAAGCTTTAAAATTATCTATAAAACAATAAGAAACATTAACAAAAATAATGTCTGAACACTCATCTCTAAAATCTATGGTTTCTTGGTTGTTTACGTCAGTTAATTGAAATGAAACAAGCCATCTTTGCTTCCTTGAAAAAGAGAGCAAAATTATACACCCTCACGCTTAACCAGTTTTTAATCATTCCCTTGAATAATTTTAAGAAAGCAAAAATCCTCTTTCTCCCCCATTTCTATATTTTTCCTCAATGCATTTTCAACTTGACGTAGTTAGGATAAAAAAAATGTCTGTTTGCAAGAGTGGGTAATGGAAGGGCATTTGATAGCTTGTTCAAATTCCTTAGAAATTGCAGGAGGCGCTTGTTTAGTAAGGATATAAATCTTTATTAAAGAGTTTTTATGATTTATTTTATGTAATAGTACTAAATTATAATCTCATGTTTAGAATTTTCTTCAATTGGCTAGTTTTTTATTTGCATTTTTGCTTATAAAATTGTTGAAGCAGTTTTAACGTTAACTAAATTAGACTGAAAAAGTATTTTTATAAAAAAGGTCATTTGACATAGCTGCTGATTCTCACAGATTTTCTGGAAGCTTTTATATTTAATATATAGAAGAATTTTTGCAGTTTTTATATAATTTAAAACAGTTTTCACCACCACAATATATGAATAAAATAAATATATATATAAATGCATAATAATCATATGACCTTGCATTTATTGTCTGCCAAAATATTAAAAAAAAAAAAAAAAAAAAATAGTTAGACCTAAAATTGTAATTCAATTGTACACTTTGCCAAAATCCTCTTCAGAAAGATTAAAAGTTAGCATATGATTACAAGAGAGTATTAAAATATTTTTTGGAAATTCATGTAACATTTCTTCTTAAAATTTTTTGATCAGTATGAAGAGTAAATACAAAATATTTTCATACAGTTTTTTTATCACAAAATGAAACTCTTAGAATAAATTTCACTTTTAATTAAAATTCAAATATCAATATCTCTTGCTTTATTAAACTTTTCATTTGATTATCTGAACTGCAGTATCTTTTATTAACTGTAATATGTAGATTTTAAAATTCTTACTTTTTAATCTAAATTTTTCAAGGTTCTAAGAAATTAAAAATAGAAAACCTTAAATTTAAATATAGGTACTAAATGGGAATGCTGTAATTTGTAAATACAGCTATATTACCAGTAGTGCCAAGCCAGTAAAAGAAAAATTAATGTATTGTAAAAATAGCATATGTCTTTGGAATGTAAATGTTAAATTGCTGCACATTCCTAATAGTTTTATTTGTGCTTGAACTATTCCTATTTATACTCAAATTTTATTTCATATTGCACAAAAAATAAGTACTCTTGTTTAAATTACTTTTTGCATTTAAATTTGATTATAGTTTTTGAATTGATTTAATATTTTTATTAGAGTTATTTAGCATTACCTAAAGGAGGCCTTGTTGAAGATCATTTGCTTATTTTACCAATAGAACACAAAGATGCTGTTGTGAATGTATCAGAACCAGCTTACAATGAAATCTACAGATTTAAAAAAGTACTTTCCAAGTATTTCTCTGATAATGGAAAAGATGTAATATTTTTTGAAAGAAATTTAAGTTCAGCTCATCTTCAAATTCAGGTAATAAAAGTAATTTATCTCTGAATTAATTATTCAATGTATTTATTGTTAAGAGAAATTGAGGTTTAAAATTTTAATCAATTAAAATTAGACACATATGAATTTTTAAAGCTTACATTTTTAACATTCACTTTTACTTTAAATCTTTGTGAACTTCTTTATTATGAACTATAAACCAGAAAAAAAATTTATGCAGCTTATTATCTATATTAGCGTTGATATGCGTATATAGCGTTGATATTCTTTTGCAAACGTAATAAATTTTGTTTTATATAATTCATGTTCTAGTACTAAAAATGTTTCTGCAGGTGGTTCCTGTTCCAGATAGCGTAACTTCAAAGGTTAAAAATACAATTCTAGAATTAGGTGCTGCTCATGGAGTTGAATTTGATGAATTGCCAGAATTTTCTTTGATTAAACAGGTAAGTTTTGTAGCCCTATACAGACTTATTTTTATTAAACATTTAACTAAATTCTTTTTGTACAAGTGCATTTTCATACCCAGTAGCTGAACTAACACAGTGTCAGACGACACAGATTTATTCTGAACTTGCAAGCAAAATTAAGTTAAACTAAAAAAGTTATGTCCGGTGTTAACAGCTCATTTTTTATTTTTGCAGAGTTTGCGTTAATGCGCTATTACAGCTTTTTAAAGATTAGGACCAAACAGGCAATAGTTCAGAATCAAGGGCATCAAAAAACATTTAGAATAAATTATGAAAGTATAAAAATCACAAGGATGGAAAAATGGTAAAAACAAATGTTTAAAATTGATAATATAAAAATTTATTTCAAAACTGAGAACCTTTAATAATTGTTTGCCCTTCAAGTGATCTTTTTTTAAAATTTTAATTATTATATTGGAAAAATGTGATAAAACGAATTGTGATCCTCGATAAACAGGAATGGAGAAAAAAAAATTTATGTTATAGGACCTATTTCCTCTTCAGTTAATATCTAGGAATAAGGTTTATGATAGTTCAAAATGAAATACTTTCTTTTGATTAACTGGATGATCTTTTCTCTGTTCTTTTGTTTATCTTTAGCGGAACATTGGTTGCAAAATGGGCTGCTACTCTTCAATTTTTTTACAGGTTGCAGTGTTGCTACATTTAAAACAATTTGTTTTAAACTTGTTCAAACATCAAATAAAACAAACATATGTTTTAAACATGTTTTTTTAATGTTTAAGTTAGAAAAACAATTTTATTTTTTGTACCATAGTGTCTAGTCTAACAAGTTCTTATTGTCTACTTATACCTATAGACATTAAAAATTTTACAAATCCTAAAATTTTTTCTATTTTTTTAAAACTTTTCTTGTATAAACTATAATTTTCGATTATAAAAACTATAACTAAATTATAATGGTCTATATTTATAAAAATAGTTTTAATCTAATGATGCAACAACAAAGAACAAAATTAAGACAGCTGTGAAGGAAAGATATCAAATGACCATTTTATTGTGAACCCATGCTGTAGAGGAAACTCTTAAACACTATAAGAACAATGGAATGGACTACTATGCTGCTGAACTGCACTTTGAATTGTTGTGCAAAATTATAAATTACCATGTGAAGCTAGCATTATTCTTTCCCTCTATGTTTGATGCGTTTGATAGGATTGCTGAGCAGAAAAGAAATAACAGCAATATTCACTGCTAAAGCTACAAACATTGAAAAGAATTAAACTTCTAAAAGATTAAGAAAACTAAAGTATACTGACCCCATTATCTTGGTGGCTATGCCTTTCAAATGATATTGATGAAAATGCTATTACAAAAGAGTTGCATACAACTGTAGGATTAGAAAGAATATTCCCAACATTTGGTTTTGTACACAGTGAAATACAGAATAGTTTGGGTATTATTGAATCTCCAAAAACTTGTAACATTATTCAAAGCTCTGAATAAATAATTTCTTTTTACATTCTTAAATTAAATATGATTTAAAATTAAGAATATGTATAGAAAATATAATAGCTTTTAAATAAAAAAAAAACAGTTTTTCTCCAACCCTGAGAGTGACAATAAATATTGTGGTTGAACTTTACTACATCCTTAAACAAATTTTCTTTTAGCCTTATTTTTTTTATTAATATTATATTTTAATTTAGTATAATAATTTTTACCTTAGTATATTCTATACACATTTTTGTACTAATGTTTGTTTCATTGGCTTGGTATTGTTACTTATTCTGCTTCTTTTGGACATCAACTAAATGTTCAGCTGTTTTGGGGCTGTTTCTTCAGAGGGAAAGACAGTGCATAATAGTTAGTTTGCTAAATGTACCTCAATAAACTGTTTCCATGGGTGTCAACTGCTTTAAAGAGCTAGTCCATAAGGGTGATGAGAAAGAAAATGCACCGATAATGTGTCTAGAAATGGTACAATCATCAATAAGCAAGTAGAATAATATTCAAGCCTTCATGATACAAATCTTATATGAATCAATTGTAAATCAGAGTAGTAAATAGCAAAAGAGGAGCTCAATCTCAGGCACAGGCATCAGAAACTTAAGTTCATTAAAGAAGAACAAGCATGAGTCTAGATAGCCTGGTTAGTACGGTGTTGGACCCATGTCCAAGAGGCAGTGAGTTCGATCCCTGCCAGCCGAAGACTTTTCATACAAATGGTGATTGGTGCACATGAAATTTGTCGGGTCACAAAGTCATCTATGTTCCCTTAACAAATCAGTACCTCTGGGGGTATTGCATTGTAGATTGCTTGTTCTCTGGTTCAAGTCAAAATTACAATCTGTGGATGAATGAATGGGTCTGCTCTATAAACGGGCTGTGAGGTGTGTGTTTCAAGTCATATTCTTGGCCATATATGGGACCACTGAAAAATAAGAAACACACCCACTGCCACAAATTTGCTTGGTTTCACCTAGCAGGCTCACTGATATTGGCTAGTAGAATTAAAAACAACAGCGGAACAAGCATGTGTGGCTCCAAAGATGGCTTCAATTTAAATACCAGGCTGCAGGTCAGTGATGAAAGTGTATCCTCTTCATAGACAAGGAAGTATTCACTGTAGGGCCTGTGCACAACCACCAAAATGACAGAACTTGATCCATTGATACTCACAGTAACTTTTGTCATCATTGAGAAGTGGCAAGACACCTCTTGTTTTAGTAGATCAAGAGGTCAGAATCAATCAACAAGTGAACTGGCGGCACATCCTAGAGTTTGTGGTACTTCTGTAGTCCTAAAAGCACTTCAGCAATGCAGATTGGGTGTTTAAATAGGACAAAACTCCAGCCCACTAAGCATAAAGGACACAGGAGTTGTTCAAGGAATATTTTTGGAATTTCCTCACAACTGCAAAATGGTCTCCCTACTAACTGATCTCAAACCCATGAAAGTAGCAGTCAAAAATATGCATATTTTTTTGTGAAAATGTGTCGTAATATATACTGATTTGTACTGATTTAAAGAATTTATTAGACATATTTGCAAGGCAGAACTTTTAATTTTTTAGATAAATATTTACTTTTCATGATGTCAGTCTTTAAAATGGTACCCTACACTACACTTGGCATTGTCTAATAAATTCAATACATTCCTGGCTGTATTGATTAAGAGCATGCAAAATAAAAGTATTCAACATAGTGATGATTTAAAAATGCACATTTCAAACTTCATACATCCAATAAGTTCCAGATTATTTTTTTGTTAACTTTTTTAGTGTTTTGGTTTTTCTGAACAATTTTATAGCTTTGTGTAATAGGACTAAGTATATCAAGAAATTTTATTTAGATTATTTTTTTAAAAAATTTTCTTTGAAAGTTCAGTACATTTTGTAAGCACACATTGTTTTACAAAAGCAGCACTAACTAAAAGATCTGCTTTTCTTAGTTTTCTTAAATAATTAGCATAATAAATTTTATAAAAAGATAAGAATATAGGGACTATATGTTGAATGCTTGAGAATAAGTGAGACGTTAAAAAAAATAAAAATCAAATTAACCTTTTCAAGTTTTCCCAAATACTGTATTATTCAAATGTTGTAAAAGGATAAAATGCCATGCATAAGATTGCTGAATAATAATTTTATTTTATTTTCTGGGATTTCAGATTGTTCCAGAAAATAAGCCTTACATTTATTTTGAGATAGTGAGGAATAAAAAAATATCTACAAAACTTTTGTGCGTCATCAACAAGCACATTCCAATACAATTTGGAAGGTAAGCTTTCTCTTTTTTAATGTTTGCTTGTATATTCATTTTATGCACTTTAATATGTAACATATTTCTTTTTATGAGTTCAGTTAGTTCATTGACAGATGATATATTTTTAAACACATGTTTTAGTATTTTTACATAAAAAATTAAAATTTTTATCTCAAAATAATTTAAACAGACATGTGATTTTATTGAATTTTGAAAGGATAGTATTTCCTAGGAATAAAATCAGATTTACTTTTCGAAAAAAATTAAAGTGCAAAATAATCAATGTCTTAAAATATGCTGATATATTTGCATTCCTATGCTATTTTATTATTTTAATTGGATCACATGTCTAAATAAAAATATAAAATAATACATAATTATATATAAAATACGAGAAATAACATTAAGCCCCGGTTCAGTGGTAACTGTCTGTGGGTGGATAAAATAAATACCTAGCATGCTTGGGGACTTAACACTGGGGGTTCCACGTTTGGCTGACTATCCAACAGGAACATCTGCCACTGCACCACAGAGCCTAAGCTTAAGAAAACTAGGATGGGCAGAGTAGGCCTTGGGATGATGTGTCATTAAGTTGATTGCTATCAATGTTTGTATTTAGAAATGAATTGTTAATTCCTGATTATTCAATTTCTGTATTGTTTATTTTAAATTCTGAACACTCAGTATGTGTCATCATAATACAACTATATTACTCAGTCCTTCAAATTTAAAAAAGTCATTCAAAAACAGTTTTCCAAAATAAATAGTTTCATTTAATAAATAAGGCTTAATAAATAAGGGTAATATTTAAACCCAAGATTTTGATTTGTTGGTGTATTAATATGTGCTAAGATTTATCATAGTATTGCATAATGCAATTATACGTAGTAAGACTAATGATTTTATGTTGGAATTGAGCAACTTGATTTTATTGATGTTTTTTGTTTTTATATATTACTCTCTTTTTTTTACATTATGTTGCTGCATAAATTTTTTCAGAATTGTCATAATAAGAATTTTTTCCACAAATTAACTATGACTTGCTTATTTTGTAATATCTCTAGAACTATTTAAGCAAATTGAACAATTGTTGCACACACTTATAAAATTCGTTTATCCAAAGATAACTCCATGCAAAAAATTATTTTTAGAAAATATTTATTATTATCTTATTTAATAATAGTAAAAAAAAACTTTGAATTATAAGATTTAAATTTTTTTACATCATTTTTTAAGAATATCGTCCTACATGTAAAAAAAAAAAAAAAAAAAAAAACTTTGAGCAAAATCAGTCGAATAGTTCTTGAGAAATCGAATTTTAAATAAATGACTTAGATTTCTCAGGAACTATGTGGCCAATTTTGCTCAAATTTTGTATCTTGCTATGTAAAATTACACAATTCGACTATTTTTAAATAAAATAATAAATATTTACTGAAGTTTATTTTCTACATGGATTATCTTTGTAAAAACGAATTTTATAATTGTGTTCAAAATGTTTTCAATTCACTTAAAAAAATCTCGAGATATGGCAAAATGCGCAAAAAGTAAAATTAACATTAAGGGATCTCTCCTGACTTAACTATTGGGACCATATTTTTGAGGTTGCGGTTATATTTTTGGGGTCAGAAATCCGAATCTGTTGAAAAAAAGATATGTTTATTCAGAGAAAGTATGTTTTTGTGTCAGATTTCGTAATTTTTAAATATCCTCTGCACTAACAAATTAGCATATTTGAAGTCACCCCCTTACACCATTCAGATTGAGTCCTAGAACATGAAGATCCGATCCAAAAGTCACTCAAGGTGGTACTTTTTTGCGCTCTAATGAAGCATAGGATACTTTTTAAACAGACCTTGTATGTTTTAATGTAGTTAAAAAATATTTTTGATTGAAAAAAACAATGCTTTTTTTTACAGAATGGTTTTAGCTAGCAAAGCCATACTTGATTTACCAGACCGAATTGATTGGAAATCATGCGCTTTAACTGAAGAAGAAGAAAGAAATCTAGCAGAGCAATTCAGAAAAAAATTCAAGGCATATGACTTTAGTCTATAAAAATATATTAAGTATTTTCACTTGTAAATAAACTCATTTTATTTTTAGTACAATTACCTTTCTTATGGCAACTGAGCCATTTTCACAGATTAATACAGAAACAAAAAGTGATCTAAGCAAAATTTTGACATTTATGCAAATGCGCACTATATGTCTGAAAATTAATTTTATAAGTCAAATACTAAAGTCACCAATATGTATAATACAATGTTCATAACTGTTCTGATAAAAATATTTTTGTTCTGATTTTATTTTTTTTAGAACATACAGTTATCTACAAATACAGACTTTAAAACAATCTATTTGAACAATCAAAAGGTTTTGATTTTCGATCTAACAGTTATCTACAAATACAGACTTTAAAACAATCTATTTGAGCAATCAAAAGGTTTTGATTTTCGATTTAACATTTTTATTTTAATCAATGGTGTTAAAATTGTCCATATTTAAATATTCAAACCTAAGGGCCGTCGATTAATTATGTACATAGTTCAGACACATAGTCCTATTCATAGAATTCATTATTTCAAACTTTTAGTCGGGATTTTATGAAAAAGAAACTAAATTAACAATAATACATTATCAAGTGGTTATGAATTCAGGGATCATTATCTTTTATTTTCTGCAAAAGCAGTAACAAATCTTGTAGGGGGGAATTTTACAGTTTCATAATTATTGATTCATTCCTGTCATATGATTTAAAAAATTGTTTATTCCAAACAACAATACAACGATCATATAAAATTTTTAAATGGAGAATTGAGGGATCATCCACTAAATTACTTTTGCACAAAAATGCTAAGCTGTATGTATATTCATTATTTTCTTTGGGCAACTGCGAAGCCTGTATAATGTCAAATTGAAAGTGATTAGTGAACAGTATGATTGAAAAGAATGGCTGGAAGTTAATTTTCTAGGTGTAGAAACTAGCATTAAAGTCGCACTTCTAATAAGTTAAAAATTTTCCTTTTGTCTCATTAGTTCAGAGTTATTGCAAATTGACAGTATGGTTTATAAAGGGAAAAACTTTGTTGCAGAAATTCACAATTTACAATGGCAAAGTGCATAGTACCATAAATTTTTGTTTAACAGTACAGAACCTCTTATCCGAAAACCGGAACGAAATTCCATAGATTTTTCTGCCATTTAAAAAAAAAAAAATTTCTTGTAAGATTTCTTTTTTAAAAGATGTTTACTTTACCATCATTTCAGAAATAATCATTAGCTCCCTACACTGGCAGAAGTAAGAGTCTTGTACTAAATATCATCAATCATTCCCTTTCTCACCCCCTACTTTATTTCTTTTCAATCATAGCACAGTGAGAAAGGGTCACTCACTGAACATGTTTTCTTATTATCTGGCCCTTAAGCAGGGGCAGTCATTACTACCAGCTTCTCACAGTTCGAGTCTTGATTGCTTAGTCCAGGAGAGTTAAAACAAATAATTTTATTTGTCTTTGATTCTTAGAAATCTCTTAAAGTACTCTCTACAGGGACTGCAGAACTCCTATTTTTCTATACCCCTTCCTGTTTCCTACTTTTTCTCATTTTTTTTTATCTGTCATTTCTGCTATTCCCTCTTTGAACATAGTTATTATGCTAACTTCTGTGTCTGCTTGTCAATTTATGTTTAACTGGAGTGGAGCAGAAATAAAATCGCTCAGCTTAATGAGGAATAAGATTGTGATACATGTGTTTTTCCATCTGATTTTGATAAATGTTTTAGCAAAATGTTGAAACCCAGGTTAAACTCTAGATAGTATTTAATAATCGTGTGCCTGAATCATAGCGATATTGTCGCAGAACGTTATAGAGTTTCTGCCGAAAGATGTTTCCTTTGGGAAGTAAAAAATTTTACATTTCTTTTCTGCAGAAATTTTTGAGATTTTATTTTCTTTTCTCCTCAGATTATAATGAAAAGATGTCTTATTCGCAATCGGAAAGAAACGCTCGTGAATCTGTATTCCATTTTTAATGATCTCATTGAAAAATTAAAGTGCAGAAATTAAGATTCACAATTTTTTCTTATAATTTAAAAAAAAAAAGAAAATAAATTTGGAAAAAACATTGAAAAAATTAAAAAAGGTTTTTATTCATTGAAGTTTTTATACTTCACTGCTAGACATGTATTGCATATTCAGTTGTGGGCCAATCTTGTTAAATATTCAGTTATGTTGTTTTCTATAAATAAAATGTTTCATTTATAAGGGTATATATTAAAAGATTTAATACTAAAAAGTTGCCATTCATTAAGTCATTCCCCTTTTTTTCATTACGCCTGATTTAATATTTTTTAAAAATTTTTATAGAATAAATATGTAATTATGGCGAAGAAAATTCCTAATTTTCAAATATGTTTCTTATATTAGTACTTAGTGAAATATATAAAGTCTAGAAATATATAAGAGTCTAAAATGATTTTACAAATTTATCACATCCGTATGGCCAGAAAATTAGTAAAGTTCCTTAATTAACAAATATTGATACATTATTTATTTTTTCATTTATAGATTACCTTGTAATATTTCTTTATCATTCTTAATATTATTCTCTACTACTATTATTATATTTTATTTTTATCCCAAATTAACTGTTTAAAACTGAAAGTAGTATTTATTTATTATAAAGTAATTTGGTAATATTACCTTACCAGGTAATGTTTTGTAAAAAAAATATCTTAAGAAAAAAATATTAAAAACAGTATGTAACTTAACCATTTTGAAATTATTAAACAGCAAATGTTTTATATTTACTTTTAATGAAAATTATTTTCAGGCAGAACTAGTATTAAGAATGAACTTGACATATTACTAAAAAAAAAAAAAATTAAGAAACATGAATTACTTGTAAAGCAGCCAAAAGGTAAATTAAAAAAAAACAGTATAGTAAGTTGCAATGTTAATTGAACAAAATAGTTACTAAAATCTAAGTTTGAATTTTATTTTAATAGACATTAATAACAAAAAGTTTGGGATCTTTTAATTAAGTAGATTTAAATTTCTATGAGACTATCTGCTTAGTTTTTTTGTTATGGAGTCTAATTCAAAACATTTTTCTGATACTTCTTATCTTAGGGCTTTACTTCATTCCTATAAGCACATGCATTACCAGTAGAACTGAATTTCTTGAATTCTGTCAATTGTGAAGGTCAATCTGGGTCTTCTACTTACTAGGTGCCTTAGAACTCCCCCCCCCCCCCGCCCCCAAAAAAGCATCTCTTCCACGTGCCGTGCCCTTGTTCACATTCTCCTCATTCTAGGCAAAAGGAAGAATATATTAATAAAAGAACTATTTATATTAATGACAGGACATGATTTCTTCCTCTCTGAAATGCTCTACAATCGTTTCTTGGTCTCATTCTAGGTGATAGGAGAAATTTTTGTAAGACTGAAAAATTTCTTCTATCAACTATAGTGATGCTGAAAAATCAAGCACTTTCAAAAACCTTGTTCCAAAATTACTTTTAGGAGCCCTTATTTTCCAAAGTAAAAATTTAGTTTTTAAGGACCGTGGGAACCCTGAAATAATTTTTTTTAGTTGGGTTTCATAATCAATAAAAAATGGTGGTTTGTAGCGATTTGGAAAAATCAGCTATCCGGAATAGGGATGGTCCCTATCATTCCGGATAATCAGTTCTCTACTGTATAACTTTTTTTACAACACTTTCCTTATAAGTATAAAATTAGGGATTGATTTTTTTTAAACCTTCTAGTTGGAACAAAGACATAAATGTTACAGTGATAATAACTTGATTTTACGGATCTCGCCAAAATTTTAAAACTATGCAAAAAATTTTTTGTTTGATATCAAGATTTCATGTCAGACTTAATGCCATTTCTTTATCAGTACTAGGTTGATAAACTACTAACAAGAGTAAGTTAACTTTGAAAACTTATTGTTACATGACAGTCGTGGGTGAGATATGCTAAAAATGGCAGTTTTCCCTGTTAAATAAAATCTAAAGATATTAGAACAAGTAGTTTTCATGATAAAACTAACATTTCGAAAAAAATAGCAAAATATTTCCCCCAAAAAATTCACTTATTTTTTGAGAATTTATTAGCCAATTTCATACAAATATTGTATTTCAACATTAAAAATGTTAGTGTTTTATTTTTTAGCAGTCTTTTCATAATGTAACAAAAAATTCTATATTTGATATGTACTTTATAACTCAGAATGTGAAAGTAAACAAACTTTTTTTAATAAATAATATTGATTTATTCTCAGACTTGGAAAATTTTGAAGCAGATTATTAATGGAAGAAACAAATATAATACACAACATTCATATTATAAAACAATATTTGTAATTCCCAAATCACCTCAATAAATATTTATATTTTTATAACATACAACATGGACAAATTAACATACATAAGCCGTAAGAAAATTAGCTATACAACAAAATATTTCTATAAGCACAAATTTCAACAAAAAAATTTTTTTTCAAAATATTCAATTTAACTAATATACTATTATAAATTAAAAAATGAATTGCTTCATTGTTTAAAAATGAATTCTGCTAAATCTACTTCAAACTAATGTATATATCTCGTTTTATTTTTAAATACTAGATAGAACACATGCACAAAATAAAATTATTATAAATGAGGACAAAGTGACTTCTTGTCTCTGAAAGAAATAAAGAACAAGATTTTCTACATTTTCATATTCACATAAACACTTATCGAAAAAACTCCTTTACAACACATTAACTGTTTTACAATAGAAACAAACCATCTTTTAAAGTAAAATATGTTCCCATATACTATTTTTTTTAAAAATCTTTAAACTACTTTGAATTCTGATAAATAATTTCTATACTACTAGAATTAAACCAAACAAAAACAGAAATTGCAGTTAAATTTAGGAACTGTTTAAAACAAGCAATTAATTCCATAGATGCAAATGTTATTTTTGACTCTGATTAAAACATTTAAACTGTTCAGTTCATTCCCAAGTAGCATTCAAAATTTTGATGCCTCTCTCTCAAAAGAAAAAGACTACACTTCCAAAACAAATATGGTTTTATTGAGAATGTTGATAATTTCACAAAATTAAAAGATATTAAACCATCTGTGAAAATCTGCATGGATCTTACACATTTAAAAAAAAGGCAATTATTTCCGTACATTTCTTTTCAAATAAATTTATAAATACTTTTTTTTTACTTGAAAATATTACTTTTGATGTTTATATTTGAGTTAAAGATTTCCAGTATTTGTGTCATCCCAGATTATTATTATTTAATTTATTTCTTCAGGCAATAATATTTCTTTAATCTTACCCCTGATAAAGACTTCACATCGTAACATTTGTTTTCCCTTGAGCGACTAGTGTAATATTGAACACTGATTGTATTTTATTAATCTTTTTAAAGGTTCTATAAGTTCAAGCATAAAGTTTACATATAGTTTTAAGAATTCTAATGTTGCAGAATTTTGTTTAAAATGCTATTTGAAGCAAAAGAAGCAGTTTCAGAAATCTGACCACATGTGAGACTGCCAAAAAATTAATCTATCAATAACTTGCAGTGCCAAAGTCAATCAAATTTATGATAACTATTTACAACTAAATTCTGTCTGCACTAAAAAAATAGAGGTAGATTTGAAGATACAGTAGAGAACCGATTATCGGGACCATCGCGATTCCGGATAACTGATTTTTCCGGAGGTTCTGCACTGTAATAGAATTTATTCTAAACTACAAAATCGTGCTTATACATAGCTCTAATGAACAAAGTAAATATCCAAAAAGACTTCTATCAATTATATGGACTTTTTTGCCATTCATCCAAAATATAATTAAATTTGCCTCAAAATTAAAGCATTTTTAACTTTATTTAAATACTAAGAAATAATAAATGTATTATAGTACATATTACCAACAGCTTACCTTAAGGTGTATAATTAAGAACATGCCATAAATTATATCTGAATTTAACATGTAATTTATAAAAATCACGCTACACAAATAGCTTGGTGTCTAAATGCATAATTAAAAGCTTTTAATTTAGAGTTCTTATTAATTGGTGAGGCAATAATTCACCCTCAAGTTTATTGCATTCTATTGTTATAGTTTTTGCTGGCTGTATGCAAAGGTGAAGAATTTTTATGTACAGAAATTCAAATTGACTTGCTTTACTTCAAATGAAGAAACCAGTAATCAAAAGTCAGAATACAAAAAATTGTGTTAATTTTATTTTCTAAATTGTTTCATCTTAAAATAAAAGATTTTCATAAGTCCTCTTTGGTTATGTTTAGCCACATTTGAATTTAATCAAATAAAGACAACATTACTATACTTTTAAATATTAATGTTTAGTTATTTAATTCAAAAAGGATTTTTGTACATACTTAGTTACAATTAGATGAACTTTGTAAAACAATCAATTGACTAATAAAAATGTTTTTTCAAAATTTAAGTTTCATAGAAAAACAATTTTTTTTTTAATCACCCATTCAATTATGTTGCAACCAAATAGGAAATGGAGTGAATCCTTTAGGTCAGATTTGGTCTATTCTGGTATTTCTAGTTTACACTCGTTCCTTTTGCCTGGGGAATACAATTTAATATTTGACTAAACTGACTATTTTAATCTTTATTTTTTAAGAAAACAATTACTAGAATTCTCTTAGAGATTAAAAGGAAGAGAAAAACTGACAAGGTTTGCTGCTGGAAAATGTCATGAAAGGCTCTCTACTACTTTTGCCTTCACTCCTTGTTTATTGTGATAGTTGAAATCCATATCATGGCAAAATTATAACCATTATTGCTTATGTAATTATTTATTTTAACATAATTTAATAATTTTAAACCTAAATTTATTTCCTAGGGAAAAAAATAACTATCTTAATTTGATTAAAATGAGATGATAGATGTGGCAACTTAAGTGAAAATCTGTAATTAGAATCCATTTTATTGATTCAACAAAAAATATTTAGCAGTAAATTAGACTTTTGGAAACATCGCAATCTCACATATCTTAATAATATTAATAAAGAATCATTTTGTAGGAACAATTCACTGAAAAGCAAAGAATAATTTTTTTTTATCTACTCTATTAATGCAATGAGCAAGACTAGTAATTATAAGTTTAAATTTACATAATAAATTTAAACTTTTAATAACTAGTCTCGCTCATTGCATTATTTTTTCAGAATTGATAGATACATATTTCTTTCTAGTAGTATTAGTACTTATTTATGTTATGCAATAAAAACTAAATACTGAAACAGATATCACTGGGCAATATAACAAGTACAAGTCTGTAGAAAACAAGGTGAAAAATCTTTAGTACATGATACATGAATTTTAAATGCTATGTTTCTTGCCTAAAAGATCTAGGCATATTTATTCACATTACTTCTAAACATAACAATATATAAGAAATCGCTCTTTCGTGAAAATCTTATGTTTAAAATTATTGCCAAAATAAAGAAAATGAAAAATTTCTAAAAGGCTCAGCAAATACAAAAGATCCCAAAAGAAGAAATTTTAGATTTGAAATACAAATTTTTCATTCACTTTTTTTTTTTTTTTTGCAATCATCTATGCTTGATTAAAGCTCTTCCTGGCTTTTCTTTCACATTTGTGCTATTTTGATGAACTTGTCGATCACATTTTGATTGGACCTCGATGCCGACCTTCTAAGGTAAGGATGGTTATTTAGTTGTCAACCTTAAATTTATTTGTATTCTTTTTTTTTTAAGGAAAAGGTAGTTTAATGCTTTCAAATTGAAATTTGCAACCAATGGCACATTTACCAAAGAATTTTATTACAATGATGAAACCCTGCTTTGTTTAGATGCTTGTAGAAACGTGATACATTGAAAGACTTTCAAAATAGAAATAACACCCACATAAAAAACTGCTGACTAACATATAATTTTCAAATAAAAGCAATAAAACTTAAGAATTTGCTTCATTGCAAAGATTATAGTTAGATGCAATTGTTCTTAAAATAGGTTTCACAAAGCTTGCACTTTTTTAAAAACTATTAAAACCTTATACATACAACTAATCAGAATATTCATCAGTTATGAAACATTAAAGATTGGCCAAATAAAAAATGATCTCATTCAGATACACCACATATTTACACTGAAGAAAGTTTCATTATTAGAATTACAATAAAAGGTTCTATTAGTCAACAATTTAACACAAATTAGTTACATACAAGTGTATCAGCAATTAGTGATTTAGTACTTTGTTATATTAAAAAACTTTCACAAGTATTAAACATATAATGTACCTGATGGTCATTTTTATGCAATCAGCATAGATCAGTTCCACACATTATTTGCATTAATAAATAAAGACCTCAAAAATAAGACAAAAAAATTATTCCTTTTGAAAGTCTTAGTAAAGTATACAAAAACTAAGCAGTTCCTAAACGTTTACAAACTTTATAAAAATGGAACTGTTTTAATTTCTATTGCACTAAGGGTCTATCACCAATAATTTACCATAAAATATTTTAACTTGTAGTTTAACTGAACCCTCATCAGTTTATGATAGAATCAATACTTTTATTTTTTAGAAAAATACGAAGATAAAAATCCTCGCAATAAGAGGTGATATATTTCTAATAACAGGGAGTTAAATGCATTTTTTTTTTTGCTATTTGTTAAGTGTTGCGGAAGTGAGAAAATTTACTAGAAAACACCAAAATATAACCAGGAATGCAAAATTTGAAGGAAAACCTTACAGCAAATTTTACATTAAAGGCTTGAATAAAAAGTAGTCACAAATAAAACATTTTGCACATAGTCTTTTTAATGAGACTTTAAAATTGCATTTATCAAGAGCTTGGACAAATGCTTACAGAGTAACTCACACAAGGAACACAAAAAATAAATATATTTATTTGAGTATGAGTAATAAATATGCTTGTCAAATATCATAAGACAACTTTACCAATATATTAATATACATACAACTTAAATAAATCTACAGTACAGTTTGATACTGAAAAAATATTCTGATGAATATAATAGTCTACTGAGTAAAGATAATAGTCTACTGAGTAAAGATCTTTCCTTAAGAGAAAATAATTTATCAGAGTGAATAATGAAAATATATTACCTGCCTATCACATAAATTTACAATTTGGGATGTTAAAATATGATGCCAGTTACAGGTCAAATATTAATACAAGTAAATCTGATTAATTTAATGAAAATATGTACAGGCTTCATTATAAAAAGGCTAATCTATTTTGTGCCCTAACTACTTCCAACATTGAAAGACTTCAAAAATGTGAATAAAACAATGAAACTTTTTTATTTAGAATATTGCAAGATGGGAAAATAAATATACATTATATAATAAAAAGGCATGTATTAATAAATAACAATCATTTCAACTTATACAGGGAAAAAGCAATAAAAAACAACATATTTTGTTTTTGAACACAATACTGAGTATATATTGCCTTAAGATGTTTAAAGTATGTTATATAGTCAGTGTTCCAAAGACTTTTAGCAGGTTATTTTAATCAGCGAAAAATAAGTGCTGTTGTTTCATTATTTTGCCTTTTACACCATACTTGAAAAATCAACTATCACATAAACCTAAAAAAAATTAAAATAAAATGCACCAAACTCTCAATTTAAAATGAAAAGACAAATTACAATGTTAAGAATTCATTAAGCTTAGATTAAATTAAAAGACAAAAAAAGATGGGAAAAAAAAAAGAAAGATCTGACCATTTATTAATAAGGATGGGAAAAGCAAAGCAGGGATTGAAATTATCACAAACAAGTTAAGCTGTCTTGTGTAATAGAAATTTATCCAACTTTCATTAGAAACTGCCTTTAAGCTCCATTCTATAATAAACTGATTTCAGATCATTTTTAGCTCTTTTTATTGATTATTGATATTAATGGTGAATGGTTGGAATTTGAAAATATTCTAGTCCTTTTTAACTAAAATATTAATTTGCAATCCATAACAAGCAGTATTTTGGCTTCAATTTTAACAAGCATTGTAAAAATATATAAAATTAGACTCCTATGGAAAATTCAGAGTATTTATAAAAAATATTAATTTATTGTTATCAACAAAAACTTTTCTAACATGGAATCTTTACCTTAAACAGACTAACTTTTGTTTTATATTACAGTACAACACAGAGAAGCTCAAGTAATCAAAATTTTTGAAAGTTTATATGAAAACCTTTTTTTTCATTTCAATTTTTATAAAAAATGGACATTTTATTTGTAAAAAAAAAGCTGAACTTCCAAGAATTCCAGTAATTAGAAGTTTTTGGTAAATCTTAAGAAAAATGTTCTTTTCAAATAAGAGCTGAAGCATATAAAAATCCTCATAGAATATGCAGGCATGCCATTCGTTTAAAATCATTTTAATATATCCCTTCCAAACAACCCAATATTTTGCTAAATATTCACCTGGTGGTATCATTTTAATTTCAAACACAGATATGAAAAGGGGTAAAAAATTTAAAATAAGAATGAGATAATTACTTACATTTAAAACTGATTATATATGCTCTCATGTATTAGGTGGTAAGTGACATGTAGCAGAGGCTTGATTAAAATGTGGGACTGCTAGCAGATCTTCTGATTGACCACTGTTCATATTATGATTCAATATTTTAACAGCTGAGAACTTTGCTCTCTGGTAACCATTTAGAACATTGAAACCTAATAATCTGAAATAGATATACACAAGTTACATTCACACTTTCATGCAAAATAATATCAGTGGTATTTAACAAAGGAAAATAACATTGATTCCCCTATAACTTGACAAGATAAAAAAATTAAAAAGTTGAAATGATTTAAAGTAATAGAAATTAGATAAATAGCAAACAATTAAAATTAAGTAAGAAATTTTATACAAAAATTAAAATTTTATTTGTTAGTCCAATTAAAAAATGAACATTATAATAAAATAAAACAATGTATGGTTCGTTTCAATGCATCTGATGTTTTTTTTCCTTAGTTTTTAAAAGCAATGTAATGTCAAGATTATGTAATCCAACAAAGGTATTGGAATTTACGAGATAAATTCTAGTTAATCTTTCGATTCCAGGATAAGAGATTTCATTTATAGTTTGTAGCAGTTGGAATCTTTGAAAAAACCTTCAGGTTTGCAATTGTTTTATATATGGAAAGTACCCAAAAAGGAGCATAGATACAATATTATATATATATATATATATATATATATATATATATATATATATATATATCATTACAATGTAGAAACAAGTAACAGATTTTATTTATAAAAAAATTGTGAAAATTTTGAATGAATCTTATTTAAATACTTTTTTTCCAATTCAAACTTAAATAAGAATGTGAAGGGGAAAAAAAAGAATTATTCATGTATTTGAATGAAACAAAATTTATTATATTTAAAAAAATGTTCTAGTTTAACGACTCACTTTTAATAGAGAAGGGGATGAGTTAATTGAGAAGGAGAATAATCTTCCAAAAATTATTATTTTTTGTTGTTGCATTTTTTGAAAGCTTCATTCACGTAATTAAAATGGTCAATGGAAATGTAATATGGTCAAAAAAAGAAATGATATTTTAACTATTCATATTTTGTTTTAATAAACAAAAAATTGTCAATACGCTACATTTTCAAATCATATAATGTAATTCAAAAACAAACATCTGATCTTCTTTGCTTAAGCAAATATGATTTAATAATTTTATAAGTAAATATGACTGAATTTCAGGTCAGTATAAGATTAATAGTATATTGTTAAGTATTATTGTACTTAACAATATACTATTAATCTTATTTACTTAAATAATTTATAAGCAAATATGATTAAAAGTATATTGTTAAGTATGATCAAAAACCAAAAATTTCAAAACATATTCTAATAATGAGTAGAAAGCTTATTCAGTAACTACAGTTGAAATAACTTATAACAAGCGTGAAGGGACCGTAAAATGTGCTTGTTATAACTAAATGCTGGCAAAAAAATGGGCTGGTTAAAAAATCATTTAAGTTCATACATACTCACAAACAGTGCTTAATATAGTACTTACATTTTTTTTTTTTTACTATGCAGTTCAAAAGTTAGTTAATCTGTATTGAACTTTCTTATTGCGTCTGCTGAGTTATTGTTTTTTGGATAAGATTCATAGCCTGATAAACTTCATTTGAACCCCTGCTTTTGAAGAAAGTTTGAAGTGTTTCTGCCCCCTCAAAAACCATTAAGTACGTTGGGGATGAATTAGTTTAAAATTCTTCATATCCGTTGATATCATTATTGCTTTCATAATTTTTATACCTGCTTTAGCATGAATTTCAACTACAATATCTTCAGGAATATCTTGGAAGTGATAACATTAGTGTTGACGAATATAACTTTCAAATTTTTCTCTAAGTCACAAAATATTCCTCACTTAAATAGAGGTCAGCTTGTTAAAAGTAAGCCAGGCTCATTGTACCAACTAAGTATTTTTGATTTCTTCGTTAAATCTTGTTAATTCAGGGCTCATTATAAACTAGTTTGACTCTATTGAATTTAAATACCAAGTCTATGTTTAGATAGAAATATAAAATAGGCAATTTTATACATTTCAAGGAATTTTCATGGATGTTATTTATATTTTTGTTATTTTCAGGAAAGAAAAAATAGATATTTACCTTAAACAAATGTAAACAACAAGAATAGCAGAACCTCCAGATAATGTGCGAATTCCAACATTCTCAAACATTTTTATAAAAAAGCATGCTCCTGCAACAGAGCTGCACATAACTGTAACAATTGCTCCAGTTTTTGCCCAGTGATAAGGAGTCAAGCCTCTTGGAAGCCAAATTGTGCTTTGTTGTAATTCATACTAAAAAGAAAACATGAATTGGTAATTTTGTAATTTTAAAAGACAATATATTTTTCCAGTTCAAACAAAATGAGTCAATTCCTGTCGTTTCTAGTATAATGCATCAAATCAAATGAATTTTTAAAGCCGATATTGAATGGTACTATATAATTTTGTTAGGAAAAAATTATTTCTGTTTATAAATTTCAAATAAAATAACTCGTAATATAGGAAAGTATTGTCATTATTTCTCATACGGTCAAGCAATAATTGAACTTAGTTTACTCTACTATACATTATACCATTAATTCTGTTTAAAAACTCTTATTTTATTTTAATCAAAAAATTGTTTTTTGGATTTTATTTAAATTTATTGAGATTGATTTGATTTATTTTATATGATTTTATTTTATTTAAAATAATTCTCATTAATCATATATCTTTCCCCATTTCATGGCTTCTATTTAAAATATACAAAATAACCATTTAAAAATAACAGTGCTAAATGTTTGATATTAGAACTAGACATTACCAAAGCAATAATTGCTTTATTATGTTTTTATATTAGAAACATTTTAAAATTCTTCTCACTAGTACCAGATTCAAGAGTTTTAAGACTTTTCTAGGCATTGTCAAATTGTTTTTTTTTTTTTAATTTTTTTTTTTTTTATAAGTCCTTTTATTTTTGTAGAGTCTGCTTCAGTCATCATGAAAGCAAATTTCATATTCTTGATGCTCTTTTTACGCATCAAAATTCTTAGCAATCATTCAATTTTTGCAAATTTTTGACAATTTACAACAAGTTTTTATTTTTATATCTTCACATTTAAGCTTTATCTTTTTTTTTCTTCAGGTTTATTTCGGTTGCCTTTTTTTTCACCCTCCAAAGTTTTATTTCTAAATAGTATGTACATGACTTAATGCAACACTTAATTTTAAAATGTTTGCTGCAAGTTTGTTTTGCTGCTAAATGTTTGCTGCTACAGTTAAACAACTTCACATAAAAGTTATTTTGTGGATGATCTCTCCATTAACAATGTAAAAATTGAATGATTATTGAGTCAATACTTGGGTTTCTATTGCAATATAATAATAAATTTTAATTACTGTCCCTTTAAGAATTAGAGAAGAATTTCAATTCTACAAGATTTGTTTTCAATCTGCAGGAATCGAAAAAGGAATAACGCTTTAATCTTAATTCAAAATTTTATAATTTTGTAACTGCACATTATTGTATTGTTTTTCTTCAAAAAAATGACCCAGCAAAAATTCTGAAACAAATTCAGTAAAAAGGCCTGAAACAATTTTCCAACTAGTGAATGGTCCCTTAATTTAAAGAAATGAACTCTAATGATTTTGAAATTGCTAATTAATTCATATTACCACTAAGTTATAATTAAGTAAGGGGAATAGAATTAAGGATTATCCCCCTCAATTAAGGATTATTCCCTCAAGTATAATTTTATAACTTTGAGAAAATAAAAGTTGAGTTTATTTTTAAAGAAAATGGCCCACCAAAAGTTCTGAAATAATGAACCCAATAAAGATGACAAACAATTTTTTTATAATTTATGAATGGTCCATCAATTCAATAGATTGAGTATATGAGATTTCAAAATAATGATCTAAATCGTGCTATTTTTAAATAATGAGATAAAAATTTCAAAGCAACAAAGTTTCGTATTATATGAACGTCACAAATATTAGATGGAAATTTAGATTAGTGATTAATTCCCAGAGTTTAATTAGAGAACAACTTTTTTTCTTTCCAATTTTAAATCATTGATTATTATTTTTAAGGAGATGGCATTATAAAATTCTCACCTCTGGTAAAGTAAATAAAAACAATAAATAAATCATGTAGATGATTTTAAAAGATAAAAAAGTAGAAAACTGGTAAAAAAGGTATGGTACCAAAATAATGGGAAAAATGACAAGACTGCAGTCTCTATATACGTTTCCCTCTTAATCTTTTATATGATATACTAGAGTACATTAATTTCATAAAAAACTCATATTGTTTATTAATATCCAGATGTTTTAGAACAAAATTATCATGAAACACACATTTTGAAATGCACCCATTACAGTGTATATTCACAATATTTTTCAGCACTTATTCTTATGGATTTCTACAGGGTCTTTATATTCTTATTTTTATTACAATATAATTGCAACATACAAACTTTGAAAGGGACATAAATAGTAATCAGCCATTGTAAGTTTTGTTAATTGCTTTTTCAGATTTTCAAATGGTTTTTTAAGTGACAATTTCTTAATACAATAATGTAACGATACAACAACTTTGAATAGCAAATTTGAATTGATGAAGCAGGATGGAAAAAAAATTTTAATTTTGGATTTCAGAGATGAAGTACCGTATTTTTCGGCGGTAGCGCCGCGGCGCTATCGAAAAAAAAGTTGTTTTTTTCCTACATGCGGCGCTTCCGATGCAGCGGCGCTTCCGAGGAAATAATTTTTAGCAGCAAAAAAATTTCTGAAGTAAATTTATTTAAGATGAAATAATTTTCTGAGAGAAAGACTATTAAATAAAATTAATAACGAAGTTGACGAAATATTTGTACGTATCGCGATCTGCTGCAGAACAATTGCCAATTCTTAGCAAACTTTCGGCAGCAGCCTGCAAGAAAATAAATAAACGAATTAATAATTTTAAAAAAACATCGTGTAAGGAGAAAATTTAAAAGGTAAGCATCTTGTATCCACCCCCAGCTTAAAGAAAAATCGAAAGCTAGAAATCTACTTAGCGCCTTGGCAATTGTATTTGGAGCGGGCAGAAAAGGAAGTAATAGGACCCCAAATCCGGCACTCACGGGACCGACGAAATGCCGAACTTCGGATCTCTTTCGGAAATTCCAATATGGCGCTCAAATATTACTATAATTCAATTTTAGAAAAACCAACAAAATTAGTCAAGTTTCGATCGTAGATTATGATGGGGTGAATTTAAAACTGGTCCATCTTAAGAAATTTTATTAATTAAAATAATCATCTATATAATATAATCAAGAAGAAATAATCCGAAGGAGAAATAATTCAAGAAGTAATCCGAATCCTCGGATGAAGAAGAAATAATCGTTTCTTCTTCGGAGCGAGATCATAGTTCTTGTTTTTTTCTTTTAGATAACATTTTGTTTAACAAAAGACGCTCACCTCACAAGAAAAAAAAAGCTAACAAAGAACTACAAAAAAAAGTAACAATTTATGCTAAGGAACTAAGGATAACAGCAAAAAACAAGCTAAAAACTAATAACGATAAAAAATAAATAAATAAAAGAAACAACTAACAACAAGATAAAAAAACAAGCTAACTAACAAAAAAAAATTAACAGTTAATAACTAATAAAAAAGCCGCAAAATAAAAAATAAATGAATCAAATAAAAAACCGCAAAAGGAATAGAATTCATTTTGTACTCCACATGGTAGTTTCAATGTCAACTGGGTGTGGCCAATTTATGGTCAAACAGAAGAGGGAAATGTGGGGACAAACCAGTAATGCACAAGCTCAGCTGTCAAGATTGATTGATCAGTTTCTTCCAACTTGCATTTCTTTATTTTGTTCATTGGAAATGAAGGTGTTTTTACTTTTCACTTTATTTGAAACTGCTTTAGAAACAGATGTTTTCTTTGACACAGATTTATTATATATTTTTTTCAAGCTTTTTTATTTTTAAAAGATAAAATAAAGTTACTTACTTCAACAAAATAAAATTCCAAATAAAAAGAGAATATAGCTGATTTTTTTGTCTCATCAATATATATTTCTTTAAAAAAAAAAAAAAATTTAGATCAGATTAAGTGCCGGATTAGGGGTCCAATACTGTATGCCCTTTTCTTTTCCCCAACCCCTTTAAAAATAACTGATTGATTCCTCCTAAACAGCTCCAGTAGAAATGACAAGCAGAGGAATTTTTCATCAGAATTTTTTTGGGGCGCTCTTAGTTATTTCTTATTCTTGTTATTATTAGTTATTTCGTTATTATTAGTTTCGTTATTATTAGTTTTTCCTTAGTTTGTTAACTGTAATAAATTTTTTAAAATCTTTTTATTTTAAAATCTTTTTTTTAATAAATTTTTCATTTTATTTTTCTTATTACATTGTTTTACGGATTTCTGTAATTAGTCCAGCATTAATTCAGCTGCTGAGCATAGAAATATTTTTTTGCTGTTAATTATTTGCTATAATGTTTTTTTGGCGCGGTGCCAACTGGTAAGAACAACTTTATTTTATATCGTTTTTTTATTTATTTTTTTTTTTTGCTGAAGGAGAAAACTTTTTTCACGTTAACTCTTTGTTAACGCAGTTTAGGATATTCTCTCCCCACCCCCCAAATAATTTAGAAATTACGTTATTTGATGTATTAAAATATATTTTGTTGCACTTAACATTATTTTCAGAATTATTTGTTGTACTTAAGTTTATTTTTTGGTGTGGTGCCAACAGATAAGAACAATTTTATTTTATATCGTTTTGTTGCTTTCTTTTTTTTTTTTGCTGAAAAATAAATTTTTCATTATAATTTAGAAATTAAAACCTTACTTTATGAAATGTATAAAAATTTTCTTTTTTTTATTATACAGATATTCTAAATGGTAATTTAAAGGTCTCTTGCATAAGGATGCTGATATGCGCGGTGTAGTGCCATTGCGGCGCTTGCGCCGGAGCGGCGCTTACTATAACTTTTTTTTAAAAAATTTCATTTTCATCGATGTGCGGCGCTTGCGACGAAGCGGCGCTTTCGCCGAAAAATACGGTAGACTTGAGTTTAAACCCAAGTTAGCAAAAAATGAGACATAAATGGGAGAAGCTGCTGCAAAATACGAAAAAGTTGACAACTGTACAAATTAAAAAATAAAAATTCATTACACTAAATAATTAGGAGAAAAGATGTCTCTTAACTCGAATTATTTTTGAAAGGAATTATGGCAACAAAAAGTTTTGAAATAATTAAAGCTTCAGAGCAATTTCTGAAACTAATGAAGAATAACAATTAGCACATTAAAATAACATATTTATGCCTATTTCAATAAAGCAAGAAATTATGACTTACAGGCTCATTACAGACTTTACATTTGGTAGCATCCGGTTGACCAGAAGACTGAAACAAAAAAACAACCATGTTTAATATGGTTAAAAACAAAACTATTAGAATATAGTGATGACTAGAGCCCGGATTTTGATGACCTAAAAAATCTGAATTAATGCCAAGACTATTTTTTACCTGTTTACAAATATTATTAATTTAATTTCATATTTTTTACTGTATTTTTTATTACTTGATATTAAAATTACAGTAATAATGAATTTTTTCAATAATAGGATATTAGTTAAAGTAATAATATTTATAAACAGTGACTATAATAATTAAAAAGTTAAATTTTAAAGTGATTCCTTCAAAATGTGCAAATTTGGTATTACATTGCAGTGTTAATTATTTAATTTTAATTTTTTAAAAATATTATTTTAACTATTATTTAACAACCGAAACGAATAAAGCATTTATAAAATTCTGTATAGTTAATTGAAAAAATTCACAAAATAGATTTTTGTGAAGATTTTACTATATTTTAATAACTAAAGTATTTTAATAACTTTATTAAGTTATTAAAATAAAAAAGCAGTTCATTATCATTTTCTTTGACAAGTTTTGATAAAATGAACATGATTGTTATGCTTCTAAGTTTCAAAAGATTGAGAAATTTTTTTTAATGTTACTGAAATATGTTTTTCTGCAGATCAATTTCTAGCACATTATTCTTGTGAACAATCATCTTTTATTAGCTGTTCATAAAACAAAATATGCAATGAAATTAAAGTAAACTTTTTTTGATAAATATTATTTTACCTATTATTTTATTAAAAGATTAAGTTATTATTGTACTTAAAATATCAATAAATATAATAACTAGAGCCCGGATTTTGATGACCTAAAAAATCTCAATTAATGTCCTTAAAAAGTACAAAAAATGCCTTTTAAAAGTGCAAAAAATGCCCTTAAAATGCGAAAATTGTGCTAAAAACGCCTTATGACATGACTTAAATAAAGTAAAAATATTGAACTAAAAAATTTTTTTACTCTTTAAAATTATTATGAGTCATTTAAAAAAATATTAAGCAATGCAATGCTTGTTCTACGTTCATTAAAGTTTGAAAAATATGTTTTATATCCTAAAATAACAAAAAAAAGGAAAATATATTGACTCCAAAACATTTTCATTTTGTATAGAAACTTTAATGAATATAACAACTTCCATCTCATAATATTACTAAATATCAGAATTACATTGGATTATTAATTTTTTTTTTAATATTTTGAAATGTAAACGAGCGTTTCTTGTCTGAAAGTTAATTTTTATACCTGAAGAAGCTTCTTTCAACGTCTACTGATGTTATTGGTGCGTATTTGAAAAAGACGGTCTCACTTACTGACAATTTTTCTTCAATTTGAAAAATTGTTGCTTCACCTGTTAATATCCTAGAGATTTTCTTCATTGTTTGGAAGCCAGTGTAATAATGAAAAATGATAAAAAATAATAAAAATTGGAAAAAATTAACAAAAAATTTAAAGAATGCTTTAAAATGCAAAATATGCCCCAAAATTTAAAGAAAAATGCCCTATAAATCTAAAAAAATGCTCTAAAGGACAAAAAATGTCCAAAAATGCAAATGTCATCAAAATCCGGGCCTTAGTGATGACCCTAGAAGACCAATTCAAAGACATGTTAAAAATATGTATATGATAATAATATATGAATATAATAAAAGATGTACATAATAAAAATTAATAACATAATAAACCTTTACACATTTAGCTTGGGAATAACTGCAATTTAAGTAGACAATATATATCTTTATTTTATTGTCCTATGATGAGAAAATTAACTTTCATACAGTAGAAGATCTTTATAAAGTAAACCTTGAAAATGTGAGATTTTACATTATACAGAAATTTGTGTCACATATATCACCCTACAAAGCATTACGCTTAGCCATTAAACATCAATATGTATATTTGGAACAGATCATTACTTTGACGTTTTAAAATAATTTGTAGGCACTGACAAACATTGAATAGCTACTTAACATCGTCTTACATTTCCAAAACCAGATAATTTCTATCTGTCAACATGTAATTAACTGTTGCTTTGTAAGCATTAAATTTATACATCCTAAACATCCGATTTCTCTTAAATATGTCATTTTGTAATTGATCTATTCTCTGAAATGTTTTATTAATCATACATTATCAATTTCAAAACTTTAGAAAAGAGCTAGTTGACATTAAAATATAAGTAATAAAATAAGAGAAATTTTAAAAAATTTTCGCGCCTTTAAAAAATTTGCAGATTTTAGAAATGGAACTGAATATCAACAGAAACTTCCTACGGTGATAAATTTGCAATCCTAATTATAGGTAATCATAGCTAGATACTTACTTCCACTAGCCACTGTTTTAGACAGTCATGATGAACAATTGAAACATCTCCTCTACACTTACAAGGTTGAATTAAAGGCCCACAATCTGGTCGGTCAGGATCATAGCAAATCCAGCATTCTGGTATTTTTTCTAATGATCTGCATACGTCTGTATAAAAAACTTATTTTAAATAAAAACTGAACAAAAAATAATCATATTTTCTTTTTTAACAATTGTTAGATAAATAGTTGAGAACTTTTGTACTTTTTGTGAAATATTTTCCTCTGTGGAAGTGAAATATTGATTCATTAAATTTTACAAAAAAATATTTAATTTTGGCAGCACATAAAAGTATCATCACATGGGCTTTTTTTACCTTAACATACATATATCAATGTAGTGGTTCAGGGGAAAGAGAAATTGCCTTTCAAAGAAGGTATCCAGGTTCAAATACCAGTGTTGGCTGGTGGATATGTATTCTGCTCCTAGCTTGCACTGACATCAGAGCTCAATTTAAATATCCTTAGTGGTAGATAGATTATGGGTTAGAATCAGCCATCAGGCTAACCATGGATGATTTTACTCTCCATGCAAATGCAAGTTAGTTCCATTAAAAAGTCTTCCATGAAGGCTAGCTTTTTTCAATGTGTGATCTAGAGTTTTCAAGTCTTCTGGATTAGGTTAAAAATTACAAAGTTACAGAGTTGAACATTGATAGTCGTAAACACAAAAACGGTTCAGCTGTTCATTGCTAGTTATAAAATAAAATCCCATCCAAAAAATCTGGAAAATTTTCTCATAAAACTGGCAACTATGCAGATACATATACTGCAATAAAAACTATAAATATTTTAAACTAATAACTGTTATGGGAAAATTTATTGGAATTAACAACTGGAGCTTTTCATAAAGGTTACAAAATTTATAATAAGGCTGCAATTTACCAGGAAAAATAGAAAAACTAGAGTAAAATCATTTCATTCTACGTATTTTTGAGACTAGTAAATATCCATAACTGCCATGACTTATTAAGATATAACATACTTACTTATATGTGATATCACATACCGCCACACTTTTTTAAAGCAACTAAAATTATGAATTGTTTACTATTCTTAATCACAAACTATCTCACTTAATAATTAGTTAGAAATAAAATAGTTTTCCTATCAGTTTTTTTCTATTTTCTAGTTAAGTACCAGCCCTACTACTGAGTACCATAGTTGACTGCAAAAATCATTTGTAAGCTAATTTACTATGGAATATTAGATAGATTATAATTAAAACAATATGATTTTTTTAGGTTGTAGGTTTTAATCTATATAAAATATTTGCTCAATTTAAAAAAAATGAAAATTTAATGTAAAAGCTTTAATGTAAAAGCCTTTTGCAAAGTTTTTTTTTTTTTTTTTTTTTTTTTACAGCAGAACGATTTTGGTTGCATGAATAGGGCACACTAAAATGCTAAAACTAAGATGCTATATTTTTAGGAACATTTTAAACACTGATTTAGGATCGTGACATATTTGTCCCATCAGTCCTGACAACTGGATATATGTGTCCCAGTAGTCTTCAATGAGTAATTTTGTAAAGAAAACCAATGATCACATAGGACTGTTGGGATAATGTGTTCCCACTATCCAAGACGAGAGGGACACATATGTCCCGATAATAAAAACAGAAGTAAAACTTTGCCGCTTATCAGCTTACTAGGGTAATTCGCTTCGTGAGTAACTTCTCTGGCCTTAGATCTATAGATCAATCAAAATTTAATCCAAAATACACAGTATTTTCCAAAACTAAACTATTTACGTTCGTACAGTATGGAATGAGCTGCTACTACATTTTTAGCAATGTTTTTCACAGGAGCGGCGTATCTTCTGGAAATTACTGTAGAATAAATAAATAAAGTTAGTTATGTGCTTAGAAGCCTATCAGCTTTTTTACTTCCAAATCATTAAATAAATTTTATTTCAGCTATTGATATCATGCTACCATATTTATGAAATACTGATAAGTTTAATATCACATTATGACACCTTATTTGCTATTTTAGTCTTCAGTAATTTTATTTTTGACACCACTCACATAAGCAATTTTAAGAGAGCTATTGAACTATATATTTTCAAGGACAGAAAAGTTTCATCAATTTGTATTACAAAGCAAGAGCATATATTTTAATTATAAATTTCAATGTTTTTTTTTTATTCCTATAGTCACTTCTGTTTTTCTAATTTAAAAATTAAGAGAGCAAAATTTATATCTTGCAATGTGCACCATTCATTCTAATAAGTGGAGCTTTAACAATGATTGATGGCTGCATTTTTTTTTTTTTTTAAAAAAAGCAAATAAGTTTTGGAAAAATGAATATCTTAGTCAAAATAATTTTCATTTATTCTTAAACATAATAGCACATAATCAATTTTGCTTCATGAATAATAATAAAAATGCTTAGTGAGTGAATTTATCTTTAATTTAGTCTAAAGATTTTTAAACTAGAACATTAATTGGTCTCACATCCTTTTACTAGTACATACTGTAACTTTTACCAATTGCCCTAGATGATAATCAGAACATGATTAGAAAAATGAATAATGTTCAGTTATTAGCAAACGTTTCAAACCAAAGCATAAATAGCACTGAGTTGGTTTCCTTACTTAAGAATATTTCAACTTAAAACATATAACACTTACCAGACTTTACAATAGATATCTCTTTAGTGGAGGACACTAATGCTTCAGCCTCACCTCCAGAATGAATAGGCTTTTTTATTTCTAGTTTTCTCAAAAGCCTTTGAGGATTCAAAATCCACAACTGTTCAGGCCTATACAATATATTTTAAAGATAAGTGGTAGTAGTAATTGTAGAATTTTTTTTTCTTTTAAACATTTGAGTTGACTGATACAGATTAAATATATTTTTCAGTTAAAATTATAAAAATAGGTTAGGAAAGTAAAAGCAGATAACTTAGCATAGATGTTCAAGTATATGACTCAAGACTATACAGTAAAGCATTGACAATCCGGCATCAACAGCACTTACGAGCTGCCGATTTACAAACATTTCCAGATTATGGATAAAATATGAAAAGGTAAAAGTAAAATTTTTTTATTGGCAATAAATAATGTAGTTCAGTGTTTTCAGGTAGAAAGGCCGCACTGTTGTACACACTGCATCAGCGAAAAATATTTTTAAAATTTCCGATTATCACAATAGCTTCACCAACATACACATCACAGCTCTAATTTTAACTATGGGCATAAGGTAAAATAAGGAATTTTAAGCATAAAAAGAAAAAAAAATTGGCAATGTTGTAATACAAACACAAACTCAAAAACGTTCAAACATAAAACGGGAGAATTTTTTCCCTCCTCTTTTTTCTTGACTAATGTGCTTTACTCTTCACCCACCCAACACTCTCGAGAACTATCTCTCGACAGAGAGAGGAACTCTAAACACTGCACATTGATCGTGAGATGCTGAATATCTTATAAATAAGAAAGGCAAGAATTTTTTCTCCTCTTTCTCTGCTCTGGACCAACATACTTTCCTCTCTCAATAGGGGGAAGGAATCAAAACACCACACACCAAAGATGTTGATGACCTCATCAATAAGAATGGCTAGAATTTTTCCCTTCTCTTTAATGTCTAAATTTATAGCCTTCGAACTTGAAGAGTGACATCACTATTCACCGAAGTTTATTTGATAGCCCTGCCCGATAGTAAAACCAACTCACAGCCATCGATTTAAGTTTTAGACCCTCCTCCAAAAGGTGATGTTGTCCATCAATAGTCATGAGAACATGACCAATGGCTTTTGTTTATTGTTTGATCGTTCTCTCTGCTAGGGATGGATTACGCTGCAGATAATCCCTCGATGTGTAGTATACAATATGTTTTTCCCTTGTTAGCCAGAAATTACAGTTTTAGATTGTCTGCCATCGCGGAAAATCTGTACGAACATACGGTGCATTTGTAAGAAAAAAAAAACTTGTCGCTTAAGCATCTCAAACAGAAAATAAAAGATTTAGCAAAGAATAACAAGATGGTTTTTGCCAGTAAATTTAGTTTCTGTGTTTACTGAATTTTAATGTCTGCCGTTATCTGAGTGACTAACATGAGGGTAAGTTTAGATATTAATATTTTTTGTTAGTGACAATTCGTGTATACTAAAGTACATTATCTGAAGTTTTAATTAAAGATAAGTAAGTATGTAGGTAGAAATGGTTATTACAGTAGGACCGAACATAAAGAGGAACTCCGGAAACAGAAGAATGCTCATTAAATCTAGTTGCTCACAAAATCAATGTTAGTACCAATAAATAAATAATGAAACTCAGAAGACAGAAAAAGAACTTTGAGACACTGGAAATACAAATCATAGTTTCTTTAATCATGATTTTATCCAAAGTTTTATTTTTAAATAGATGGATTATGTACATTCTAATTTTTATCTTACATTTTCTAGTTACCATGAGATTTTAGCAAACTTTAAACTTTCATTAAATTAGCGTTGTCCTTTTGCTTGCATTTTTTTTTTAAATAAAAATTTGTTTTTATACAGTTTTCATTATAAATTTCTTAGTTTTTTTTTAGAGAGAGAGGCTTTGCAATTAATTGCGCATCATAAATGCATAAAATTACCAACGATTTGGGAAATTTCAAAACAGTTAATTAAAAAAAATAATGGATGTTTAGAATCAGTTTAAAATAATAGAAGAGTTTATCTAAATTATATTGCAGTTTACTTAAGCTTTAATATCAAGAAAAATTATTTTATTAAATTGTAAGATTTATTTTAGCCAAATAAATTATAGCTCTTTATTTAGCTTAAAACTTAATATACAAAGCTTTATTATCACAATGCTAATTATTTCACTAAAGTTTGCTATAAAAGTAGGGGACTGCCAACTACTACGCTTTTCACAAAATATCTTAAAGAATGGTAGACAATAACTAAAGCTTTCAGAACTTTCCTAATCTTGCCAACATTTTAAAAGCTTCACCAAAAGAGAGCCGGGATAAAAAGTGTTTCATAGGAACTTTTGAATCATTCACATGATGTGGTGTGGAAACTCGTTTTCAATCATTTTTCATAAACAAAGAATTATACTTTAAAATTGGCTTAGCTACCATTAGGAGAAAATTTTACCAAATGTGTAGAAAGTTGGCAGCTCTGTGAAAGTTGTAGCTCTAGAAAAAGTGAGCTAACTTGATTAAAAGTAACATTTGAAAATTGAAAGAGTAGTTTGCAAAGTAATTTCATAAATAACCAGTTAGAAATAAGCTTGAGGCAATATTAATTAGTTATTAATGATTTCTCACATTTCTGAATTTATAGATTAAAGTTTTTTAGAGTTGTTTATGCATTTTTTTTTTCAGTATTTCATTCATTACGAAAAATTCTATTTTCAAATTAACAGAGAAGTCAAAATAACAAACCTGACACAATTCCACAAAACACAAGGAAACCAAAGAGCAACACCCATCTCTACTACTCTGAACACAATATTATAATAATTTCGGCTGATTACAGGAACCCTATGGTAAAAAAATATTAATGATATAACTTATTTATTAAGCTTAAAGGTATATAATAATTTATTAAAATTTGTTCAAAATTTTCCTTTCTGTCAAAATATCTAGTTTTGAGAAAGAAAAAAAATTTCTGGTGTAGCAACTTACAGTAGTAAATTTTTGTGGATCTAAATTTTGCCAGATGAGAAACTTTTATTTATTAATCTTATTTTTTGAAATATGTTAATAATGTTGCTTCAAATATTTTGCATATTTTTAATAATTGTTGTAAATCATCATAATGTAACAGGGGTGCAGAAAATTCTCTGAGATTAATATTTGCCCAGAACACAGTTTTTCTGCATTAAAATTTCTCAAAAAATTATTACTTTTTAGTTACAATAATTTTTTCAAAATATTTAATATTTCTATTAAAAAAAAATCCTTTGATTTTACATAACTTTTTAAAAAAAACTAGCATACGTGCTAAAAATAATGGAAATCAAAATATATTGAATTAGTAATAATTTATAAAACTGAATTTAAGGTTCCATTCATACACTTAAGGAATTGAAAGTAATAAATAAACTTACACATTGAGTTATTTGTGTTACATTTAATACAACTAAAAAATATGCTTTTTAGACAGAAAATTGATATGATTTAGGAACTATAAAATATTAAAATAAGCTTTATAAATGTATATTTAAATGATGACTTAATTATCCCTCATTCTCGAGGCTTATTTGTCCAAATACTAAATTTTTAATTTAGTAACAAGATTTAACAATTGCCAGGAAGTAAAGTAGTTTAATTGGCTTTGATTAAAAAAAGAAACATTCATAAGTTGTTTAAAATAAATACTCATTTATCATCCATAAATGACAACCTTTTATTCTCCTTACGCATGCTGTAAATTATTAAATGCATTATACACTTTTTATCGGGATACCTAGTAAAACTTAGTAAAGTGATATTTTTCACCATGGAGAAGTCTAAGGAAGGTTTGTAATTTGATAAATTGGAAGTTCATTCCATAAAATAAACACTTCATGGACAACTTGTTGAATTGAATATTCTGATTATGCAGACAAGTGATTGCTGGAACAAGAGATTATCTGAAATTTTTTAGAAACTTAATGGTTAGATGGTTTTGCTTTGAAATTTTTTTTTTCTCTATATGCAAAGAAAAACAAAATTGAAAATAAAAAAAACAATTATCATATTAAATGAAAAAATATTAAACAACAGATTATCATTTTTATACACAAAAATATCAATAAAATTTAAAGAAAGAAAAAAAAATTGTTTTGTATCTAATAGTAATTTTTTCCCTCTTAAATGTATAAAAGATATTCTAATATTACAGGCAATATTATTTTCGTAATTTGAAAAAAAGATGGTATTTTTGTAATATTGTATAAAATATATCTGAAATTTTTTTTTTTTTTTTAAAAAAACTTAAGAAAGTTTATAATAGGGATAACTGCCCCCCCCCCAAAAAAAAAGAGAAAATTCTGTGACACTTTCATGCAAATTGAGCAATTGAAGTGATTATTCAAAACAGAGTCAATTTTCATGCCATACTATTGTATTAAAAAATATCAGGATTTTAATAACTTGATTCAATTTTAATTCAGTGATTTTTTTACAGGAAAAATTTTATAAAGCAACCTTTTTTAAACAATAAAAATTTTTGTAGAAATTTAGTTTCCAAATAGAACAAAAATTTCTCTAGGCTGCTTTCCTTACATCTCATTCGCACAATTAGACATATTCTGTATCCCTGCAATCTAGTATAATGTGATTCAAACTATACTGAATAGAACTAGTCAGGGCTGCCACTTAAGACTGAAATTTTTTTTCCGCGTTTTCCCTGTATATATATGTAGTAGATAAGGAGTAACACACAACTACAGTGTTCATAGGTTGTTCCAAAAAAAATAATAATATCCACTTAGTTCTTATCACTGAAAAAAAAAAAACAAGTGGTAGTAACAAGTCAACACTATTTGAAATAAAAATGGTAACAGAGTACTTATTGCTCATATTTACATACCAAAAAATAATTATAAATTATCATACCAAAAATATAGAAAATCTTGAAAATGCCCGACACAAGTTAAGAGAGTGAAAATATTGATAACTTACCTATAGACTACTAAAAAAATTAAAAACTGGTAAAATAAAATAAAGAACAATAATCTTGCTATCATAAAAAAATTAATTAAAAAAATATAATTTTTTTTTCCAAACAAAACTATGTTTTCTTTAATTCATATATTTGAGAATCCCTATCTACAACTTCTACAAAATTTTCAGTTATTAATTACATTTTTTTTTTCTTCTGTAACTGTTTAATTGGTCTGTTAACTTTCCATTTGTAGGACTGTTGTTTTGGTTCCATTAACTTTACATTTGTAGGACTTCTTTTCAATTTCTTGGATATTTTTCTGCTTTTTTTTGAAGCTCCATGATACTTCACATGAACTAACTTATACATATTGGAACAAATCTTTTGACATTGGAACCTTTAAAAACTGCTCTATAAAAGTTTATAGCAATGTAGATAATTCTGAAATCAACTAAGGAATCTTCTTAGAGATTTTTCAATAAGCATGTCCTCATTAATACTTAACCCACTTTTTACAGCAGCATTGCCATGTGATAATATAAGAATTACTTACAAAACTTCTTACAAATCTGAAAATTCTTTGGACTTTGCAACAGCAAAATAAAAATCTTTTGAGTAGCTCCTTTTTACAACACAATAGCAAATAACCACACTGCTACAATATTGACATTCCTGTTTCCCACTAAAGAAGTCATTTTGGTTATGCCCATCACCTGTACAGAAATTACTCGCACCTATAACGAGGAACATTGGAATATGGGCGCATGTATAATGTCATAAAGTAAAATAAAGAGAGTGGTGATACTACCTGCAAGTGAAGGAAAGAAGGAGAAAGAACAGAGACGTAAAAAAGATATGAATAATTGGCAAGCTTTCCGTAATTGGACAGCTGACATGGCTGTTTTTTCTTTTTTTGTAATGGGAGCAATGATAATACTCTTTATTTTCTTGATGTTTAAAGAGACGCTTTTTTTCCAAAGAGAAGAATAAAAGTTCCAGAATTTTCCAGTTCTTAAGAAAAAACTAGGAATTCCTGTATTTTCCCTGCCGTGGTAACCCTGCTAATGGTATTACATTGATTATTTTTTACTAACACACATTACCTTTACTGCCACTAACTCTTTTATGTCTGAAGGCTCCTAAGAGCATAAAAAACAGATAGAGGTTTTGTGTAAGGGCATTCCTTAGAGAAGAAATTAATTTTAATTAAAATTGGAAAGAAAAAAAAAACTTACTTGGTTTTCCAAAAATCACCAAGGCTGTCAGAAAAAATAAAAAGAATAGTGAATATAAGTAATACTGCTTGAGAAACTAGACCAATGCGAGATTGATGAAGTTGTGATGCATCAGTAGCTGATGTAGAACCTTGTAAAAACTGACCTCGTACCTATCATAAATACATAAACATATAAAATTAAATTGCAATTTATAACTAACCACAGCTGATTTAGCTTAATAAAATAAATAAATAAAAAAAAAAAATAAATAAAAATACCTTGAAATATACTTCAACACCATAGATCAAGAAGAAAACAACAACCACCAGCATTAACAAAGCATAACAACCATGAAACACTTTAATAAACAAGCTCTGTAAAATGAATGGAAAATAATTAAAGTAAGCAAAAAATTATTCCTGCATCACAATTAAAACACATAATTAATAAATTAAATTTAGAAAGAGTAAAAGGAAAATTTGAATAAAAGCATATTTGAATTACTCAAAATGCACTTAATTAAACAAGCACATTTAGGTCATTTTACTTACATGAAAAGAATTGAAAATAAACTATGATTTTTCACTAATATTTTTGCAAAATAAAATAAAATCACTAATTTTAAAACTATGCATATTTTCATTTTAAAATTATTACAAGAAAAGGTAATAATGAAGCAAACTGGATAAAAATTACTTCAGATAATTTTGGTTGTGATATGACATGTACAATAACAAAGAATAATTATGTACATGTTTATTTAAGCTGTAATTAGGTTTAAGAGATTTTTGTTTTGTTAGTTGAATTTATTTTACTTGATATAAATAATAAGAATTATAATAAAAGCTATCTGAGGCTATTTACCATAATTTTAAGCAGGTAATAAACAGATTACCCATACATGCCAACATTGGAGAAATAAAATAACGGAGATTTCACTAGCTATATTTTATAGGGTACGAGTAAAGTTTTGATACATCATGCATAATCATGTAAGTCAAAAAAAAAAGAAACTCAAAATTGGAAATAATATAAGCACTTACATGTAGTGAAGTAAAAAATATGTATATAAATCTTTATCAAAAGATTTTTTAAGCTATTATTTATAATTATGTAAACTATAAACACTCAACATACTGCAGTAGTGGCAATAGCACCACCTGGGCAGGAATAAGAGAAGTATTTTTGCCATGAGCAGATATTTTATCGCCCATTTTTTTTTTTAAAAATTTTCTTCGCCAAATACGGAGAAATTAGAGAATATATGGGTAAACAGGAGACATGGGGTCGTCAAATAAAGGAGTCTTCGTTAAAAAACAGCAGACTTTGCAGGTATGGATAACCTGCTAAAAAGAGTGATAAATTCAATTTTGTGGGTTATAAGCTGATGCAAACAGTACACCAAATTTTTTTTGACTAACACAAATTCATCGCATCTGTTTTTTTCCTAATAGATGGTGCTTTAAACTAATTAATATTTTGTTAAATAAAAATTTATTAGAATGGATAAAAGTTTTAATACATAAATATAACACAATGAGTACTTGTTCTTTATTTAATTGCTGTACATTAATAAATGACGCTATACAGTCTACCATCAGTCAAAATCGCTTAACACAAATTTTTAATTTTTGTTTTTCTTTTCCTTTCAACTTTACTTTTTTTTGTATTATATGTTCTTTAAACGTTTTTTTTCTTTCTATCCCAGCTTCACATTTTTGCTAATTTTAAGAAAACAAAACATTTTTCCCCTTGTGTCACTAATCATTTGATTAACATTGTTTAATATCTACATTACTCTTGTCTACATCACACCAGAATAATATATGGACCACTGAAAATAGATCCATCAACATTTTCAAATAATGGTAATTCATCAAAGCTCTTCAAAGAGAGTAATTTCTTTAATCAACAAATCTTTTCATAACAAAATATGAATTTGTCAACTATTGTAAATCATCAACTACTTTCTTCAAGTATAACATTTTATCACAACAAAAGCAAACTTTTTAATAACAAAATTTCACAGCCTTATGCATTTAAATGTGTTGGCGGAAAAGAAAGAGTGAGAAATAATAATGAATTTTAATGAATCCAGAACATTAGCAACCATATATTGGTTTTCAAATGGTAATGTGTTCGGCAGATGTAGAGGGAATCACAAAAACTTGATTATATTCTGTACTCAATTCAAGGTTGTGGTATAAAAAGATAACAGATTATATAAATAATTTTTATTCATTGAAAAAGGATTAAATAAGATAATAATTTGATTTTTAAATGTTAGGAAATATATTATGCATATTTAAACATGACACTTAATATTTATATAAGTATATTTTGGAGCTAAATTGGTGTGACCAGTGCATTAATACAGATTGTGCATTAACATTTTATTAGGACAGTCAAAAACATTGCTTGTGGATTAACTGCAAACATAAATTATGGGAAAAGATAAAGTTAGCTCAATTAAAAGATAACAGTAAATCAGTAGGCTATAAAAGAAAAACTTACTTTTTCAATATCGGATGGGTCAGAAAATTGAAGTAAAAGTAATTCTGCCAGTAAAAGAGAATAAGTTATAATATTGAAGAGAATGAATCCTAATAAAGATTTGCTTAAAAATCCAGGCTTATCATAAGTCATATCTCTTAAATGAAAAACCTAGAAAGAGCAAAATTTAAGAGATTTAATTTGATAAAAAAAATATAATAGCTTAAAGACAATTATTAACACTTATGAAAATACACTTTTTACAATAAACATATAACAATAAATTTTTGTTGTAAAAATGCTATTAAACATACATTACCGTAACTTCCTGTGTATTATCTGTAGAACAGATGTGTTTAAAAAAACATGGAAATCGTCACTGCGGATAATCTACTTCCTCGGATAATCCGTGGAAATAATTTTTTGAGAACATCAGTCTCTCGAATTATCAATTGACTTTTGCCAGCCATAAAAGTGTTAAGGACAATAAAAATTCATGTATGCAAATTCGGAGATATGAAAGAGAACCTTATTGGTGAAATATATTTACCATTGAAAAACTTATCAATTAGGTTTGCATTTGCATCTCTGAATTTGCATACATGATTTTTTCGCACCCAGTGTAAATGCCCCTTGCATGATTGTGTCACCCCACGTCCCATTTCCTGCCAATGAGCATTGGCTCATATATGACATAGATTCTGCTGGTGGGAGGAACTTTGAAATTCATTATTTTTTTCTGTGGATCTGGCAATATGGATTATATAGGATGGCGGGTTAGCTGTCGAAATTTTCCCACTGTGGCAGAAAGCAGAAGCAAAAAGAAATTAATAATAATTAAAAAGTATAAACAAATTGATTCAAAAAACAAGATTTATAATTGCATGCACACAAAATTTATTGGAAAATTTCGAATTAGAAATTTATCGTTCCTACATTATACGCTCTTTTGAGAATCAACAATGCAGGAAGCGAAAATTAATTTATCATGAAATTTTAACTATTTTGAAATAAATTTTATTATTGTTTTAAATTGAGAAATTTTATTTACACATACTGGTAATACTTAACATGCGGTAAGTCAATTTTCATTAATTTCTGTTAAATTCTTCATTCTACTCTTTATGATAATAACAACTTTGGTAGTTGTTTCTTATTCTCACACAAATGTTAAAATATCAATGATTTAATAGCGTACCACAACTTCGAATCCTGCATTTGATTAATCGCTTTTTATTACTAATCACTTACATAATACTTAGATAATCACTATGCAATTTTGTTGATCGTTAATACATATTTTCAAATGGTTTTTAAAATCTCAACATTTTGATACTATATTATTTCATTCTACGAGCTTGGAATCGCACATTTGAAGAATCATTTTTATATACTTCATTATTGACGATTCATAATGAATGAATGTAGTTTTATCGATCATATTTTTGTTAGTTATCATTGTCAAATGTTCACATGGTCTTTAAAATCTTTATTTTTAAACTACATTTTTAACACTGTATTGTTTAATTCGGAGAATTAGGGATCCTACATTGAAGAATCACTTTTTTATACAGTCTATTATTAACAATTCACCCGTAAACACACAAGGTTTTTATCAATCGCATGTTTGTTAGTTATTATTGCCACAAATTTTCACACAGTTTTTAAAATCTTGATTTTTTTTTATGCTGCATTATTTTTTAAATCCTTTGCTTCCATTTATTTAAATATTTATTAAATTTTATGTTTTTGATAACTTGAGTTTTCAAAATCGAGGTAGGCTCGATCAGCCCACCTCGGATTATTGAGTTTCTAATATTGTTAAAAAATAAACTGTTACAAATAAAATAGGACAAGAATTTTTACGTCAGTCTATGTAAATAAAAAAATATGAGTAGTATGCATACAGTCAACAACCTTTTAAAAATAATGCTTTCTTAAATTTGTACTTAAAAACTATGTTAGCCTAAAAAATAAACAAAGTTATCTCAAAATAATAATTTAATACAAAAAATTTCATTATTGAAAAAGCTTACTTCAGCCCAAAAACACACTATCAAAGATGAACCAGACAACAGTATAGGGTAATATGCACTCATTAAACTAGATGCCCAGAGCATAGCTTCATGATCCTGAAACAAAACAAGTTTCATAAAAAAAATAATTAACAAAAAATCAATACTGCAGTTTAAAATTAAAGGAAAAGAATTATTCTTAGAATTCATTTGTTTGGTTTCGACCTTTTTTTGGAAGTGGGACCCAGGAACTTGAAAGGTGCAGTGATTTTGGTTGTTATGTTAATTTAGAGTAGCTTAATTAATGTTTAATGAGAACATTATCAAATTGATAAAAAAAGAACAGCAAATTTAGTCATATGCTAATTGGAAAAGCCTGCTCTTTGCAAACTCTTGACAGCAGGTAAGCCTTTCCACAAACAAAACCAAATTGCCTGAGATTTCCAAAGTTAAATTAGTAAATTTTTGTTAATTGTTCCCATTTAATTTAATTATTGATTAATTATCCCTATCTTGGAATTTTAATTATTACATCTAAAAATGTGTATTAAGAATTTATATCTAAATATGGCAGAAAAAATTTACATCAATATTTTCCATTTTTCAAGTAAAATTGTTTATTGTTTCAAGCCTAAATTTGTCATGACATTAAACAAAAAATATTACGATTTCAATTAAACTTTTTGATAATTTTATTGCCAGCTTTAGAAAGATCAAAATTGGCTTGAAAATATTATAATTGTCCTAATGTTTAAGAGAAAAGAAATTACTCATTAGAACTTTTTAAAAATGAATTATTTAATTAACTATGATGACAAGAAAAATATATGTGAGACAGACTGGATAAGTTTTTTAAAAGATATAATTAGTTACATAAATGTACCCAATCACAGACTGTACACACTCTGAGCGTAATGATAATACTCATTGAAATGAATATGATGAACACAATAATACAGTTAATTGTGGATTTCTCAAATAATTGAATTGAAAGTATATTTCCCCGAGCATTTTAGGTTTTTCCTGCTTCTAGAGTGAGTGGCTACCCTGTGACTGTTTTTCTTTCTTTCACTTTTTATCGAATGATGTTTAAACTACTAGAATATTTTTTTATAAGCAAATCATGTTTTTCAAAATTATTTTAAGGCTACTAGAACCATAAATTGACTATTTGAGGTGCAATATCTCACCCACAGTTTTGCACATCTAGTTTGATAGATTATCACAGAAGTTTCAACTCTGTAATGTTTGATAGATATAATGGTTGAATAGAAATAATTTTCATCTTAGTAGATTTGCTGGTATATAAATACTTGACTATTAAGTTTAAGCAAAAGTTAATTAAGGCAGTTTCCATTTTTAAATACATAATTTTTCACAGCTTAGTAGATATAGATATATCGCATGTCTTTTTTAAATTTAAAATAAACTTTTTAATTGAACATTTTACATAATTTTTTAATTTCAAATTAACAATATATTTCAGATCAAATTATATTTTTATAACAAAAACGATTAAGTTTAAGCAAAATTTAATTAAGGAAGTTTCCATTTTTAAATACATAATTTTTCACAGCTTAGTAGATATAGATATATCGCATGTCTTTTTTTAAATTTAAAATAAACTTTTTAATTGAACATTTTACATAATTTTTTAATTTCAAATTAACAATATATTTTAGATCAAATTATATTTTTATAACAAAAACTTAGATTGCAAAACTTTTCACAAAAATATATAGACAATAAAAGGTTTTCATAAAAGCCATCAAAATAAGTCTTAGATTGGTGCCTGGTAATGATAGTTCACAAGTTATGCTAATTTGTGTAGCCATAGAGGTTCAAATAAAAATTATTATTTTTTTATAACTCAAAGCATAATTATGCTTTAAATGATAATAATAAATTAGCTGAATTGATTCTTTGACTGAATTTAAAATGCTTATTGAAGTTTAATTATTTTTGAAGTATTTTAGTTATAAAAAAAAAGAAAAAAAAAAGAAGAGAAAATTTTTAGATAAACTTGCTTATAGAAAAAATTTTATACATGCAAACACACACATATATACATATAAGCTTTAGGCATTTACAAAGGTGACCTCACATTTCTATAGGGCAAATCCCAAGAAAGAATAAAATTTTAAAAAAGTAAAAAACAAACTGTAAGACTTTGTATTAATATTTAAAATAAAATATAGTTAAAATTTGTGTGGTTTTGTAAAGCAAAAAATTGTCTTGATATCAATTCAATTAGTAAATAATAATTCACTTCAAATGTAAGATAAATCTCCATTTACTATTAATACTAATACCATTACCAGTTAACATTTAAAGTTAATCTCCATCAGTAAATTTGATCTTTTTATTCAGGTACAGATTAAATTAATGAACAGTGCATTAAACAAATAAATATTTTAAAAAATGGCATAACTTGATTAACTTTTGATCTAATTATTTTTAAATTTTTATGCACGAAGGTAATCTTATTGGTTTCATATTCTTATTATAAATGTACTCATTAATTAGTAAAATTTTATTACCCATGTTAATCATTCATAATTTAAAATGATTACAAACAGAATAACATTGATTTAGACTTAATATACTGTAGGGAATGATGTATTCAACCTTAGTTTTCCGTCAGATCATGCAGAAGTCACAGTCATTACAGTTACATTAAAATCCAAATTAATTCTTACAATCAGAAAGAGCATTTAACTTACTGGAGATGAAAAATAATAGCCTCTTAGAGCAGTAGCCATACAGATTAATATATATAAAGTTTTTTGAGTTGTCACATTAAATGCTTTGAAAAAAGAGCGCTGTTTCATTCGACTGAATTCAGACTTGACACAAAGAAGCTGCAAAAAGAAATTAATAAATAATAATCAAATGTTAAAAATTGTTATAAAAATTTTTATAAAAATGAACCAATGTAAATAAATTAAGATCTTTTTTCAAGATTATTATACACTATATAGCTGAAAATCACAGCACTAAAAATTATAAATGTAAGATTTTTTTCTTCAAATTACTAGAAAGAATAATTTATTTCGGTCACTTATATAACCTTACGACTTTATCTGTTAATATTTTTCTGTATAAGAAAATTTTTTAATAAAATTTGAGTTTTCCTCAAAACAAGAAATTTGTTAACATCAATCAATTATACATAAGATAACAAAAATAATCAAATTAATACTTTATCTGTTAATATTTTTCTGTAATAGAACAAATTTTATTAAAATTTGAGTTATGTTCAAAACAAGAAATTTGTTAACATCAATCAATTATACATAAGATAATAAAAATAATCAAATTAATACTTTAAAAAATGTTATAATTATGTTGCTTTAAAAGATGTAATTTAAAAAAATACTTACTAATTGTATAAAAGATACTGCACAGATGATGTAGAATATGGTAGAAAAAGCAATATAATAATTCAAGTTAGGATCTCTACAAGTTCCGCCACTGTATTGCACCTATTTTGAGAATGTACAAGTTAAGACAGTGAGTAAAATATCATAAAATATTAGTTTTTAATCAATAATTGGTAAAATTTTTTCAATGAAAACTGTTTCGTCAGAACTAATCTTAAGTATTGAATCCGAAATTTTAATTTTAAAATTGTTGCAAAAGGATAAACAATTTTATTATTAGCTTGAATGTTACCATTTAGCTTGACTACTTCAAATAGCAGTAAAGTATCTCTGAAAATAAATTTTAAAACTGCGCAAGGGAAAACTATGCTTTCAATTTTAGCTTTACTTAAATTCCCCCACATTTGCATTTTTGTTTCTTTGGATGGACCAGTCTTGTTAACTCATCTAACATATTTTCAATTGAATTGAGGTTCTGGCTTCTACACATGCAGTTGAAGAAATTCATTGTTTGGTAAAATGATCATTTTGAAGCATTGTCTTGTTTGATTATGCAGTCTAATCAAACCAAATGCCTGAACATGTTAATTTTGTTAAATTAAACACTGATATTTAAACGATGCACACAATTAAAAACTACATGAATTTTAGGTTTTTAAAATTAAATTTTTTCTCTGAAATTTTACATTTCTTAAAAACTATTTTCAGCGGGACTTTCGTTATTTTGCGATTGCTGTGCATTTATTTCGTCAGGATGTAACATGTTCTTGTTAGTTATTTTTAGCGAGACTTCTGCTACTTAGCAATTATGCATTATTTCATCAAATTTTTTTCCTTTCCTTTAGTCAATAAATACAACTTTATTAATTTAAACAAATAACAAAAGGTCTAAAGATGTTTTAAAAGCAAGTTTTTTTTCAACAAATAATTTAAAAAATGTTTTACTTAAGTGAACAATGATTTGATTTTTGTGTTCGTTATTATTTTTTTAAAAAAAATTTTAAAACATGTAAGTAAAATATTTTGTTACAGCTTTATTATTATTTTTAAACTAATAATTCTTAAGTCATTTTTAATTTAGAATTTTTTTTTTAAAATAAAGCTTGTGCTTATTTTTACTTTAAGACAGTTTTAAGTCAATCCATTATTATTATTTATAATTGAAAATTAAGCAGTGCTTTAAACTAAACTTAGCGGCGCTACAACCCATAGAGGGCCAAGGCCTACAGTGCCCATCTCAGTTTTCTTGACCTTGGGCTCTGGGGTGCAGGAGCAGATGTTCCGGTCAGGTGGTCAGCCGAATGCGGAATCCCCAGTGTTTAGTTCTCAAGCATGCTTGGTACTCATTTATCGACCCACTGAAGGCTGAGTCAACCTTGCCCGACCTGAGGATCGAACCAGGGACCTGTGGCACGACAGCGCGAAGCGCTACCGCTCAGCCACCGGGCGTCAAGCAGTGCTTTAACTAAGCAAAAACTAAGATGTTAAAGAAAATTTTTTTAAAATTAACATTTTCTTTTGTTATAGTTTATTTATTTTTGATTGACTTCATGATTTGATTGATTATATTCTCAAAATATTTTATATCGTGATACATCCCCAAATCACGCTGTTTAACAGACAATATTTCACAATATAAAATTTCTTACATCACCCAGTCCTAACCTTGATAAGAAATTTGTAGTCTTTCTCTCACACAATCAACCTTTTCACCAAAAATTTTTTAACAAAGGTTGTCAGATACCATCGTCTGATAATTTCAAATACTTGAGTGTGGGTTTTGGAAAGAAGACTTTCTCAGCGATCTCATGTGGAAGACAATATCCGATGTGCTTGGAAAAGACACAATCTTTTAAAAATATTAGCAGGCTCCAAATGGAGCTGCTCAAGAGCTTTGAATTCTACTTACAAAACAAATATTTTACAAGTTCTTGATCACTGTTGCAAGCCACTAATCACAGGATCAGAGTAGGTTCCTTTTGAGATTTTTCAAAATTAGGCTCTGCCATTGATTACAGGGCTGTGAAGACTACACCAACTGAATGTATGCCGCTCAGCATACATAACAAACTTTCCAAGATGATTATTCAGGAAAAGGCCCTTCTTTGGGAAATAATATTTAGAACTTCTGGGAGTTTGTCCCAGTGGCATCATGATTCTTTAATTTGTGAGACAAACCTAAAAACACTAAATAGATTTCTGCATTGAGCAGCTCATATAATATCTAAGTTGGATTTAAATTTAGAGGCTGAACATTTCTCTCTTTCCATCAACCCAAATGTTTGTTGACAAGGGATTTTCTATCAGCCTTGATCAGACCACGAATGTCGCAAAGGTTGAAAGTATTGATGCAGTTTTAAGAGCTCTCAAATCAATGGAATTCTTTTACCCTGATAAGGAATGGTTAAGAATTTACACTGATGGTTCGAGAGTCAGTGGTCATTTCAACGTCGGTGCTGGAGCCTAGTGTAAAACTTTTTTGACTTTATACTCCCATCGGTGCTACGGTCATGTTTAGACTCCTATTTAAAAGTTACATTATTATCTGATTCCAACGCCGCATTTCACGTAATTTATGAACCAGAAAACCCAGGGAAAAGTCCTCCAGAGACTTAATTCTAGACTTCCTTTTAATAATTAGGTCAAATGTCTAATAAAGAAAATCTTCAAGGAATCTTTCCATCAAGAACTAAAAAAGCACAATTCCAATAAATCATGGCTTGAACAGATTCTCAAAATTTCTCAGTGACCTAGAATTAAACCTACAGCCATGTTTTGCTTGATAACTGGACTCGATTGCCTGAACCAACATCTACGTTGAATCACATCACAATTCTTGATCCTTTTGTACTTTGTGTGATCTCCACGAACAGATGGACTTGTCTCACCTGTTTAGATGGACTGCTCTATCTCGGACATCAAGCTGGGAACGCCACTGGACTGCTCGCTATCATTTATAGATTGTTATCTTTTTGATATTCAATTGGCTTACAATGTGTCATTGAAAAAAACTTTTTATAAGTTACAGCGATAAACATACATGTTTAAATATTATTTAACTGATAAGTATTTGATTACAATATTATTTTAAAAACTTCTATGGCCTGAATATTGTCAATGTAAAAGTTTAGTTTTGATCATCAATTTTTTTATAAGGTTTAATGTTACATATAAGCACTTAACAACTATCTTATTGTTCTAGGCTTTTAAGTTAAAAAAATAAACAGAATTTATATTTTAAAATTAAAACCAATTTTTTTAATAAATTGTTCAATGAAATATTTACCTATTACTGAGTCTAGATTAAGAAATTATTATTATAAAAACTCTTTCTAAAATCAGAATGTAACAGAATAAAGAAACTTACTTCACAAAAGCAAACACCGTCATAACAATCTCCATGGCCAGAACAGCCATTAGAACAAGTCATGTTTAAGTTAGCCATTGTAGCCCATAAACGAGGAAGCAACACATTGGAAGTCACTTCATTAGGTGAGTGAGAACAGTTAATCATTCTGTCCCCAGAGACAAGCACTGCTCTTCAACCCTTCAGTAATCCAGTGATGCTGTATACAAGAAAAAAATGAAATATTGAACACTTTTTGACATATGTATTAACAAAAATTTGCTTAAAAATTTAGACTGAAATTACAAAATAAATATTAATTCATAAATGCTCTGACAATAAGAAAATGATTAGTAGAACCACTTTTCACATTGCTATTGGATATAATTTGATATCAAAGTTCATGTTTTTTAAATAAAAAGTACCACCAAATTAGAATTTTTATCACCGGACACTGCTTAGAAAAGTTTAGGATTAACAGATCAACTCTGAAGCAACGTGCAGAACCAGAGTAGATGTTTGGATGCATTTTACTTATGTGAAATGAATGTGAATTGAGAAGTTTGATTGCATTATGCAGGACTCAGTGGGTCAGGAGATTACTTTTCCCAAAAATCAGGACATCTTCTGGAACAGTATACTTATACTAGCTTACATAAGTAAAACAGACTAAAAAAATTGTATCAGCTAAATCAATACTCAACATGTTTGGATGCATTTTACTTATGTGAAATGAATGTGAATTGAGAAGATTGATTGCATTATGCAGGACTCAGTGGGTCAGGAGATTACTTTTCCCAAAAATCAGGACATCTTCTGGAACAGTATACTTATACTAGCTTACATAAGTAAAACAGACTAAAAAAATTGTATCAGCTAAATCAATACTCAACAATAAATTAAAAGAAATTAAGATAGATAAAAAGCTAACAAATATTTCCTTGAATGCTTCACACTTAAATATCATTGCAGTCTTAAAAATCTCCATCAAAACTTATTTTTTGTTGTTTTAGCATGGCATAACAATAAACAAGTTTTGCAAGGATGATTGTTTTTTATTGTCCAAAGAAAAAATGTGAGAAATTTATCTCTATTGCAGCACTACTTGTAGGATATGCAAGACTTAAACTAGTGCACAGAAACCTTTGGATATTGCATTGTCATGACAGTATCAAATCACATACTGCACTAATGACAATTGTAAAAGAACATTTGTTGGAACTTAATCATTCTTCATATTTAATAGACATAGCCCCATTTCTTTCTAAATTTGGTTAACTTTTTAACAGAGAAACAATTTGTTCTTCCAGGAATTCACTGGAATGATGTTCAATGATGCAGGTTCATCTATCCTCAATTGCAAATTCCTATCATTACTCAAAATTTAATTTTTCATTGTTTAAAATTCATATTGTATGTACATCTGAATGAAAAATTATTTCTTTGTTACATCTAGAATTCCAGCAACAAGAAATAAAAATATGATTTCCAATTTACCAATACTTTCATCATTACAATATCATTTGAACATTATTTATCATAATATCTTTAACTGGATTTTTTATCAACCATATATAACGCTGAACTGTACTTATTAGTATAACAGATATTTTATGTATATTTAACAGATCTTTGAGGAGTTGGGAATAACTAAATATCATAAGTATGTAATAGATAGTATTTTACAGAAGTGCCATGAATTTTCTTAGCTCGGTCTGGGTTAATAATTAGTAGTTCTACCAAACATTAAGAAAAAAATTTAAAGATAGGCATAAAAAAAAAACATATTCCCAAGGGGATTTTTTTTAACTTTAAAAATAGAAGTCATAATTTTGAAAATTATCTGAATGTTTTGGAATGACTAAGTTCTTATTATGTCGTCACATACAATAAGAATTATATTGATCCACCCCGTATAGTGAAATTTATAAGTGTTAATTACTGACAGGAATTAAACGTTAAAAAGTAAATGGAAGAGCAACACAATGACAAGGTCAGAAACATAAAAAATTCATGTTGGTGAGAAAAAAAAACTCAGTTATAAAATGATTGTACCTTGAAAATTTGAGCAGCTAAGTGAGATTGGTAAATAACATAATGTGCAACGAATACGAGTTTTGAATATAAGGATTATTTATCTAAAGTTAATAAAAATAATACTTGCAACTACATTAGTTAATCATTTTCATAAATTCTCATTCATTACAGACAAGTTTTTGTTATGATACACTTTCACTAGCAGGGCATTGTGGGATAGATTGCACCAAGAACATTGAGTAGGATAGAGACACAAAGCTAAAGGAAATTTCAAACCACCCAAACAGTGCGTGCATGTGAAAGTGGAGGAACCGTTATCACTGCATGCGTTTCATGCATATCCTATCACAGTCTGTAAAAGGATGAGTTATACTGATGACTGATTGGTGACTTTTTCGCGGAGGAATACAGGAAACTAATGGAGCATTCTCACTATATGTGATTGCCGTGATCGTGCATGAAAATGTCACAAAACTACATGTAAAATTTAACTTCTCGAGCATGCGCGAATTACATTACATGCGATTGTACATGTGAAATTCATTGGAAGTGTAAATAAAAACCTGATGGATCAAAAATATTTAAAAGCAAAAAAGTAATCATTCAAATTCTCAATCGCAACTTCGATATGGCATTTGCGACTTTTTCGCATGTAGAAAAAATTGGGTCTGTTCCGGGACACGGATTTTCAGAGCGCGCTCCAAATTTCTTCTATCTTTGAGGAATTTGTCATATAACAGTTAGCAGTTTTTAATCATTTAACGACCGATGCTTCAACTGATTTAACTATACATTCATAAATTTCCCGAGATGCAGTCCCGCTGTGAACTGATCGTAAAGCTGCGATCAGTCAGGAGGTGGGTGACCATTTTGATCAACCTGATTTGAGACCCAAGAGTACGCGGTATCGGTCCTCGTTAAACTGTTCTACTGTAAAATGCTCGATATCACGCGCAGACCGTCAGGAACGCAAAGGTGCCATTCCCTTTGCAGAGAATCATAGGTAAGGAATGTTTCTCTGACCGTCGCTGATTGGCGATCGAAATATTCAATAGGTGGCGCAGAGCAGAACTCTTTATACATGGCAACATTTTGCATGCTTTTTATCAATAGTGTGTGGAAAGTCATTGGAGAAGGCAGTGCGTTAGTTTTTGTCTTTATTTTCAAATAGATTAAAAAAATTTTAGTTAGAAAACCATATGAAGCTCAAAATTGCATTAAACATAGGTTTTAAAGAAAGCCTCTCGGAAATTTTAAAAAATATTTTTAACACTTAAATACGAAAAATGTTGTGGAAGTGGAAAATATCGTAGCAGATTTTCATACAACTGAAAAGAGTAGAAGAGGGAAAAGAGAGAGTGTCAAGACATGGAACCGGTATTCTCCCTAGATTGCGTATTCTAGTGTTGCGATTACAAATAGTCGAAGGTGCTCCACTAATATGACGTATATAAAGTACCTACGTGCCTTCACGTCACGCAATTGGAGATCGAAATGGGCTATAGTAGAACTCTCTGCCTATGGTAACATTTCGCATGTGTTCACCATTAGCGTGTGGGGAATCATCGAAGAAGGAGGTACGTTAGTTTCCCTCGTGATTTTCAAGATGAAAACTTTTAAATTCTGAAATTGTATGGAACTGAAAACTACATTGAACACAGTTCTAAAAGAAAACATCGTGGAAAATTTTAAAAAATATCTTTTACTGCTAACAAAAAATATTAAGCAAGGGATTATTTCCTGTACAACTGAGGAGAGGGACGGGAGGGGTCAAGACTTAGACCCAGTCTTCTCCCCAGACTGCATATTCGAGCTTTGCAATCGCGAATTATTTTTTTTATTTAATAATGATTCATTTATCAATATTATGAATATTTCATTCAGAAAATTGAACTAAATAAAGAAATTAAAATCCAAAAAAGAATAAAATACAATTCATGATATTTACTAACTTAAGGAGCATTCCTACTTAATTTAATTTGACCATTTTACTTTAAATATACCAATCAAATTCTCAATTTCTAAAAGCATATTATATATGAATGTTTATTTAGATGATAGGTAGGTTCTCTATTTACTGGCTATTCGAGCGTTGCAATCACCAATATCTACACTCTTCTTTAAGATGATAATCGATTAAACTTTTCCGTCTGTTTTCGAACGGCATCGTCAAAACAGTTTATAGCGGGCTCCGAACGCTCCGTGTCGGGAAACTGTCCCAATGGCTCTTCATGTGTGAGCACTTCGTCTTAGGAAGTATAAACACTGCAAGTGCAAACATTTTATAAGCGAACTTGGAGATCTAAACGCGAATCTGATTAGTAAGTTTTTTTTTTTTTTTTTTTTTTTTGAGGGAGGGGGATGTATCTTACCAATAAGGTTTTCATTCCCATCCCCGAATTCGTATACACGAATATTTTTGCATGCAGTGTGAATACTCCCTTATATGGAACTGTAAACTCTCAGCTATCAGATGAGATAGGGATGGAAAAATGAATTCATTCTGATGAAATATTTTTAAACCTAATAAAAACCTGTAAACTGAGGCTTTAGAACGGATTTTGCTAATGGACGGTGATCTTTATTTTCCCTCTCAACTATTGGAAGTCTTTCACCTAGCAATTTGCTCGTGAAAACGTTTCGAACGCTCGAATAGAATATTTTTAATGCTGGGATCGACTAGATCTAGGACTGACTACCAAAGCAGGGTAGCTATCTCCTCCGCAGTGGATCAACATTCTAATGGCACGTCTCTTTTTCAGGGATGTATCCTTGACCGTCGCCAATTGCTCATAGTGCAGTTCTATATATATATATATATATATATATATATATATATATATATATATATATATATATATATATATAGTGAGACGTAAATAAAATACTTCTACCACTACTAAAAATATTTTTTTGAACATTTGTCCAGATATTTCATGAATATATTTCACAGTCAATTTTTTTCCTACACAAATTTACTGTTTCATATAATAATTCAATTAAATAAATTAGTTTCTTGCTAATTAAATAAGTTCGATTAAATACGAGTATATTAGTTTCTATTTTGAAATATAGTTGAACATTTTATTGATTTATTTTTTAAAATTATGAAATATTGCATGAATGAAATTTGTTTGTAAAGTAAAATTTATTAAAAATTTTTGTCAGAAATTTTATTAAAAATGCTTGCAAATTGTAAGGGAAAAAATTCCAAAGCATATTGTTTTCACTGTTTTTATAATCTTTATTAAATATTAGCTAAGTATTTGCAAGAATATTTAGTTATATTCATTTGGTTATTATTATATAAACTTTTTTTCTTCTTTATTCCAATAATATTTTAAACTATCCAAATGAATGTGATTAATTCCAATTCAAAATGTTTTTAAGAAATTTATGCGACACGAGGGGAAAAAAAAGAAATTCTTTCGAATGACTTTTGCTTAGCTAATTTACATGCACATTAGTTAATCATAAGATAAATAAATAAATAAATAAAATCCGGCGTAAAATCGAAAAACAAGTGAGAATATTTTGTAATTGCAAAATTGTTTAATTAAAAGTATTAAAAATATTTTCATCCCGTACTAACATTTGCAGCGTGTATTAACATTTGTATCGTGCACTAAAATCTACCAATACGAATTTGTAATAATAATAAAAAATCATGATTAACTCTTATGGCTAGACTGAAAGCAGCGAAATTGTATAATTAAAAATTCTAACTTGAAACATTTAAATGATAAATAAAGTGCGGCTACTTGGCACCCTTGTCTTTTAAGTTGGGTTCTATATAAAAAGTTATAAAAACAAAAATTCAATTGCAGAGAATTTATTACTAAAATTTAGTATAACATAACACACAAAGATAAGAAACTCTGTTTTCTAAAAGGAGATTTTTGAATTTAAAAATAAATTGTCGTAATTTCTGAGTCTACAATTTGCAATTTAATAAAAAAAAAGTATTCGTAAAGAAAAGAAAGTTTTGTTTTTAGAAATACTGATGACTAATTTTGTAAAATGTTTTAGTTTGAGATTGCGAAAAAAAGGAAGTCACAATTATGATAGAGAAAAATGCTTGTATAGCCGTATAAAGCTAAGCACAGGTGGAGCTAGGGGTTAATATTTGTCGTAACTTCTCCGGGTTATTTTTATCCGATTACTATATCCGATTTATTTTTACTCCGAAAAGTTTGAAAAAGCTCGCCAACCAATATTAATATACTTGCATTGTTGACAATATTACGCGTTCTTTCATTTAAACTCTGGCATTAATCCGTTTAATTTTAGCAAAAAATGTATATGGACAACTTCACAAGCATCCTATGACGTTACCCAAAAAATAACAAATGGCGATATTTTTCACAAATATAGCTAAATAGACTCAAAACATATGTTTTATATGTTTGCTATATAGCAAACATTACGCTTTAATTATGTTGTAATATCAGTTTAGTTAAACGTATTTAAGGCCCACTACCTTTTGGAATTTATAAATTACAGAATTATAAACTTTTATAAATGATAAAATTGATAGTTTAGAATTAATAACTCTTATAAATGATAAAATTACACGTAAATTTAAACACAAATCACAATAATGAAACTTCTTAGAATATAAACCAGTTCAAACATCGCCTCGTAAATGTAACATAAGCGAGAGAGATACACCAGAAGTTTTTTTTCTTCATATTTCTACCAGTTTTAGGAACTTTGTTATTGTTTACGTTCAATCATACATTCATAGAAAAAGCAGTTTTTTTAAAATTTTTATCTGAATCTTTTTATTTATTCATTTATTTATTTTTTGAGTAACAAATATTAACAAAATGCTACTTCATAAAAAACAAGAATTTAACAAAAAAAGCAAGTTTATTTTATACATTCTACTTTTTTATTATTACTTATTTATTATTACTTATTTATTATACATTAATTTTGATACTTATGGTTGGTGTTTTGTACACAAAGGAGCGCTACGCTATCTTTACCGCCTATATTTTTTGGTTACTGTATCCATTGTATTTTGAGGCTATTTGGCTCAACGTATTCCTTGTGTTGACAATGAACACAGTAAATAATAAAAAGGCTGTAAATAGTAAAGACAGTACTTGTAGTTGCACACGGTTTATCATAAATGAAGGAAAAGTTGCAAAAAGTTAAAAAATTTTAAAAAATTACTTAGCGATAATTCTCCCGAAAATAGTCAATCCTAATGAAATTTGAATATGTTGTCAAATAGGAGTTGCTAAGTAAAACTGTATTAATAAAATTAGTAGGGCTGCAATGGAATGACGTCACTTGCAATGAGCATAAAAATGTATGTTGATCGCAAGCCAGTGAATTTCGCTGTGTTTCTGAAATTTGAAATTTGAGATAGATTGTAATAATGACCTACAGGCATCATTTGCTAGAAAAACTGCGATGGAAATCTACTGGAAAACTAGAGTCAGGGCAAAATCATTTAGAAGTGGCCAAATGGCCAAATGTATGTCCTTTAATCTAGTACATAGAATTTGGCAACAATTTTTAACCTTAAGTTCTGCATTTATATGGTTCAGCCAAGGACAGCAAAATACTACGACGGGCGCCGATGATTGTTATTTATCGTTATGTGCACGAAGGAATAGATCCGCAACTTCGAGTCAGCTCAGATCCTCTCTTTGTGCATCCACCGGCAGATTGGCGTCAACGCCTACTGTGCGTAGAAAGCTTCACGAACGTGGTTTGTTCGCTAAGCGATCAGCCATTTGAGTACCACTTTCGTCACGCTAACAGAAGGGATTGTTTGAGGTTTGTACAGCAACAAATACGCTTGTCGATTGATCAATAGAAGGCGGTTCTCTCTACAGATGAGTCCATGGTTTAGCCTCCAAAGTGATAGTAGACATTGTTTGAATTGGATAGAGAGCCTGGGGCCCAATATCATCCATCAAACATCTGCAAAAGACATGCATACCAAGGAGACAGTGTTTGTGTGTGGGGTGATATCTCTTTGGGTGGACGCACAGGCCTACATGTCTTTCCACGTGGAACTGTGAATGCTCACATCATAGAGATGGCATTTTTGATGTTTATGTGCACCCTTATGCTGGTGCAATAGGGGATGATTTCGTGCTACAGGACGATAACGCCACGCAGAACAGGACTCGCATCTTGGATGATTATCTTCAACAACAAAAAATTCAGCTCGCGGAGTGGCCAGCTCTATCACCGGACTTAAATCTTATTGAGCATATTTGGATTGCTTTAGGAAGACGTTTAGCTGCTCTCAATCTTCCTCTTCAGACCCCTGCCACGCTTGCACTGCTTTGCAAGAACATTGACTCGCATTTCCAACGGATCTGGTTGACTGCTTTATTAAAAGCATCACATATCGCGGTATGTGCTGCATTGCTGATCGAAGTGATTATACTCCCTACTGAAGGCAAATTTTTTATTCCAAACTGACACATCCGATTTACTCATTTCATACTTAAGCTAATTTCTGTAGCACCATAATTGTTTATTAATACTTTTTAAGTTATTTTATATATTATGTGCACGATAAAGTGTGCCCGTTTCATTAAATTCTACGTGTAACTTTTTGAGTAATGGTTCTTTTTGGGATTTTTCCCTAATTTTTGATAACAAATGTATGATAATAAACATAAATGGTTAAAAGATAGTAAATTTGGTTAAAAGATAGTAGTGAGCTGTATTCTGCTAGAATTTTAATGTTTTATGATTTCGAATCCCTTTTAATTTGGCAGCAGCTATCACAGTATCAGTAACAATTACAGAAATTCATGGTACAGTGCGCAAAATAAATAAATAAATAAACGGATCCCCCTAACTAACTATCATCGGATCTTTAAGTTCTAGGACTTAATCTTAATGATTTGAGGATGTGATCTCAAATAAGCTAATTAATTAAAGCGGACGTAATTTTAAGTTGAAAAACCAGACACTAAAATGTAGTTTCTCTGAATAAACATGCCTTTTGTTTCGATGGATTTGGATTTCTGACCCCCAATATATAGGGGTTAGCCAGAATCTGGAAAATATGGTTCCTATAGTTTTGTCAGGAGATCGGTTCAAAGTTTGAACCCCTTAATGTTAATTTTACTTTTTGTGTATTTTACCATTTTTCGAGAACTTTTTAAGCGAATTAAAAAAATTTTGCACACAGTTATAGAATTATTATATAATATTATCATATAATTTATTCAAAGATAATTCTATGCAAAAAATAAATTATCGTAAATATTTATTATTTATTTTAAAAAATAAATGTTAGTAAAAATAAAACTTTTCAATTCGCTTAGAAAGTTCTCGAGAAATGGTTAATTGTACAAAAAATGAAATGTGTTCATACTTTGGATCGCTCTTCTGACCAAACTAAGGGGATCATATTTCCCAGATTACGGCTACCCCCTATATCTTAAGGGTCTGAAATCTACATTCGTCAAAAAAAGGTATGTTTATTCAGAGAATGTACTTTTTTGTGTCTGGTTTCATATCTTAAAATATCGTCTGTGCGAATTAATTAGCATATATGTGGTCACCTCAACGAACCATTAAGATAGAGTCCCAGAACGTAAAGATTCGACCATTAGATTAAAAGTTATTACGTTTTTTTTCTTCTTTTTTTTTTTTTCTTTTTTTCGGAGTACTGTACATTGCGAACCAAATTATCTTGACCGTATTCTAATGCTTTATTGGATGATTTTACTTGCACAAGTGGAGCTAAAAAACCAGAGAAGACAGTTGTTGTGAATTGTTCTGTTTAAAAAACGTCAAACTAAATTTAGAATGCAATAATATTCTCAAAAAGAATGAAAATGATCAACAATTTGCGTCACAATTTTTCTGCGCTTGCGCCGTAATACATGCAAAAAACTGTAAAGAGTAATTACTTTCTATTAAATGTTTCCTTAGAATAAAATAATTTTAATATTCTTTCATTTACGCGTTTTAATTCTAAAGGAATAATCTCTCTAAATAAAAATGTATTTATTCCTTTACAAAAATAGCTGAATTTTTTTTTAAAGTAACCCTTTATAAAAAATTATTTTTAAGTATTTATAGAGAGTTTTTTAAAATTCTTTGTCTGAAATATCTTCCTTTTTTCCATATACATTTAATTTTAAAGATTTAGAAACACAAACAAATTTTTTCGTCAGAAAAAAATTATTATGAAAAGTTTTCTCCAAACGGAAGTAAAGAATCGTGTGACCTAGATGAGAAGAACCACTGAAAATTATTAATTTTTCCTTTTATATCACATGATTAAGACACAACTGGGAATCTCTTGCAATGCGTATCCTGAAAATCCCTATTAAAAAGGAGGGGATCAAATATGGCTCAAGAGATAGATTGTTCGCTACCCAATGAAGTGATTGAGGTCCGAATCTCAGCGATTGTTAGTTGATACGAATTCTGCTCCCGGCGCGCACCGACCACAATCCTGACATAAAATATTCCAAGTGGTAGACGGATCGTGGTTTAGAATCCCATGTTTATAGAGTTTTCCTCTCCATGTAACGCAAATACGGGTTAGTTCTATTCAAAAAGTCCATGTAGGCTAGTTTGTCCCAAAGCTTGATCCAGGGGTTCCCTTATCTTCTGGATTGGGTTCAAAATTACAAGGCTACGGAGTTGAACATTGTTAGTTGTAAACTCAGAATTGGGTCAGCTGCTCAACGCCAGTTATAATTATTAGAAAGGGTGGAGAGGACCGATCGGCCCGTGTGGCAGTCAGAGAGGTCCCGAATTCGAATGCTGCTCCGGGCTTTGATGTAATTTCTCTCTCCTTCTCCATTTTGTCTTTCTTAAGTTGTTGGGGTGATAATGATCCACCTATGCCCACGGGCATATATATTATTTGTATGTAACGGCTACTTGTTAACAATTCACAAAATATTATATAATTGTGACATGTTTTGCATGAAACTTCAATTTTCAAATTTGATAGCCTTTACCTGTCCAAATATCTTCAGCAAGCAATTGAAACTTTAATTACTTTATCAGATTTGAAAATTCAAATGAGAGCCTTTATGAACTTCACAGGAATGTGCATCAATAGGAATCTTTAGTATAATAATATATAGGATGCCAAATTAGACTGAAGGTTTTTAAATTTAATAACTGGAAAATGTGTTTAAGCGTAAAAAAAAGTTATAAATTAGATGTAATGTGATAGGGCATAAAATCTTTTATCTAGAGTTCCTGTTTTTAGTTCAAATTTTTTCGATAGATGGCGCAGCTAGGATCAAGCTTGTAATTCAAGGAAAAACAATTGAAAATCGCAAATTTTCGAAATCTTTTAATTAAAGGTATAAATTAAAGATAAGGTAATAAATCACATTACGATGTTAATTGAAATGCTCATCATCAAGCAAGAAATCAAGTAAGAAATTTAAATTTCAACAAGTAAGAAACATCATGTAAGAAATTTAAATTTAAAAAATTGAAATTCTAGAAATCTATAGTTATAGTTATTATTGTTAATAATGCTAATAATGGTATAATATTTACTTGTCGCAACCGTGGGAAGATGAGTTTTTCAGCACCATTTCTCAAAATCAAATTAGTTTATTTAATCTTGAAAAAAATAAAACTTTATACTTAAAAAATTTTATTTTACACTGTTTCATACTCAAACTATAAAGTAAGAAAATTTGGTTAAAAAAGGTTTACAATAAAACTAATTTCGTAATAATTCCATTTTTTGAAATTATTTTTTTAATTTGAGAAACAGTATGCGGTTGGCGAAATATGTTAGATAGAGAAATCGAATCATATTTCTGTTTATATTTGTTTCAAAATATTCATTTAAAGTGAATAAACAATTCCGAAAACATGTATTTTAACTAATATTTATAAATAGACCATCTTAAATTAATACACATAGATCAGAAAAAACGAGCATTTTAAAAGTCAAATTAAAGGAGCCTGTGATGAAAATAAAATGGAAATTGAAGGTATCATTAGCATTGGGTTATGCTTGACAGGTTCTACTGATAAAACCGAGTGATTTATAATTAATTGTTGTTACAGATGATGATTCGGTTCCCAATGAATGATGATTATGATTATTACTCTAGATAATCATAATCATCATGATAATCCAAGGTGATTATTTATGTCAGTTGAAAAAGCAAGCATTTTGTAATATATAATATTCATGAGTGAGTGTAATAAATATGCAACTTTCAAATTATTGTAAACAAAAAATATTGTAATTTGTGTTAAAAGCAATTTTGTAATTATCGATATCACATCTCTAAAAATGTGAAATAACAAATATTAGTAATTTGTAATAAAACTTCTCTAAAGTTTAAATTATCTTTGAAACCTTACTTGGCTAAAATTGAATATTCATTCATTTTCAATAAAGATGAAATGGATTTAAATGATTTAAAAATTTTATTACGTTCATTTTGAATTTTGAAAGTTTTTGACAGATTTATTAAAAAATATTTTCATTCATCGATGGTGATTCTTAGTTTTGTAATTTTACTTCGTTTATAATCTATTTATAATTTTTTTTATATAAATTGATAAAAAAATATCATATATATTCTTATGAAATTAAACTACTAAATAAATAAATAACTAAGTACAAACACAAAAATAAATAAATAAATAAATGAAGCTTTATAAGTAACGCATTGAAAAATTTGCGTTGATTATTTCTGACGTTTAAAATGGGGAGTTAGTTCTTAGATTGTAAATCATAATTATGTAACTGAATTTGTATTAACTTGACTAACCTTTGTTGAAATGTATAGCGACTTGATATTTATTAAATTTTCAGAAATTATTGTTTAATTGATTTGTTTTTAACAAATGATAATGAAATTAGATTCTTCGAATACCATTATTAAAAAAGACACTTCGATAAGTGAAAGGAAAAATTTTATATGTCGATTTCAAATGAAAAACAAACTGCATTTTTGTGCAGAATCGCTTAAGTTTTGATATAAAACTAATTGAAATCTAAATTGGTTAAATCTCGTTCAAATAAAATAAAAAAAGTTTCGAACAGGTTTCTTTTTGAAGTAATTTTCTAGTTAAACTCCCAATAATTAAGATTTAGAATAAATAAATTATTGAAAAATTGTATTTTAGTCATTAATGGGAATATTCGTCATGGAGTGGTTTCAGATAATCTTTGTTTAGGAAATGAAAAATTTGGAAATTGAAATTTTATGTAGATACAAAAGAAAGGAAGGAAATGGAAAATTTTCCTATTTCCTTTGATAAGGAAATGGGAAAATTTCATACAGTAATTCCACAGAAATTTTTTTTTTAAATATTGTATTGAGTTGATTGATGTTTTATTGTGAAATAATTAAAATTTAAATTAGCAAAGTAATAATTTATTCATCTTTAATAAGTTCAATTCTTCTATTAGAAATACATTTTAAAATTGTAATATATTAAATTTTTTATTTTACAAAAACACCCTTTTTTCTATGTTTGATTAAAAACAAAAATACGTAAATTGTATTTTCTGATTATTTCCTTATATAGAAATTGTTAAGTAATGATTGCCCTTAATACGATATTTTTTTTTAAACCGTGGTAAGAATGAAGTAAAGAAAGTTCCCACGTAAAGGGTCTCAATTAATATTTTAAGTGAGAAAAAAAAACATTTTTTAAATATCGACCCTTTTTTCTATCTTAGATTAAAAACAAAAATACATAAATAGTTTTTTTTTCTTCCATTATTTAATTTTATAGAAAGTGTTAAGTAATGATTGCCCTTATTATATTTTTTGTTAAACCGTGGCAAGAATGAAGTTAAGAAAATGCCCACATAAAGGGTCTCAAATGATATTTAAATGAGGAGAAAAACATTATTGAAATCAAATGGATCAGTATTTTGAAAGATGGGACTAAAAAATTAAAAACATGTTTGATTGCAGGAGAGAGATAGGTGTTGAAAAGGGATGTTTATGAAACTTTCCAAGTGATGTCCCAATATTAGGATAAATAAATTACTAAAATATGTGTTTCGGCTATTAATGAAAATATACGTCATGGAGTTACATAATCTTCGTTAAGGAAATGAAAAATTTAAATACGAAAATTTAATGTAGGATCTAAAAGTCTTCGACAAGGGAATAGAAATAATCGATTCAGCAATTTCATAGAAAAAAAAACTAAAGTTCTGTATTAAATTGCCTGAACTTTTAAAGGGAAACAATTTGAAATAGGAATTAAATCTAACTATTTCATTTAAATTAAAAAAGATCTCGAATAGGTTTGAAGCAATTTTCTGGTAGATATTATAATATTTAATATTTAGGATAAATAAATTATAGAAAATGTGTTTTGGCAATTAAAGGGAATCTTCGTTTAGGAAATGAAAAAATTGGAAACACAAGTTTTATGTAGAAGCAAAAAGTCGTCTATAAAGGATCGGAAAAATGTGACACAGCAATTTCATGTGGAAAAAACTTCCGTATTGATTTGTTTCCGTATTGATTCAGTTTTAAAATGAAATCAAATTTTTTTTAATTAAAATTATAATTGACACATTTTTAATGAGTATAGTTTTTCTAATAGATATACTATGTGATTTAAATTCTCTAAAAGATATATATTTTTGAACTGCAATATATTTGAAATATTTTCTACATGAATACATTTAAAATAAAAATACACGAATTGTATTTTCCGGATATTTTATTACATTCAGGATGTTGTATAACATATATAACCTATATAACATATGTAAGTTATAAAAAGTTATTCATATAATGACTTTCTTTAATATGTATTTTTTAAAACTGTGTGAAGTATGAAAAGTACTCACATAAGGGGCTCAAATAATACCTAAGCAAGGAAAAATCAATCTATAAAATCAAAAATATCATGAATCACATGAAAGCACTACTGAAGATGCTGAGGCTGAAAACTTAGAAGCCTGTTTGTTTGTTGGAGTAAGAGAGGTATTAGGAGGTGGCCATTAAAAACAATTTTAAATTTAATCAGGAAAACGAACTGGTTTTGCTGTATTAAGACTCGCTTTTCCCCCCAATAGTTTGATTTCGATAATATTTTTTAAAAAAATTTTCCCCCTATTTTGCATACTCTTTTTTAAACTTTAATTTGACAAACATTCAAGCAATATATATATTAAGTGTATTCATGATGGGGTACACTTTATATCAAATCTACGAAACAGTTATACATTGCAAAATAGAAAGTAGTTCCTATCTCCGATGCAATAACAAAATCTACTTAACTTCAATGAATTTTTAAATTGTAATATAAACAATCCAGTGAAAAGACATTAGATTTATAATGCTACTTTAAAATCATTTATTTATTTTTATTAACTAATCTTCCGTGAAATATTTATTGTTGCATATTAGACTCAAATTCTATTCCTTTCAATTTATTTTTAGTTGAATTTAGTAGAGATTTTCTGCCCTATAAATGACTACACTAGTGCTCAAAGCTAGTCAAAAATGATGCTCAACGAATCCTCTTAAAAAAGGATGCCAAATCCTATTAAAAAGCTATTTTCTGCTTACATTCTCTAAATCTTGATGCATATTTATTTGAGAATATATCTAACAAGAAACAAAAATTTGAAAGAAAAACGAGAACTGCGAATCTAGTTTTATGGTTTTATTTTTTTCTTAACGGAGTATATTTAAAATCTGGTTATGAATATTAAAATGAATTAAATGTTATTTATTTTAATTTAATGCATTATTTAAAATAAAAATTAATTATTTTATATAAAGATAAGAGATAGCTATTTCATACAAATTGGTTAACTGTTTCTCTAGGAAATCTTAATATAAACAAGCTCCGTTTTGTAAAAAAAGGAAAAAAATATAAGCTTCACTAAATCTTTATATCTCAGAAAAGAAAATGATTTTTTCCCCAAAATCTTTGTTTTTGTAATAAAAACAATTTGAAGTCAAATACGCTGGAAATTGTTTTTTCCTAATGAATCAAATAGTTAGGGAATGGGTGACGAATGGATAATTTATATTAAAACTTGATTTGAAGAATTTTAGATATCAAAATAGAAAAAAAAAAGATGATGCAACTGATTTTTATTAATCAAAATCAGGTTAAAGTGCACAGTAAAAAATTTTGGTGTATGGTTGCCACAATTTTTGGTGTCGAGGTACACTGTTAAAAATAAAGTTCAACGTTTCAGCAAATAATTGGTAACAATTCATTACCAATACAATAAGAAACCTGGTGCGAAGTTCCACCAATGACGTGGTGCTGTAAGAGGTACTACTTTTCTAATTTTAAACGTTGAACTAAATCCAAGGTTTTTCTTTATACCCATTTTTCAATGAGACGTCGAAAAAAGTTCAAGGCTGTTCAAATTCTGCTAACATAATTTTAGGTGAAAAATTAAACAAAGCTTAAAGTTTTTGTTCACACCAATTTCACGGTGAAAGGTTGAACCATTCAAAATATAATGTAAACCACTTTTAAAAGAAATATTGGTTTTACAAGTAAACCAATGATTAATGACATCGGCTGAAAGTTGAATTCATTTAGTTCAACGTTGAACCATGTTTCAAATTCTATTTTCTTCTACACATAATCCTGTAGTTTAACGTTGAAAAACAATTTTAAGTGTTAAATTTTACGAATTTATCAATCTTTAATAAATTAAATATATTAATAAAAGAATTTTTCATTAAATTAATTAAAAACATTATGTATAATAAGTTTGTTTCAATTTTTATAAACTTCATCTACCTAACAGGTATTGGAATTTTTGTGCGTTGAAATATTAAAAAGAGGAAGGGATGATGTGAATACAATTTTGAAATTATTATTCTGTTAGCTCAACTGAAATAGTTTTTTTTTTTTTTACTTTTGAAGATCCAAAGAACATCTTAAAAATAAATACTTGCTTAATTCAAGAAAATAAATATTCTGGAGCTTTTGAAATAATCTTGACAACCACCCTTTCTTTTTCTTCGATATTAATATATAATTAATTGAATTCTTATAGAAATACTCATTATATGATACATATAATTGCTTATATTAATTGTTCATTTAATTGTAGACTTAACTAAAAAATTGTAATGGAACATGCGTTTAGTAAGGAGGAAAAAAAAAGACAGCGACTGTAAGGTTATATATTTTCTACATTGTACTTTTAATTCTAAGTAATTAATCGAAGAAAAACATATTGTTCTTAAATCTGCTTCGTTTAGAGGAATTTAAAAATGCAAATAACAGTTGTTCATCAACCTCTACAGCTCTGTAATTTTTCATTCTTAATAAACGTCATAAAAGTATATTCTATCACTGTCTACCATAACTAAATATTTGAGACACACTTCTGCAAATTTTCAATCTAAAACTAAGTTTTGCATAAAGACAGATTTCACAATAGCATAAAGCATTCAGAAGAAAAACAAAAACAGATAATTTTAGCTTATAGCAGTATTTTATTTCAAGACACTTTTACAGCATGCACAGTGACAAATCATTTGCAGCAAAATCAAAAAACCAATTATAACCATCATATCTATCTGATAATATAATAAAAAATGAAGTAACAAAATTTAATTTGTTTTTTGAATAATATTTCAGGTTAGTTCTCCCTGATTGTTTTATCATCTCCATCTAGCAATAAAACTTCCATCTGCAAATGAATAAAACTTTTACCTTCTAAATGCATTACAATATATTATAATTCAAAGATTCAGCGAAGCTATATTCATTTAACAAAAGATTTGACAAATTTCAGTTAAACCGATAAGACAGTTTTAAATTCAGGTTACTTTACATAGATTTCCATATACTTATAGTATTAACTGCTGTAATGCATATGCGCATAATGTTCGTTCACCAGGAGCTGATACTTGGTTTCTCCATTGTCACATGGTGTCCGACGATAATTTTCGCTGTTTTTACAGATTTCTAAAGTTTGATTGCAGTATTTATATCGGACCCTTTTTTACTAGAAGAAGAGTAATGCAGAATTCGACTAGTGAATTGAATCACTTGATTAGAATAACTGATCAGAATCCACTAATTTAAATCACTTGATTTAAATTAGTGATCCGAATAACTTGATTCGAATAGTGATTTGAATCACTTGATTTCAATCAGTTATTTGAATCACTTAATTCGAAAAGAGATTTGAATCAAATGAATCAAATCTCAGATCTAAAGTGCTTTATTCAAATCACTGATCAGAATCAATTGATGTGAATCACTGAACAGAATCATTTGATCCGAATCAGCAATGATCATGGAGACTATGGCTCCTCAATTTCGTGATGGCATTTTAGTCCAGAGCATTTGCGTTACATGGGGAAGAAAACAATGAAAATTTCAACGGGGGACTGCTCTAATCCCTAAGTCTAAGCAGCTTGCTAAGCTGTTATTGACGTTATGAATGCTTAACTAATTGTGGTCATAGAAAAATAATATACTTATATTGGCACTAAGGTAATAGTTTTTGTTTTGGCCCACCAAAATAGAACAGTACCAAAATATATATGAGTAAAAAGTTTCACATGTTTCATACTTTTATAACTTTGTTTTAAAAAGTGTGGCATTATTCACATATATATATAAAACAGTAGACATGTTCCTAGTGCTTAAAAACAGGGGCCCATTTTCAAAACTTGACAGACGTGAATCAAGAGGAACAAAAGTGATTTGAAATATAAAACGTGAAGTTGCTAACAAAAAATAGAAAGCTCCCGATGAGAAACAAAACTAAAAAAATCCCAGTAGTCGAGGAAAAAAAAGATGAAAAACAGAACTAGAAAAACCACAGTGGCCAAGAGGAGTAAAAAAGGGTAAAAAGCATTTCCATGCGTTATGGAGAGGTGGTGAGGAACTTAAGTCGCTAACAAGGCAGCATTGGTATTAATAAAACAAGATTCAATAGCATCAAGATGAGCTGATGTGACTGAGGTGGAAATACTTTTAGCATTGTTAAAATTAATTTTATACCCAAGATTCCCCACAATGTGCAGCAATTGATGATTTTTCGAAATCTTAATAACGGACATATTTATTGTTTTCCTTAAGAATTTTTTTTTTTTTCTATTTTGCATATTTTTGAAGCAAATGAATTTTATTTTAGACTACAATATGTTAGCAATAAATGAACGAGCCGGTTTGCAAAGCCATTCGAAAGGAACTACAAAAGCAATTGGTGAACACAACGAGTAGGGTCTAATCTTAATTAATGTAATTCTCAAGCTAATCTAAATTATTTGCGCCTTACTTGTGTCAAAATTTAAAAAAATACTTTAAAGTCATTTTTATGATAGAAAAATCTTATTTATATCATTTTTATCAATTTCATTATCAAAGCACTCGCTGATTCGAATCAGTGATTCGAATTAGTAATGATACAAATCACCAAACTGGATGGATATTATTGATTCGAATTAATTGGGGTTATGGGTGACTTGTTTTGTTCAACTCGAATCATAACTTTTGCAGGGATATCATGTCTTGTCGAAAAGATATTTTCACAGAAGTAAGCAAAGGAAAAAGTTGACAAATATGTTCTAGAACTCGCTGGAGCGCTTTGGTTGACGTTGCGGGACATATTTGGCAACATTTGAGGTAATAAGACTCACTTTTTCTATTATTGGTCATTTTTCTTTAAGTTGTGGTCAGTTCAAATTAAGTGTAATATTAATAATTTGTATTGTTAATAAAGTAGTTTAATAACAATAATGCTTGCTATCATTTAATATTTTTTTACAAAGTAAAAATTATATACTTTTTAGTAAATTAAAAGTAAGTTTATATACTAATATTATATACAAAGTAAAATTATATACTAATATACTTTTACAAAGCAAAAATTATTTTCATTATTAGAATGCTTGCTTTTTTGAAATACTTTTATTTTCTGCAAATATAAAAGCCTCGTTTTCGATTTGGGGACAACAGTACCCCGTCATTTTGGTGTCATTTAGTGTACCGTCGCCAAGCTCGTACCTTCAACTAAATTTAGATCGATTATAACTCCATATGATTAGAATTATATATAATGATGAATAATAAATAATTTACTTTTCAGTGAAAAATAATTTACTTTTCAGTGAAATATAATTAAATACTTAAATTTGCTTCAAATTTTAATATGAAATAAATGCATTCTAATGTTTGCTTATGTTAAGCACTACATACAAAAATATAAGAAAAGAAAAAGCATAATATTTTTTACAATAAATATTAATTTATCTTTAATCAGTTTTCTGAACTAAACGTTAAAATTCAAATTACTGAAATATGCATAAAAACACAGCATTTACGTTATTTTATAAGCTTTTGCGCTGATTAGTTATATAAAATGCCGATGTAAGAAAACCGAAATTTTAATTTAATTAAAAACACAGTAATGGCTAGGATTGTTAAAAATGACATTGTTATTGACATCAGACGAACTATTTTGCACTTTACAATATCCATCGTTAAACTTTTGATGATAACGCTGTTTATCAGCCATTTTTAAAGCACTCACTCTGATATATGCATTTTCGGGAAGTAAATAAAAGCGAATCAACTAACAAATTGAACAAGCTAAGCAACCATTCCAAAGACAAAACCTGTAAACAAGTGTTCAATCAAGAACTTTGTATTTAAATATCGTCAATACAAAACAGAAATATTTCATGGTCTAATAGTTAAAAGCTTACATTTACCTTGCAAAGTATAAAGATTGCATTTAACTATCACGTTAACCTGCTTAGATTGATGTGTCGTTTGTTGAAACATGCCAGTCATCTACCATTTGCGTCAGGTTGAACCACGGATGGGGTGAAACCACTTCAAGTTTACTTCGAGTCGTTTTTATTTGAACGGAAATCTTCGTGAAATCGGAATGCAAGTCTCTGTTGGTCTTTGCTTTCACGAGTTATCCAGTGAAACGTTTATCTATTTTTTTAGCAGTGTAAACTAAAATGTTTTACAGTGTATGTAGTCACTTTTTTATTTACCTTTTCACTGTTAAAGACTTTTTTTTATTTATTCATTTTTTTTTTTGTTTGTTTACTGACAACACATATTTCATGTGCATAAAATTTATTTCATAGAATAAATTTTATGACTTTTTTTTAAAAAAAGTTTTTTTTTCTGTAATATGTTCACCCTAATTCTTTCAAACTATTGCTGGACCGGGATAGCCTGGTCGGTAGGGCGCTGGGCCCATATCCAAGAGGTCGTGGGTTCGATCCTCGCCGGCCGAAGACTCCCCGTGTAGTAAATGGTGACTGATGCACGTTAAATCTGTCGAGTCTCAAAGTCCTCCATGTTCCCATAACAAATCAATACCTTTGGGGGTACTGATCCAGGAGTTTCCTTGTCTTCTGGATTGGTTCAAAATTACAAGGCTACGGAGTTGAACATTAGTAGTCGTAAACCCATGAAATTGGGTCGGCTGTTCAACGACGGTTATAAAATAAAATATAAAAAACTATTGCTATTTTGTAGAATTTTTTCAGGATAACTACAGTTCTCTACTTTTAGTTTAGTTTACCTCAACTCTCTTTTTGTGATTTTTTTACTTTCTTTTGAGATACGAAAATTTAAAAATATGATTTTTTTTTATACCACTTAGCGGGAATAAAAAGTAAAATTGCCGTTACAAGTTTTCCTAACTTTTGATCACTCTCCTGCCTAAACAATTTGGACCATATTTCCAGATTTTGGTTACACTCACGTTCTAAAAAATTCTCGTGTATCTTAACACCAAAAATAGTAGCAATTACTTTGATCTACAAGCACACCAAAGTGGTGGTCCATTATGTGTTCCTTTACATCAAGAATGTTCTTTTACAGTACTTGGTGTAATGTAGCCGCCAACATTTTTGCTATTCAGTAACGCTAAAATTTATAGTTGCAGTAAGACGTGATACACACGAGAGTCGGTTAAGTCATTTTTGCGATACAATAAAAAGTAAGAATTATTAATTTAGGATGCACACATTAATTCGTAAAATAAAATTAGTTTGTTAATCAAACATACTCGTAGCACAGAGAGAATATAAAGATGAGTTCAAAATAGGCTTAACCGCTTAACAGAAGCGGATAGAAATTATACATGATAAAATCATCACTTAATACCGTGCACAGAGATTTAAAAATAAAAATATAATTATCCTTATTAAACAACTAAAAACATACCTACATTTTTTAATGGTTGCCTTTTGTTTTGTTAGATGTATAGAAGTGTCGAAGACGTCCTTTAACTCACTCCAATTTGTATTCATATGTAAACAATCTAACGACAATATTCAAGGCTCACCAACATTGGTGTTTTTGGAAGTGAAAATAATTCTCATTTCATTAAGCGTTTTGATTTAAATTACACTCTCTAAATTGTATATGAAAGCTTGATTTGGTGTTAATCTGAAATAAAAATGTTTCACTTCACAATTTTTTTGGGTTATCAACATCATATTTGGAGAGATTTTACAGTTTATACAGTACATATTTTTGATTATTAAAAATCCTAATACATCGAAAAAAAGGTATTTCTTTCGAAGATGGTACGCTTTTATTTGTAGCGTATTGAATTTGCAGCGTATTGTCTTCTATTTGTTTCATTTTAACGTACTTTATTTGTAGTTTAAAATATCGCCTGTTCTAATGTTTTAGAATATTTAAGGTTAATTCCTAGAATCCTGAAAATTGCATCTTAGTTCACGAAAATCTAATAATTAAATCAAAATTTATTGAGGTGGTTCTTTTTGATTTTGCACACTGTAATAATTCTTTTTCAGAATTTTCTTTCTCTTGAAACGAACGCTAAATACAAATTTCCTACAATGCAATAAATTGAAGAAAAAATTAAAGTTTTTAAAGGTCTAATCACGATTCCCATTATAATATTTTTATCGCTTCAAGGCTTACAAATGTTTCTCTCTGTTAGAGAAAAATAGCTGAAGATATTTTTATTTTGGTACAGTTGAATGGATTTATTTCAATAAAATATTCTTTAAACAACATTAAAAAGGTTTTTCTAGTAAACTTTGTTTAAGATGAAAGTTTTATCCGAAACTTTAAATATAATTAAATTTTATGATGCGTGAAAAAATGAATATTTATATTAAAAAATAAACATATTCTGTAAAATAATTATTCATTCTTTAGAAGTGTTATTAATTAAATTTTCAACTGGCATTTAATGAAATGAATTTTTACTTATAGCTTAAAAAAAATTTCTTTGTATCAAAATATTTAAAGAGGCTAATCTTTGCTAAGTTAAAATTAGGCTGTACACAACCATTAAAAATAGGTCGTGATATGACTCATTGTATATTTAAAATTCTAATGATACTTTCTGTTAAGTTTCAATTACTGTGTAAATCATAATTCATTAGGTTTTAAATATCCAATATCTCCTAACCTAAAAATTTTCTTTAGAAAAATTCTTTCCATTTTTCTTACCCAAAATTTTTCTTTATGAAAAATGCTACATTTTGAAATAATTATTATTTTTCAAAAAACATGCCTCATTTCAACATGGGTTCTTTTTCTCAAATTTTTTAACATTTAATGCTTTTTTAGCAAAGTGTTTTATACTAGTATCTGTGATGTATTCATATTCAATTTTATTTTGAAAATAGGTAATTCTTTTCCTGTCTCTTAATTTTTCCTGAAATAAAATATTTCATGAAGCAAAACATGTCTTCGGTTTTATTATCATTTTAATAGCTCATTAAATTATACGTCAGTGTGTATTAAAAGTTCGTATGTCTTATTACATGGAATCTCACTAGGACTTTTTAAAAAATATCCTTTAATGTAAGTATTTCAAAATTGAATTTCTTTAAAATGTAAAAATTGTATGCATTGTGTGCAAAATTTTTATGCTATTTGTAATGCATTTATGTTTCAATTTTAAGAATGTGTATTTCTTTCTTTTTTCTAAAATTATTCCTGGAATAGTTTATGAAGGAAAATATATACTTTAGGTGATGAATTTAAAATTTGTGAAGACCAAAACTAAAACTCTTGAAATGCAGCTTTTGTTTTACTTATTTTTTATTTAATCACCTTTTTAATTTTATTGAAGATCTTTTCTAATAAAACATCCAGAATAAACCAGTTATGACTAACAAATATACACTTCAAATCACCGTATATTTTTCACCCCCAAAACTTATGTTCACTCTGCTCACCTTAAATGAAATTTCTCAAATAGAGATTTTATCAATTGTTTTCGTTAAAACACTCATTTTTTAATCAATTGAAATCGATTTTCTTTGCAGAATATATTGGTACATTCATACGTTTTTGTGTTCAAAATTAAGTTTAAGTGTAAGGCGTCTGCATGTGTAACAAGTTTATTTGCTAAAATTTCTTGCTGTTTTGTATTGTAATTAATGCTTCTCTTTTTATTTATTATCTTAATATTGACTCAAATCTTTAGAATAACATTATGAATGAGAGAAATACTATGAGTTTTTAACACTCACACAATGGTTTCACATTGGTAGTAATGATTAGAGGTGAGCAATATATCGATACTTCGTGAAATACCGATATTTTTCAAGCATCATGATAAAGATATTTTAAAACAGTATTCGCACGATGTATCATGAATAGCATGTCTGTCATAGAATTATCCAATTTCATAAAATATTTTTACGATAAATATAGAATGTACATTGATTCGTAAATGAGATAATATATAGGTAAATGCCGACATTGATAAACACCACATATGATGAAATCATAAGTATTAACGATTAAAATAATTATCGAAGAGGATATTATAGTGAGCTTTCATAAAATTCATTTGATTTACGAAAATATTGATCATTGAAAAAAATAATGTAAATTGGTTAAATTGTAAGAGTAATATTAAATTGTAATATTCACGTTAATAATAACGATTAGAGCTGGGAAATATATCGTTGTAAAATATCGATATTTCTTAAGAATCATGATAAAGATATTTTTAAAAATATTCTCATGATTTATCGTGAATGTAAGTCTTACAATAAATATAGAATGTACAATGCGATAGTATCGCTATTAATAGCTTACAAAAATTATTAAAATTGCGATAAAAAGTATTACGATAAAGATAATTATAGAAGAAGATATTATCGTGTGTATTGATAAATTTTATTAGAAAAACAAAAATATTGACCCTTGAAAAAATAATGTAGATTGATGAAATTGTAAAAATATTGCAATATATCGTGAAATATCAATCCTTATGGTAATAAACCGCGATATTAAAAATCGATATCACTCAGAAGATGCTCATAATTTCTGATCGTCCATTAGTCTAATTCAAGTACGAAATAACAAAAAAATCAATATATCAATCATACAGGAAAATTTTATTTGGTCAATGAATTACACTACCTTTCTTCCCCGCGATTCCTTTATCCCTAAAATTAAAAATCAACATTAATGCTACTGTGAAAGTGCTACTGTGATTTTTAAATCTACTTAGTTATACATAAACAAATTAACTGTTAAGCAAAACTTATTTATTTTCTTATTATATCATCTAACAAAAATTTAAATTAGAGTGTTCTGCTTTACTCTTTGTAGATTTCATTTTGTCTTTGTAGATCTTTGTAGATCTCATTAAATCTAATATTTGCGACAATATTATGAGTGAACTTCATTTATATTGATATATTAAACAAGAACATAACACAAAAATAAAATAAAAGTTATTGAAATTATTAGCAATGAAACTATTGCGACGACAGTTTGAAACTGTTAAGAAGGTATGTCAAAAATTTTCCCGTATCTTCCATGTATCCAATTTCATAAAATATTTTTTTAAAAATATTTGTTACTCGAAAGAAAAACAGCTTGCTGTACAGAATCTTCATTAAAACTTTTCTCCAAAATTTTATCAAAATTATATAGCGTGAAAATCGACAAATTTCAATGAAACAATATATTTCCCCCCTTTTTATTTTCTTAAATCATATTTAAAAAAATAAATGAAATTTTATTACTTCTTTCTTTTATTTGATCATCTTTTACTTTAACATCGTACTCTAAAAATAACTCATTCATAAAAATTGATGAAAACTGAGGTACGTTTATCATTATGAAGATTATGAAACATATAAAAAATTTTTTTAGCTAAATTCATTTCATAGATTTATGATATAAAGGCTCACATACTGAAGATTACCACACAGTATTGAAATTGAGTTTCTAAAGACAACTTTGTTATTACATTCTTTCAAAGAACTCGTAACGTAGCTTATACTAGATTATTCAGAACATTTTAAAATAACGAAATTTGTAATAAAATTTATTATTATAAATTGTTGATTTCTAGTTATTTTTGGATAAATGGTTTCTTACAATTTTAAATTTTTTCACGCTCTGTCTTAGTATGCACAAGTAAAATAATTTGTATGATGTAAGATCTTTTTCTTTTAGAAGTTTTATGAAATTAAAGTTCTGTTTTTAGAATCATGAATTATTTCTATAATTCAGGATACAAAACGAAATAAGAATATGTCAAAATGATAATATATCGCGCGTAATGATTATTTATCGCAAGATATGCACAAACGAGGGAAATATAAAGGAATCATTATATAGTTAAAAATACATAATGTAATATAGTTAAAAATACATAAAAATAATAAATTTTTCATTGTAAAAGTATTTAATTTTGAAAAAAATTTTTTTAAGGATTTTTATTGCAATTCTATTTTTAAAATGTATTAACTGTAGGAAGATTATTATTTTTATAAGAACTAGATTTTTATGTACAAAAATAGATAACATTATTTAAAAAAATTTTAAAAATGTTTTGAAGATTTTTTATTTTTTTTAAAGAATATTTCATAACTACATTTTGTTTGAGTTCAATTTCTTTATTAATCTTTCTAAAAAATACTATTTTTTGAATTAAAAAAAAATTTCCATTGAAGTAAAATCGATTGCATTTTTATTTAGATAAACACTTTGGTAATAAGTACAAAAAAAGTCTCAGTTTCGCATGCGCTAAAAATATGTTGCATAAACAAATGTGTATAAAATCCACGTATAAGGTTCGCGGAAATTAAAAGGGTTTAAAATGTAGTTTAACATATTGCATTTTCATATATGATAGATTTATTTTTGAATAGAAACTTAAAAACTCTTTCCTATTAGAGAAAAAAATATATTATCGGAAAGTTAATTTGTTTTTGAAGATAATTGAGCTTAAGACGATAAATGTTTAACAAAAAATTATCATTAAAAATGACACAAAGTATTAAGAAATTACTTTTGAACAAAATCATAATTAGTTTTATGTGAAACTTCTGTAGTTTCTACGGAAATTCTGTTTTATAAAAATACGATTAATAGAAACTACAGTTTCTGAAATGCATTACTTTATGGGCATTAACATTCAAAGTTTCTTCAATACTATTGAAAATTCAGTATTATACGAATACATTTAAGACTCAACTAAAAGAAATTATATTGCATAAGCGCAAAAATAGGTAAATGTTTTCTATTGAACTATCTCATAACAGCAAACACTTCTTTCATATTTTTTAGCCCCTTTTTAATTTCTCTCTCTCTCTTTCCTTATTTTTCATCTTTCCTCTTGGAGCTCTTATTTTGTTCCGCTTTTCTCTTTATTTAATTCCTTCATCTTTCTGATCTTCCAGGACACACTAAGTCCATCCTAAAAACAGGAGAAAGAAAATATGCCTCTTCCGATACCAGCGCCATCAAGTGTCGAAACTGTGCATCATGACGGGTAGCCCTTTCGGAGTATGATTATTGCTATCCGAATCCGGCGAACATCCATTCTAATTACACATCTAACGATTGAAACCGGTGAGTGACTTTATTCCTTAAACAGTGCGTTCTCATCTTTAAGTGTTGCAAACGGCAGAAAACCCCAATTTTAACCATATTAGGTGTTGAGAAAACAAGAAGATGACTTGATTTGTAAAACGTCCGAATACCCCTGGCTCTCTTGTGACCTCATTTCCCTCGATCTCTTCGATAAAAAAGAAAGTAAGTCACTCAATTTTTGACATTCGTATTTTTGATATCATATAATATATGAATAGAAAGAGCCTCAGAAATAAATATTTCTAAAAGCCTTACTGCACTTGCTGTTGATAGGTAACTCTTTCGTTAAGAAAAACTGATATTTCAATTCAGGATAGTGGGTAGAGATGTAAATCGTTTTGCAAGAAAGGGGTAGTAAGGAAGAGAAGGGGCATTTTAAACAGCTGATGTACTTCAGTAAGTTCTCGCAGTGAGCTTTTTTAATTAAAGTTTTTTCTTAATTTACTCTTAAAAAGGAAATGATTGAAAAAGAGAATACGATTAAATAAGATGACGATTTTGAGAATTTTAGCTTTAAATAATTAATGCGCTTTTGAAACATAAAGGACTGATTAAAACAAAATTGGAAAACAATTCGAATAATGTAAAAAATTTTACGTTAAAACAAGTCTGATTTATGGAAGAATATGTTTTTATATAGGTATTACATGGTTGGAAATAGTAATGTTATACTAAAAATAAAATCACGACAGGACAAAATGTTAATATACTTAAAAGTGAGTAAAATGATTCGATATTGATGTAGAATAAGCAAAATATTTTATATTACGGTAAGAGGATAATAATTTTGTTTATGACAAAGAAAAAATTTGCAGCTATTTAAAACGAAACAATAATAAATAACTTTTAAAATACGTAATGAACCCGAATTTCACTTTTACACTTGTAAGTAAATAAATTAAAATAATTTGAAAAATTAAAATTTCAAAATTAATTAAATCAATTGAAAATAGTTTAAGCAGATGTAATAAAAGTATTAATAGGAATATAATAAAAAGTTCTTCCGAAACAGCGTCAATTTTTTTTTTCTAAAGATCTATGCTTAATCTTCTATCAAGTAACTTCATAAGACTGTTTGAAAAGAATTAAAAATATATGAATTTTAATTGAGAATAATTAAAACAATGGTACCTAAAATTAACGTTAAAATCATCATAAATATAATAGCGGTAAATGTAAATAATGATACACTTTTAAAAATAATCTAACGTTGCTTTCAAATCAAAATAATATTAGAGAATATCTAGAAAAGTGTATAAACTGAATTTATTTCTGTGAAGCAGTTGTAAGAAAAGCATTATGAGAAATATACACTAAGAAAAACATTATAGTTAAAACTAACAGAATATGGTAAAATTTACAGTGCTCCGGCTCTATGGGTACACCAAAAAGCTTGGTAATTTTTACCGAAGCTCTTTGGTAAAGATTTTGGTGATATTAACAATAAAATCTGGTTTTATATTATATAATAAAATTCGATAAAAGTGGTAAATTTCAGTTATTTCAACATGGTACTTTAGAGATTGGCATTAAAACCATTTAATCGGTTAAATTTACTTTTTGGTACTTTTTACTAAATGTGTGGTAATGAGAACTATAGTTTTGAAAATCATAATTTCCTCTAAACCGTTACCATATGAATTGAAAAACCACCTAATGTATGATTTAAACACTGTATATTTTACCTTATTGCATATCATTTTACCGTTTTATTAACCAGGTTTTAATACAAGAAATGTCATTACAGTACGGAGATTTCACCAGAATTTTTTTAAAAAGATTAAAAAATGTGACTGCATTCACTGTAAAAATTTTTACTTTACCTCAACATTAAAAATGGTATCAACTATACACCCAAAATTTTCTATAGTGAATTTGACTAGTGTGACTAATCTATGATTTCTCATGTACATGATACAACTGAATTAAAATTTAAAATATAGCCTTCCAGAATTACCCTATCAAAATAAACTTACTTCTTTTAATGGTAATATTTCGATAGCGAATAATAAATTCAATAAAATTTAAAATGAATTTTAAAAATATAGTAAACATAATTTCATAAATAGAAAAAAAAACATAACATATAGAAAAATGCTGGTAGTAATAATTTTCAAACTATATTAACGTTATTGGAAACTGATATTGTTTAGAAAATGAACTAAAATATAAAAAGTACATGGATTTGTTTTGAAAAAAAATATAAGCAAATGCACTTCAAATTACATACTATTACAAACAGCAACTATTGCATAATTTTAAGACATTTGTCTTCAAACCTCTATTTGTTTTATTTTCCTTTTTTCAAAGTGTTTAAAATTTTAGCAATTAGGGAATAATAAAACCAATGCACCCTGGAGTGAGTCTTTAAAAAATATAAACAAAAGATAAAAAAAATAGAACCCAAAAAATATTTAAAAAATGTTTTTTTTTTCTTTCAAAATTTTTCAAATTCTATTCTAAATCTCTTAAGTTATATAAACATTTCTGTCGAATTATTTTACATTAAATATGAATTAGAAATATTTGAACCACTTACGTGTTAAGCTTAATAAATTTACTTAGAAAATTTAAGAAACATTCTCTCTTTAATAGAGAATTTAAAAAAATATTATCGCTATGACTCTTATTATGGTAAAAACAAACTATTTAAAATATTTAAAGAAATAATGAATGTATCATGTAATAGTATTTAAAAATATATTGACGTTATGATCATATCGTTATGCATTAAAAAATATTGAATTAAAATTATTTAAACTACATTTTTTCGGAAATAGTTTTAAAAGCTATATGTGGTTAATTTTGAGAGAAAAATGATGTTGAAATAAAACTAAAGTTCTGAACATTGTTATATTTTTATTCAAGAATTTTTTTCTAGGAAATTTTATTGATATGGCTTAAATCAAACACTCCATTTTCTACAAACTTCGTTTTGTATGTGTTATAAATTTGATTGGAAAGTCTTTAAAAACTTAAAAATTTTGATTATGAATAATAAAAAAGAAAGCTAAAGTGAATTTTAAAAAATGTTTAAATACACTTGAACGTGCAGTCTAGCGAAATGCTTCATGAAAATTTGAATGTCAATAGTTTTATGTGATTATCATTACTTAAAATCAACATTATTTTTTAATCATTACCGCTACTTTCAAATGTTTAACACTAATTTCAAATGATATTAAAATAAAAAAATAATTGAAATGTAAATTCAACATTTTAAAAAACGTAAAGATAAGAGTTTTTTTTGACATTTAAGTTCAAAAGGAAGTCAAACATCAGAAGTATTAGTATTTTTAAATTTTGAAGCTTAGAAAAAAATATATTTTAACCTCTCTTTTATTTATAGATCTAAATTTTAATATAAGTTGAACCTGGTATCCTAAATATAAATTTTCTTTAAAAAATTACATGATGAAATCTTGTCGTGAATGATTAGTATTTGATTTATTCTGATTAACATCATCATTGCTGATTCAAAAAAAAAAAAAAAATTGAAAGAATTTTCTTTATGCACTAACTAAAAACAATAAATTTAGAAAAACAAAATAACTAACAAAATATCGCATGTATTTTCTTTTCTTAACTATTTATTTCTTCCCCACACATAATAATCAATTTTATTTTCTTTTACATTTCGTAGTCTCGCTCAAAATAAAAATGTTCCTTGTTTCATATTTCATTTTTCAAGTTTTTCATTTTTCATTTCATATTTCAAGTTTTCACTAAAATGTTTTATATTTCGCTAAAGAAAAATATGAAACATTTGAACTCATTTTTTTATCTAAGGTATGGAAAATATTAGAATTAATAACATAATGTTTGCGTAATTAAAATATTTGATCGAAAAACTGTTTCGTAATTTAAAAAATTTCTTCATGAAAATTACTTCGAGTGCTTTTCGAAATTAAATGAAATTATAGATCGTCAATTATGTAAGCATAAATTATTATATAAAATAGAGTACATGAAACTAAGAAGTTAATCTATTTTTACCTAGTAAATAATTTTAAAACTTAAAATAATTTTGAAACAGTAATTGCAATTTATAATTCATCAAAATTTAATTTTTTAAAAATATTCGGAACACATAAAGAAATAGTTTCTAATTGTGCTCGATTTGATTAAAACTGATCGTAAATGAATTTAATGAGCCATTTGAATATATATTAAATTTACTTAGTTAATTTTAATATAATCACGTTTTAAGAAATAAAAACCCTGCGTGAAACTAAAAAACGTCTAATTTTTTAGATTGCATAAAAATATCGACAGAAATATTTTATTAATAAACGGCATACATAAGGTAGGTATATTAAGTAATATTATAATAAAAATTATTAAAATATTTCAAAATTAGTTTTTTGTATTTGCATAAAATCAAATTTCGTACTTAACTTTCTTAAATTAATTCTTTTTCCTTATGTTTTTTTTAAAAGGAGTGCATAAAATATTTAACTTCTTTAAGCTTTTTTTTATTGATAATGTCTCACAAGAGAATTCTTCATATTTTATAACTCTATATTTACTCTGTCTAAAATTTTCAATTTAATTATTTTCTTTAAAGAAAGTGAATAAATTTGTCCTATATAACAAATTAAAGAGAATAGATTTAATTTTTCGTAGTGATTCAAAAGTTGAATTTAAAATGCAATTTTTTCCACACAAAGTAGCAACGTTAAAAATAATTCTCAAATCTTTCTGCATTGATTTTTTTAGTATTGAATACTTGATGCTTTTATGAGTGAATTTTTAATTAATTATAATTGTATTAGTTTCATTATAAACTTTTAACCTAATTACAAAGGTTGTAATTAGTGAATGTTAGACAATTTAGGTTAATCAAGCGAAATAAATACTTTTCTAGTTCATAATCTTTTTAGATGTATTTTTTAACTAATTATTTAATATTCTATTTAAAAGAGCATTAGTATTTTATTACATTTGTGTTATTTGATTTGAATAATCATATCAAATTTATTAAAATATGTACACTGTAAAAACCTCTGGGTCAAATTACGAAAAATTGTACTGGCACTCAGGGTCTGGTACTTTTTACAGTAAAGTTTTACGGAGCAAAAATCTGATAAATCATATTTTTTGTGAAGTAATATTTACTGTAAAGCCCCTGAATTGCTGAAATTAAATAAATATTACTGTAAAAATTACGGTATAAAATTTTACAATAGAAATGGATTTATGGTAAAATAGATTTTACGGATGATGCACCCAGCGAAATTCGATCCAGAATGTTTTACAGTCTGCAAAGGCAAAGCTTTAGAATATGAGATTAATATGAGTTAAATATGCATATATTATGATAAATCAATAATTTTATCAAAATTTTATACATACTATTTTACATTGCCTCAGTATAAAACAAAAATAAAGTCTTTTTACTTACTATTGCATATCTTTTAAAACTTCTAATATATTAAACATCATTCAGGCCATACAAAATAATCAAGGGTCAATCAAAGCTATTAGAGAAATGAATCCGTAATATAAAAATTTATCAAAATTATATTATTTAGCTCTTTCATCGTAAATAAAAAACTTTCAGGAATAACTTTGCACAGAAGTTCAAATATATAATAATTAACACTAGATAATAAATTTCCGTACACACTGAATGAGCAGTGTATAACAAATAATTGTCAATGAGGAAATCTTTCTACATCTTTAGTAGTTTTTCTAATTCTTGAAATATTATTATTATTTACTCTTTCAAGATTTAAGAAGAATATCTTAATGATACTTAGTCATCTATGGAGGAAACAGACAGTAATGAGTGCATGTGTACTTATTGAAGAAAAAAAGTATTTTCCTTTCTGCTTGTTTTTCATCATTCTTTATTTTATAAAAACGTGAATCAAATAATCTCTTTTTCTTTCTTTTTTTGTACTCAAAAACGTTAAAGATAATTTTTCTTTCACAAATTTTATAAAAAGTGTCATTTTGGAGTAAATGCGGTAAAAATAACTTTTACACTAATACATAACGTGTTATGATTTTAATTTTGAAACTAAAAGTCGTGGAAATATTTAGAATTAAAATATTTGTGGACATAAAAAAATTCCAATAAAAAGTTTTTAGCTGGATATTTAATCTTTACTCTATATAATAAACACAAATTTTGGTGTTTTCAAATATTAACACTGCACTGACTATCAAATGCACATGCAATTGCTAGACAATATGATTGAAATAAAGTATTTCTCCTTGAGTTTGAAGAGCATTTTAGATTAGTTCCAAACGTTTGAAATTTAAAACATTGAACTAGTAAAAATTTAATATTGTGCGTTTAGAAATAAGTTATTATATATTTTTGTCAGAAAAAAATTTTTTTTGATGAAAATTTCTGAGAGGCTTAATTAATAAAAAAATCCATTCTTTCATATTCAAAAAACTAACACAAATTTTTTCAAATAGCCTTTTGAAAGTTACTTCACTAAAATAGAAGATGTCTCATTGTTTAAATTGAAATCAGGTATTATTTATGCATATTTTATAATTACTTTTTGCGGAACATTTAAATTTTTCAAGTATTTGAATATGTTTAAATTTAAAATTAGAATAAATATCTAAAACTATCATTAATTTATATAAATATGAATTAATTTCCTTTTAAAAAAAGACATTTTTTATTATTTTTAATTAAACTTGTTTTAAAATTTAGATGAAGCTCTTATTTTATATATATATATATATATATATATATATATATATATATATATATATATATATATATATATATATATATGCAAACTAATTGAAGAAAAAATTCTGATCTAGTTGCTCATATATGTGGCTCCACTTCAAAGAGATTAAAGGAATAATTTTTTTTGTCGATATGTGTATTTTAATGCTGGGGAAAAAACGCAAAAAGTGTTTAATTTTAAATTTCACAATCATATTTAATTCCGTAATTTTCCTGTTTTCCAAACATAAGTAAAGCTCTTAAATATATTAAAAAAGTAAATTAAACAAATAAACAAAATAAATAAATAAATAAAGGTTAAAAATATATTGTATTTTTCATACTGGCCTTCATGCGCATTAGAATGAAGAGAAAAACATGAAGCTTGATATGGGGTACTTTTAACTCTTTATTACGTTGTAAATATCTTAAGATACATCGTTGTAAAATCATATACAGATAAACCAGATCAAAAGAAAGGATATCCATCTTTGATAATGCTGATCTTGGAGCCTGTTTTCAAGCTCAGATAAAAACGCTTTTTGTTAAGAAATTAATAAGCCTTTTTTCTAATCATTATCACCTCTTTGAAGCAATAACGAGATACTCGGTTAGATTTCCATTGCTCTCTGGTTATCCACCAAAGGTCTGATTATTTCGTATACATCTTCGTAAGTGTTGATACTTTATTTTACGCATTTTCTCTGTTAGATCCAATTTGTCTTGGTGTTTGATTCGATAGCTCCATTGTATATTGATTTGGAATCAAAATTACAAAATGTACAAGTTAAAAACAGAAAAATCATTAAATTTAGTAACCTTTGTAGCCGGACATAGGATGTTTAAACAGAAATCATTGTCATAATAAAGTTCAAATATATTTTTTTAAAAGATAAAACATAATTTGTTTATTTCTAAACTAAAATTTTAATACAAAAAAAATTTCCATTTCTTTTTCTTTTTATTTTTTTTTACAGTTCAGTTTATCGACTTTCGGTTATGCATTGTAAAACGAGCAACAAAGGGACCAATTTTAAATTTTCTTGTTATGTACTGTTTCTTCGCAACTTTTTATGATGCATGTTTTTATTTTTGTGTGATGATGTGAAATTGAGTAGGAAATAGGCAAACGATGAACTAGCACGTACTAATAACGTGAAAAATTAAATTTTTTTCTGTAATAATTTTAAAAAACTTAAATGAAATTAAGTGGAATTTGTTATAGAGATATATTTATTTCCTTCGTATTTTATTTTTAATGTTTTTCTTTTTTTACTTTTAAATACACTTTGATAAATATCCTTAGGGAGAAACGGCTATTTTGCACAAAATTATTTCGTATTATAGAAAGAAAACTTTTTTTAATCTCTTTTATTTATGTTTGTTAAGTTTACCTTAACATAAAAAATGAATTCTAAGAAGAATATTGAAAATGGGAAATACGTCAAACGATTTGTATCTGATGAAGAAATTTATTGTGATATTGTAATTTTTGTTTATAAGATGGAATACTTTTTCTTCAAACAACTCTTTTGAAAGTAATTCTTTTCGAATTTACTATTGCTGAAATTGTAAATGCAAATATAGTTACATTTTTGTTATATTAATGTTTTTTTATCAACTCATCAAACACATTTACTTTCAAAACATTTCGGCGTTAAAAAGTTTTTGTCTTAGTCCATATTTTAAAAGCTGAAAACACTACTTTGGGGCCGGGAGCCGGGATAGCCTGGCTGGTAGGGTGTTGGGCCCATGTAAAAGAGGTCGTGAGTTCGATCCCCACCTGCCGAAGACTCTCCGTGTAGTAAATGTGACTGGTGCACGTTATATCTGTCGGGTCACAGAGTCCTCCATGTTCCTATTGCAAATCATACCTCTAGGGGCACTGAATTGGAGATTGAAAATTACGATCTGTGGATGAATGAATGAATCTGCCCTATAAATGGGCTGTGACGTGTGTGCAGCAAAGGTGATATTCCTGGCCATAGATGGCGCCACTGAAAAGAAAAAGAAACGCACCCTCTGCTTTAATTTCGCTTGGTTTCAATAATCAGACTTGCTCGTATTGGCAAGTGACATTAGAAACAACAACATACTACTTTGACATTACTGGTCCTGTAAAATTCTCAAAAATGTAAGTAAACTACCTGAATGTGGTAAAATTTACCATATTTCTGGCTCTATAGGAACACCAAAAGCTCGATAATTTTTTCCGAGGCTCTTTGGTAATGATTTTGGTAAAATTAATAATTAAATAAGGTTTTAGAATGTGTGATAAAAATTGGTAAATGTGTTAAAATTTAATAATCTTATCATGGCACTTTAGAGCATGGCATAAAAATCATTTATTTGGTTAAATTTATTTTTTTGTTTTGTATTTTTTACAAAATGTGTGGTAATAAGAACTAAAATTTTAAAAACCAAAATTTCCAATAAACCGTAGGAACCATATAAAAGGAAAAATTACCAAATGAATGGATTAAATACAATGCATTTCGTTTTTATTAACCAGAATTATGTTTTTTTTTTTTTTTTTTTTTTTTTTTTTTTTTTTTTTTTACCGGAAATGTCATTAACATACAGTACGGTAATTTTATCAGAATATTTTTCTCCTTGCACAGTATTGAAATTCTAAATTGAGGTACTCCTTTCTAAATATAAATATTGTATATAAATACTAAATATAAATACCTTATTAAAACTTGATATAGTTATTTTAATACACATATATATATATATATATATAATTATTTGTGTTTTTTTTTTTTTAATTTTACGTTTTATGTCATTTTCTGTTATTCGTTATTTATATATTCTGAGAATCATCCATATTTCAATTGGTGAAATAAAATTCTTTATTCAATGTTCTCTCTCTTAAGCCATCATTGTAGTTATGCTGTATTCATCTTTGAATTGAACTCTTGCCAGATTTCTATAGTATTCATTTCCTGAACTCCCAGTAATCGTAAATCAAGAATATGAGACAATCGTTAAGAATATTGTGTGGTTAAATTTTCTTAACCAAACTACTCAATGTTATAAATGAAGCAGTTTGTACAATCTTAGTTAAATAGAATTGCATTCTAGGGTTTTGTCTTGAAGTAATGTTTATGCATATTTTATTAGATCATCAGTTATAGCTGTTTGATAAAACGGTAACGTATCTCGATTATTCATTTGCCGATGTCCACAGCATAAAATTCAATTAAATTTAAAATTTATTAAAGAAATATAATTTTGAAAACCAGAATTTTTAATAAACCGTTATCATATGAACGGAAAAATTACCAAACGAATGATTTAAATACCACGTATTTTGTTTTTATTAACTAGAATTATGTTTTCTTTTCTTTTTCCTTTTTAGCGGAAAGGTCATTACCATACAGTACGGTAATTTTATCAGAATTTTTTTCTCTGTGTAGAGTATTGAAATTCTAAATGAAATTTATCCTTTCCGAATATAAATACTCCATTTTGATATTAAAACTTGATATATTTACTTGATTTTGTTATTTTTATAATGATATATATATAATGATATATATATATATAACTTATAATTAAAATTATTAAAATTAATAAAAATTATAATTATTTGTGCTTGGTTGAATTTTACTTTTTATGGCATTTTCTGTTTATTCGTTATTTATATATTCTGAGAATCATCCATATTTCAACTAGTGAAATAAAATTCTTCATTCAACGTTCCATCTCTTAAGCCATCATTGTAGTTATGTTGTATTCATTTTTGAGTTGAACTCTTGCCAGACATCTATAGTATTCATTTCCGGAACTTCCAGTCATCGTAAATCAAGAATATGAGACAATCGTTAAGAAGATTGTGCGGTGAATTTTTTAAACCATACTACTCAATATTATAAATGAGGCAGTTTGTATAATCTTAGTTAAATGGAGTTGTATTTTAGGTTTTTGTTTTAAAGTAATGCTTCTGTTTATTTTATTAGATCATCTGTTATAGCTGTTTAATAAAACATTGTAAAGTTTCCCAATTGTTTATTTGCCAATGTACATAACAAAAAATTCAATTAAATTGAATATTTAGTTTATCTTAGAAAATAAAGAAAGTTGCTTCAAAGTGTTTTATTATATTTTAAAATAAGTGCAACGTGATAAAAACTATTTCGCAATGCATATTTATAAGGCTTAATATAGTTTTGGTACATGTTACAAGAAGAAATAAATTTAATAACTAACATTTTACAACATTTTGTTAAACTGATACACATTAATATGAGAAATATTGTTTAAAACTAAATTAAATTGAAACTGATTCACTGATAAATAAATCATAGGTTACCTTTCAATTTCCAAGATTTTGCTATTCATGTACAGAAAATGAAGGTTAGTTAAAGTTAGTCATTCTTCCATAAGATAAGCTTATCGAAGATAGACTAGCTTCGATATTTATTTCAGGAACTGTCAGATCTTTTTGAGTATATATAGATATATTATAAAATATTTTTATGAGATTTTTTTCAATTCTTTATCTAAATTCTCTTTTTTAATTTATTATTTAAAATGAAACATATTCTCATATTTATTATTAACATCTGGCATTTTACTTCTAAATTTAGATTAAAGAATGCTGGATTGTCAATTTAAGTTTTTCCCTTTACCAAGCATGAGAACCGGAAAAATCCCTCGACTTTTTTTCTTTTTTGAACGAGTTATAAAAATAATAATTCCTTAATTGCTTGTAGCTTAAGATATCATTGGAATAAGTTTGCAAGATTTTCACAAACATTTACAGTGAAGGACTTCGATTTTGTGTGATTTGGCTTCGTGCTCTTAATATTATGATTACTCAATAAAAACTGCTTCATTCGTTCATAGGCATGCCTATTTTATTTTCCTTGTTCCAGCCCACTTCTCGGCAAAAAGCCTCCCATGGATTAGAAATCACTGGTTTAAACAGTGGAGTGGTTAGACTTGTGTTCCTATCTCTGTAATAGCTAATTAATTGGTATACTGCCCTCTTCTCACGCAAAATTTCCCCAATGAAAATAGATCATAGGTTAGAATTCCCTTACAATCGGAATAACTGATGGAAGGTTTCGCGGTTTCTCTCTCCTTGTAACTCAATTGAGAATTAAGTTCATTATAAAATACACCACGATTACAAATTTGTTAACATCGTATTAAAAAACCACATACTACTAGAAATCACTTATTGTATTCTTTATAGCTGAAAAGCATATTAATTTTTGTATTCAAATATTGTTAGATATGAATACTCAAAAAGACTCTTAAAAAATACAGTATATATATTTTAAAATTCTCTACAAAACTTAAATAAATAATATGAAAATAATAACTTCTTTTACAAAATAAGTAACCGTGAAAACTTCTAACTTTATGACACTTCAATAAATTTAAATTATTTTTATAATACTAATTGCTAAACAATTGTATTGGCCATTTTTAGTTTCTTCCATTTCCACCAAATTCTTAAATTGTATTCAGTTTTTTCCGGGTATTTCCTGTTTCTCATTCAGATGAAAGGCCTGATTGTTAGTTTTTATTCTAGATTTTTTTCAAGAATAAAATAATATAATACAAAAACACTGTAAAAATTTGAGTGTTTCTTAACACCAGAAATGGTAACAACTACTTTACATCAAAGTGGTATGGAGAAACGCCATACATAGCTCTTAGTTCTTACTGCTTCACTACACCAGGAGAATATAATACTTGGTAAAGTAAATACCAGAATTTTTGTATTTAGTAACACTAAAATTTATAATTAGTTCAAGATAAGACTAGTCAGAAAATTTATTTTTGCAAGACAATATATTTAGAGTGTACTTCTTCTTCTTCAGCACGACAGCCCCTTACAGGCCTTGGCTGCCTCAACCACACGTAGCCTCCAACGCCTCCTGTCCATGGCGACTTTTTTTTCAGTTGTTTATCTTTAACACTTTTAGATCTTAAGCAGTGTCATACAGCCATCTAGTTGGAGGTCTTCCTCTAGCCCGAGATCCCGAAGGATTTTTAAAGGTGGCGATTCGGACTGCATTATTTTCTGGACCTCTCCAGATATGGCCAAGCCATCTTAATCTATTGCTTCGGATGACCTGTACTATCTGTGGCTGTCCAAAGAGTCTATATAATTCAAAATTGTAACTGATTCGCCAACAGCCTCTTTCCTGTTCTGGGCCAAAAATATTTCTAAGGATTATCCTTTCAAAAACACCAAGAGTACGCTGAGTGTCTGCGTGTAGTGTCCATGTTTCCAAGTACATATATACAAATATTATAAAAAATATTAATTTGCCAATATAACATACGCTTATTATAGAGAAAATATTAAGACGAATTTGAATTCATAAAACCAAGTAGATAGAAATAATATAATATTGAATTATTTAATAAAGTTCACAGAGATTTAAAATTTCAAATATGATTATGCTTATTACACAACTGAAAGCATACTTTACCGGCACAGCTTTGTTTCTGCACATGTATTATAGCGTAGAAGACAAAAACAAACTCAATTGGATTGAAAACAATATACTGATGATATTTAAAGTGCTCCAACATTGGTGTTTTCGGTGAAATAATGTAAGCATGGAGTGAATGCTTGTGAGTTTGGTGTACGCTTTTTTTTTCATTTAAGTGTTTAAATTACATCCTTTGAATTGTTCAGTATAAAATTGGTGTTGACATGAATTTTCGGTGTTGACATGATCTTGTTTTCAAAATAGGGTTCATTAGAATCTATATATATATTTCTCTTACACGGCACCAAAAAAAAGCCTCATTACAACTTCCCGAATGGCAACGTTAGAAAATCGACCAATGATTGCATCTAAAAATGTCACATGCCAAATCTAGCTGAGGTGGCTCAACATATAGCGCTTTTAAAAACGGAAACAATAACCAGAGTGAGCATTATCAGGTTGTTCAATTCAGCTGCGGCAAAAATAAAAATATACAACTTAAAAAATAAAAATGCTGTTGCCAGCCATAGAATTTTTTGAAAGTTGACTTAGCAACATAAATCAAAACGGAAACAATAACCAGAGTGAGCATTATCAGGTTGTTCAATTCAGCTGCGGCAAAAAAAAAAAAAAAAAAAAAAAAAAAAAAAAAAAAGAAATAAACAACTTAAAAAATAAAAATGCTGTTGCCAGCCATAGAATGTTTTGAAAGTTAACTTAGCAACATAAATCAAAATTATGATACCTGAGCGCTTGACGTAACAAATCCTTCAATTTTATAAGTGTTGTATCGCCAAATGCCCAAATTAACAATTGCAATTTCAAATTAATATTGAAATGTACAGGTTTAGAATTTTCTACAGTGAAAAGTTTTCGGAACTTCAGTATTCAAAAAAGTATACAAAAGCTAGACGTTAAGAACGTATCCAATGAGCGAGCAAAGCGAGCATTGGATTGCGAAGCAATCCGAAATGAACTGCGAAAGCAGTTCCGGGGGTTGGTGAGCGCCAGCGAGCAGGGGGCGAAGCCTCCTAGTATATTTTATTATACACAATGTATTCGAAAATAATCGAGTTAAAATCAACAAACAGAAAAGAACAAAAAGTGAAAATGTGCATAAGATATTGTTGATACAAATTAATCTAATTCCTAAAATTCTAGTCGGTTGATATGAAAATTTTGGAATTTATAACTTATGATGGTGTCAAGTGATCTGATGTAGTAATATCAAAATAAAAAATATGATTTTTCCAATTCTTTTTAGAATGATGGAGATAAAGAAATAATGTAGTAGACAAGAGCTTAATTTTATATTAATGAAATTTTTTAATCCCAAAAATACACCTTTTGATTTCTCTATTGCTCTTTTTTACACTTTAAAACGAAATAGTAAATTTGTGATTTACAATAGTTGACATTAACGATACATTTTACTGACTTAGTCAGAAATTATTCGTAAAATATAAATTAGTTTTAACACTTAATCTAAGTGAATGTAACAAAGCTTTCAGTTAAAATAATTCTCTTTTTGAAAAATATTTTACAATAACAGAACGCCTATTTTGTGGAAAAAGCGAGTTACTTTTGTTATTCTTACCAATATGTAATTGAGTTGTAAAAACCATTTGGATATTTGATTAAAAAGATTACTTATTCTAAATGTAAAAATTTTTTTTTACTCGTTCTAACTTCTTAGCGTTTAAAAATTTACAAGGATTTATTTTGTTTCAATAATAATATTAAGACACTGAAATATTTTAGTGCCACAGATTATTCTCACAAGTTGTATTATAAATGGGTGTTGATATAAAATGTTTAAAGCTTAAAAAATGATTGCAAGCATTAAAGCATCAAATAAAAATATTATATATGTTAGCATGCCGAAAAGATTTATTTTATATGCGCTAAAAATGCAGTAATCGAACTATAAAAAATAAATATGGCTGTAATCCAAAACTTAAATCTATATTTTTGATATATATAATGAGTTTACTCAGTTTATTTTTCAAATTTTTCTATGAGTACTTGGTATTTATTTAAGATTCAGAATAAATTTAAATATTTTATTATATCTTGCGTTGTTATAAAATGCTTGCGGCAACTCCAATAAAGCAATCCTTAATGTTTAAGTGTAAAACAAAACTATGAAAATTAATTATGAATATTTTTTATTTTTATGCAAATTAGACGATTTATTTCATTCTTTTGAATAGAAATATTTAAGAGTAGTTATAAAGTGAGAATGAGGTTGCGAATTAAAAATCTAAAATGAAAAAAAATTGTTTCTTGACGTGAAAAAATATTAATAGTGATAACTCTAAAACATTTTGTTCCTGCTTAAAGGATTTATAGAAATCATCAGTTTAGGATAATAAAAATAAGAATGTTCCTCACTTTTTTTTATTTTTATTTATTTGCTAGAAAACTTATATAGAGAACTAGTGTAGAAATTTGATAATATGAAACTAGAACCATAAAATATTCTCAAACATTTTAAATTCTGAAGCATTTTAAGATTATGTTAATTACAAAATATATTTTATGAGTTTTCAAATATCGGAAAGCATACTTAGACTATTTATAATGATGGAATTATGACTGAAAAAGATCTGATGAAGCTACAGTTGGAGGAGAGGGTGTATTAGAAAAACTTTTTCTCGAAGTTCAGAATTGTACGTTGATAAAATTTTGTCACTACCATTATATAGTTACTAAAATTTCTATTGATTGAAATTGGAAAGTATTTAAATCTCCCGTAAAAGTACCATTTCCTCGATAAACAAAGAAACTTTAATTTATTTTTAGTCCAGTTGTAGCATTTTTAACAATGATCACTTTTTAAAACATATGGGCCCTTTTTCAAAAAGTTTTAAACGATTAAAAGAAGCTGTTGATATTAATAACGTAAGGCATTTTTTTTTAATTCTTTTGAAATACTCCAAATATGGTAAACATTACAAGTTTTATTTCTAAAATGAAAAAAATTTTAAGAAACCAGCTTGAAAAAAAGTAATTTTTAGAATATTATGAAATATTAATAATAATTCTATTTCTATCAAAAAAATTATAATATAATGCACAATGGTCAAAATTTTGACGAAAAGAGTGGCAATTGGGTGGCGACTGCAGACAATTTATAAAATCACCATTTGTTATACATATTTAGTCGCTCTGTGACTGGTGCGACTATTGGATTTGAACTTGAATTCGTTCTTACGACGTTCTAGAACTTGAAAAAATTACCTTTCTTTTTTATCCAAAAAATTGAACTTGAGGTTCATGCCGAAATACCTAATTATTTATCAATTTCTCCAAATAAATTTTTAGTGAACAAGACACAGTGATAACTTTTTATGGAAATTAGAATTTCAAGAAAAATTTTTTCGTGATGCACTCTAGTAGGGATTTACAGTGTACATTACCGTCCAAAAGTTCATTAATATGATTTACTACGTTCATTTCCAAAAAGTCGTCAGTTCGCACTTGTGCACAATAAAAAAATATTTTTGGATAAGAGAAAAATCTAATTTCTTTCATACTCTAAAATCCTTTTATTAAAGTATGTTTTGTGTTTTTTTGGGAAAAAGAAGAAAAATCGTAAATTTTTGATGATTTTTCAATTTTTGAAGTCCAGGAATTTTTTTTTAAAGAACTTATATTTACATCTGAGAATATCGTTTGAAATCTCAGGTGACATCCTCAATAAGACAGTTCCCTTAAAGAAAATTTAAAAATTCATGAAGCAATTTAAGTTTATGTATCGAAGTTGTTTTTGCAAAATAATTGAACAATCATTAATTTTGTCTAGGATTTTTGAATGAAATCTATTATCTTTTACAATAGTATAGTTTCAGCTACAGTTATTATGCAGTAATTTTAAAACTACTTTTTTAATAATTTATTAAGTATAATTTATTTTATGTTTAAAAATTCTGTGAGCAAATACACCGAAGAGCCATTACATTATGACCACCCTCCATCTATAACAATGGGCTATAACCCGGTGGCGGGGGTAGTATGGTGTGGACAATGTTTTCATGGAGCACATTAGGACCCATAATCCTCATAGAACAATCCCTGGCGTCTGTAAGCTACTTGAACATAGTTGCAGACCAGGTTCACCCATTCATGGCAACAGTTTTTCCTGCGGGGGATGGTGTTTACCAACAGGATAATGCACCATGTCATAAGGGTCGAATCGTCATGAATTAGTTCGAGGAACATTCGAGTGACTTTCAAGTCATGTCTTGGCCCCCAAATTCACCTGACCTTAATCCAATAGAGCATTTGTGGTCCTACTTGGAAAACCAAATTCGTGCTGCCACGCTACCCCCTCGCAACGTGAGGGAATTGCAGGACCAGTTGGTGAGCGCTTGGTACCAGATACCTCAGACTACCTATCAGCACCTTGTGGAATCAATGCCACGGCGGGTGCTAGCAGTTTTGAGGACTAAAGGTGGTCCTACATGTTATTAGCAGGGTGGTCATAATGTAATGGCTCTTCGGGGTATATTTAATTAAGATAATCAATTGATGCTTCTCAGTTAGTAATCTGAATTCTAAAATTTTGAATTAAAAATCTGCTTTTAATTTGAATAATATGTTGTCAAATGATGTTAAATATAAATGCTTTGATGTTAAATGCTTTGGGACTAGCCTACCCAGTTAAGGAAGGTCAGATAATGGAGGGAAAGTCAGTTCCAGATATTCTTGGTTTTGTATTTTGGATCCTTATCCTGTCGGAAAATTGTGCCATGATCAAGAGAATAGATATTTAGAATTTGAGATCAATCTAGTCTTTGAGGTTAAAATGAGTGCAATAAAGCTGCGGACGTCGAACCAAATGTATCCCATCCGTGCCAAGCAGCACGTGTTTGTTTTCATCATTCCAAGATATATCTTACCACTTCTTTTCAGTCCATTCTTTGTCAGCCTTTACTTTTTCCACACGCGTCTTGCGATTCGCTGTAGAGATAATTTGTTTTGTAACGGAATACTATCCATTCAGTCCAATTATTTTAAAAGCCTGCGCCTAATATAACAAATACATAGGGTTTTATGTCATAGGGTTACAAAGCTATTGTGTAATATCTGCAGACGTCAGGTGGATGTTGGCTAGTGACGTTTCTTTCGAAAAGGCAAAACTTAGAACTACGACGTCTGGACGTATCAACATTCGGCACTCCTTCTTGGTCATTCCATTTCTTGACAGACTTAGATGTATTGAATATTGACATACTCTTTTGTTTTCCGTGTATGAGAAGAATACGACCTTGAGCGAATCCATTAACTGTGGCTTCCTCTCTTCCTTAATTACGTATTTCATCTCGAGAATCCGTTGTAAACAAAAATAGAAGGAACTCTAACTAAGTAAAATACTTGTTTAGAAATATCCTAAAATAAAACTAGTAAATGAAAAAGACTTAGAGGGATGTCTCTGTCAAATCTTTAAAACTGTTAATATAATAAAGTTCAGGCTTAGGGTACAGCCAAAGACACGGAATCGTTACTTAAATTCGTCTCAGAATTTTCAAATAGATCCTGACTGTACTGGAAGAACACATGTTCAAGAAAAGTGAATTTCGCACTCTTCAGACTGGCACTGTGTACGGCATTCATTTTTAGATAAAGAGGGCTTAAATAATTACGTCTTGTATAAAATCATAATTTCAGGATTTTTTATTTGCCTAAGTTGAATTAAAAAATACTATAGTCATTAACAATTTTGTAGTAAAAAATTTGCACGGAAGCTTGCAAATTACATAAAAAAATTTTGTTCCTAATCTTTTGTAATTTCGATTAACTCCGCAAAAAGACCTACAACATCCAAATTATTAAGTTTTGTAATTTAGTGAATTTTCATTGGAATTTTTATCGTTCCTATTATTTACTTAATTTAACTGTACACATTCGAATACATTTTCTTAAGGATATAAATTGAAACTCATATGAACAAGACAGATATAGTTTGTTTTATGTTGACACGTAAACAAGGAAATTGGTTCGTATGAATGGAAAACGCATTTGGAAATGCTAATATCTTTTTCTGAAAACACTGATTTTCTTACTCGTTGACATTATAAATTATATAATAATCAATCAGGGTGTTTCAGGGGACAGATGCTTTGCCTTTTAACAAGAGGACTCAGGTTTAATTCATGATGATGGCTTGTTTCTTCGTTAACTGTGCCCGGTTAGCACTGACCTTGGTGCTAACATAAAATGTCCATGGTAGACAAGGCATGGTTTAGGGTTTCCTTCAGTTCAGCTAACCAAGAAGAGAATACCTTTCTACCCAAGAAAAGTCTTCCACGAAGAAGAAATTTCTGAGCCATAAATAATCTTGCATTGACTTGAAAAGCTTGAGTTGAGAGCTTGGATTGAGTTAAAAAAAAGCGAGTTCAACAGTATAAGCAAGCCTCAAACCCGATATGAATAACTGAGTAATGTAGCCATTGTCTACATTACTACTACTGTATATCACGTAAAAATAAATAGAGAATGCTTAACTTCCTTTGGAACAATTTTAAATAAATTTTAATCAATGAGCTTCTTGAATTTTTTCGTATAAATTTAATATTCGAAATATACAAATTCCCTCGCCTGCCTACTCTTTTATCTGGCTCTGGAGAAATGTATCAGAGATTGTGGATTAGACCGAAAAGGTTCCCTTTGGAATAGATCAGTTCAATTACTGGCATATACTGATGACATCGATGTCATATGAAGGTCAGAGAGAGCTGTGAGAGAGGCCTTTCTGGCTCTTGAAACTTCTGCCACAAATATGGGCCTTACCATCAATGAAGATAAATCTAAATTTAAGGAATCTCCAGCCACAACTGTAAATCACGATCCTTTATTCATAAATGGTTACACCTTTGAAAAGGTTAATGAATTCAAATACCTTGGAACAATGATCAATGGCCAAAACAGCATAAAAACTGAAGTAGACAACAGAATTAAAATGGCAAACAAGTGTTTCTTTGGACTAAGAAAGCAATTAAGATCAGTTGTTTCCAGGTGTGTCTGAAGGAAATTTCTCTTCATTGACTTGAAAATCAACAATTTGCTTCTGCAATAACTTAATTTTTTCATCTTCAGCCATATTTCAATCTCAGAAACAGTGAGAATCAATGACATGAAATCAAAACTTACTTTAAATTTTGTCATAAATCGATTGCGGTATATCGATAGCATAATAAATGAGTTTTACTGACATAAATTTCTCTTCGTAGTGTGCTTTATGTTCTGCGAGAGCAGAGAAAAAAAGAATGGAGTTTGTCAAAAGGAATATATATTAAAAATAAAAAAGAAAGTTGAGATAGTCAAAGACAAATGCGTCTAGCCGACGCAAGTGATGCTTCCAATCAGATTCTGAACTAACACTGATATATTCAGTTTTGGAATTGAGTGAGAATCTCACAACGCAAACAAGGCTAAATGCATTATAGAAATAATTTTATATTTGCTTTACATTTTTCTTAAAAATTAACATTTATTTAACTCACATTCATAATTTATATTTTATTTTTATATTAAGAAATTTTGTCTCATTTATAGTTTTTTTTAGTATTATTTTAATATTTCACGATTATTGTAGTTAATTTAAGTCACCAGAGTTTTAAATACATAGTAACTTTATAACATTTTGAGTGAGTTTAAATGGATGATTTTCACCAGTTAGAAATTATATATTGTATAAGAGACTATTGGTGTATTTAAACTTAACCTTAGATAGTGAGATTATCGAAATTAATGAAACACCATATATCCATTGATCGTATCACAACTTGTGATTAATATATACGTTCCGTTTCTGATGCTTTGATATAATGTTTATAATTCAATTATAACTGCAATTTAATTTCATTCAACAATTAAACACGAGCAGAAGCTTATGTTTAAATGATAATGATTTCATATCTTTATGTAGAAAAGTAAAAAGTAACAACGTATATGTAGACGAATATATTTTATATATATATAGGAGTATATGTAAAACTTTACTGTTTTTTAACCATTTACAACTTTACAACTAGCATGCTTTTAAAACCATACAAATGAAATTTAACTAGACATTGGAGCAAGGCTTTCAGATAGGTAATGAGCATTGGTGTTAAGTTGTGGTTGAAGTGTGTTTTATCAAAATGAACCGTTGAATGTGGTTTAATTAGTTTATCCGGTTGTTTCACCTATAGTAAGAGATAGAGAATACTAGACTTGACATTGATAGTCTAGAGTCACAAATAAAGGAGAGCAGGACACTGGAAATTCTTCATATGTTGAAGGGAAAGGAGGAAATATTGTGGTGTCAACGCTGGGACTCGAACCTCCGTTTTGTCGGTCATCAGATAGGTAGAGTAGCTCTCTCGGCTATAATATGTGTCTAGCTGCAAGCGACCAAGCTTCGTTAGGTGGACCTACTTGGTGCGATAAAATTCAGGTTGCTTAACCGTGTAAGTTGAAAGCAGTTAATGAGCAACTTTTCTCGGAGTTAACAGTTTGAATACCATCTTATTTATGGTTATTTGACTCTTTTGTTTGAACATGGTTAAATAACAATTAAATAAATTGTTATTTAAAAATTTTTTCCGAGAAATTTCTAACAGTGTATTAGAGCAGACAGTTGTACTTACACTGTTAAAAATTCCGAGCCACGTTGCACCAAAAATTGGTGTTCATTTGCTGGCTACTTAAAATGGATTTTTGTATTTTCACTAGTTCTAGTATCAGTATAAGGTTGCACAAAAAGTAGGTGTTTTGAAGAAATAAAACGCCTACTTTCATTTTTCCGTTTTTTTTTTCTTAGGAGAATATAAGGATCTATAAAAGGAGAGGAATGTTGCACCATAATGAGGTTTTGTTAAAGCGCTCAAATGCAAATCAAGGTGGCTATTTACAATAAAACTATTTACAGGAAGTAGGTCATTTAATAACATACCTCTAACCATAACTTGCACCAAATACTGGTAAAAGATTTACTGAGATATATATATATATATATATATATATATACATATTTTTTTTTTGTTGCATAGTAGGTCTGATTTTAACTTTTTATTTTTTATGCAAAAAGCAATAATTTTATAAACTTTAACAGAAATTTTTTTGTCAAAATTCGTAATAGGTCTGTATGTGTAAATCAAAATGCGTAATGTTTAAAAAAGTTTTCACGTTTAAAAATTTATGATTCCAGAAAAACTGCTGTAACGATAAATCTTAATATCGTGCAAATTTGATACAACATTTTTAAAGCGTTAATTATACAATATTTTGGTTTAAATATAACTATGATATCGCGTAATCAATTAAAAAAATTACAATTATGTGGTTCAACTTGGCACCATATTCAGATTGCAGCAAATTTAAAGGAAATTTTGGTTCAACAGGCTTAAAAACTTTTATTGTTGTATTTTAGAAAGTGTAAAAGATAAATAATTTTTACACTTCTATTTTTTTCTTATACTTTCATTCTCATTTTTTTTTCTATTCCACTACTTCTTAAACTTTAGTCATCCATTTAATGGTTTTCCTCAATTGTCTTAAAAATATTTTTTTAAAAACGAAATAGTGTTTTATTGATACAAATTTCAATGCAGAATAATAAAAATATATTTTGATTTCTTAAATTAAAATGATTATTAAATATTATTCTGAATTTTACACACTTGGTTGAATTGTGTTTTATCAAATGAACCGTGAAATATGATTTTATTTATGCACTATTTTATATTTGTTATAAATTTAAAATATTATACTTTATATTATTAAAACTCAATTAATGGTTAAATTAAAAATTTCATATAACAGAGGATTGTAGCAAACACTTCAAATACAATATAATTTATAATTTTATGATCCTTCTCTTACGAAAGGTTATTGTGTTGTAATTATAATTACACTCTTAATTTAAAATTGAATGACCACCGTGTACTAGAGTTTTGAAGCGCTACATTACGAACTAGTCCAAAAATTAGTTTCCAAGATTCAGATAGCTACATTAAAGTTTGTTAAGTACCGTTACCCTATTAAAATCTAACTAAATTTTAGTTCACGATTATAACAAAGTCTCAACTCATTATAAATCGTCTGATAGGAAATAAATGAATAATTGTTTTTAATTAAATTCTTTAAGTGCTTATTTAAAACTGTCATCCTTAAGCTAGAGACATTTTTCATGAAAACTTAATTATCTAAATAATTTTAACTAGTATCTAAGATAATTAGTACATAAAAGTTAAAAATAAATTAAGTTCAACAAATGATTAAAGCGCATTTCTGAAACCATATTCTACACTGTAAAAATTACGGATGAAATTATTCTAAAAAGTACCGGCACTCAGGATACCGTACTTTTTACCGTAAATCCATTTTTATTGGGACATGTTACGGAACAAAAAATATTATTTTTACAGTAATAATTACTGTAAAACCACTGAATCATTTTAATTAAAATAATACTATTCTAAAAATTAAGGTATAATATTTTACGATAAAATGAATTTTATTGATGATGCATCCAAAGTATCGATACTTAATACCGAAATTTTATCCGGAATCTTTCACAGTGTAGAATTTAATTTAAAAATAAATTTTGGTAATTCTATGAAAACTCATTCAAAAGTTTTTGCTTTTTATATATTATTCAAATTATTCAGAAGATGCCGATAGCTATATTGAAATTGATAATTTCCATGCATTTTAAAAATGATTCGCCCAAGTGAATTTCTAGCGCTTTTTTGATTAAAATTGTTTTGACACTTTTTACATCTTTTTGTCATAATTTATATCAGCTTAAAAAATACATTTCTTAAACACGGGAGTTTAAACGGTTTTCTCTCATCCCAATTTCCAACTTTAAAGAATCTTTGCATAAACAAATTAGATCGGTTAGTAAGTATTTTCCAAGTAAGAAGAATGTAGAATAGAGAATATAATGCACAGAAAGATAATAAATAATTCATTATTAATTTTAATAAATTTTCCTGTTGTCATCCTGTAGTTCTTCATATTTTTTATGTTTGTAATTGAAAACCATGTATTTTAAATTTTATGCGATGCCTGCCTGTCTACCAATCCTCTTCGCACCAGCTGGCACGTAAGATCTTTAAGTCTCTTTTTCCAGGCACCACTGTCCAGAGTCAGTCCTTTTGCATTCTCCCATATAGTATTTAGTTTTGCTTTGCACAGATTTTAGTGCATGTATCTTTACCAAGTAAGTCTCGACTTTCCTATTTTACGTTTCTCGTCAGGTGCCCAAGTAAATGCGATGTTAGTAGGACTATCCCGTTTTAGGCGAAAAATATGTCGTGTCCATCTCCATCTTCTTTTCAAAATTTCCTCATGAATGGCTGATAATTTTGCCTTTATTAGTAGATATTTATTTGAAATAGTGTTAGGTCAAAAAAAAAAAAAATTATTCTTAAGCATTTGTTCTGGAATGTTTCCAGTTTTTCTATTTCAGTTTTGAGGAGGTTCTAACAATCGGCATCATACATGCGTATGGAACGAACAACAGCTTCAAAAACATTTACTTTTGTGATGATTGAAACTCTCCAAAATTTTTGAAAGCTTCTGAAACAGGTTCTAGCTTTAACCTTATAGTTCCTTGATTTATATCCTCATGTTACCTCCTTGTTTATTTACTATTGCTCCAAGGTTTGTGAAGGAATCAATTTTTTCAACTTCTTCAGAATTTATTATTAGATGCATTTATTCTCATGGTTTTTGTTTTATTCTTATTAATTTGTAGACCAATTTGATTTGCATATTTATTAAATTTTTCAGTTTTATTTGAAAGATACATGAATCTAGATGAAATGAGGACTATGTCATCTGCATAATCAAATCTCCTAAGGGTATGCGATACAAGACCCAACAAATGTGTGCCGTTGGCACACATTGCACTTAGAAAAAAAATTATTATCAAAACTACCAGAATGAGGTAAAATTTGCTATGGTTATGAATTTCTGATATGGAAACACCAAAAAACTGGGTAGTTTTTACCTGAGAGGTTTAGTTATTATTTTGATAAAATAACAATAAAATGTGTAATAAATACTATAATTTTTAAAACCACATTTTCCGGTAACCGTTACTATATGAATGGAAAAATTAACAAATGAAGTGCTTAAATAACGTACATTTTGGTTTTATTCTATATTTAGTTATTAACCAGATTTATATATCTTTTTTAACCAGAAATGTCATTACTATACAGCACGGTAATTTTACCAGAATTTTTTTTCTCCGAGTACATAAGAGTCATTCATTTGTAAACTCATTAAATGTAAGATTCACATCTCTCCTTGCGTAAAACTTATCATCAAAACCATGAACTTTAAGTTTGCTTCTGTGTTGTTGGAAAAATATATAAATCATTGTTTCGAAGTTAAAACAGCTTGAAGAAGTTCCCCCTAAATACAAAAGAGGAACTTTCGTGCGTTTATATACTTTTTCACGCGACAAAGAAAATAAAGGAGTTCAGACTTAACTGAGGTATATTCACTAGGAAAGATTCATGGGAAACTAACTGCTGCATTTTCCTCCATACAAAACTTACATATTCACAATTTGTTCATTTTCTGTGACAGAACATTTAACTTTGCATTTTTGTTCGCTTTAAAAGAAAAAGACTCCATAAATTGTATGTTCCTTTTTCGTGCATTCAAATACCTCTTCAATAGAATGGAATGAAATAAAAATAGTTTTTGTAAACTTTTTGTCTTTGTTTTTTAATTTCTCTTTAACGCATATTTAATTTTGGAAGAATTATCATACATAGTGGGATCTATAAATATTTAACACAAAATGCCAATTTAGGTAGTTATGCCTTTGACGCAGATGGGACACCGGTGTCCCTTTAATATATTTTTTTTCTGGCGCTCTAATATTTGTTTTGATATTTTTTAATTTCGAAAAACAGTCTAAGAGCTTCTAAGAAAACCTGTTAAATTATTGAAATTATATTTTTATTAAAATATAAAATCCGAAAGAAGTAGTTTTAAATTTTTTTTCTCCATTCATACTCACAAATTATCAATAACTGATTTTGTAAATTAAAAAAAATTCTATGATGAATTACTGTTTCTCTTGGATCTAAATAACTGCAAATAAATGCAAATTTGAAAAAAAATATTGTTTGAAAATGAGCAATAATAGGAAAATTTTACCTAAAGAGGACACCGGTGTCTGATGCTGTATTTCATAAAATAATATTAAAATGGTAAATATAATATTTTTCAAATATTTTGACTTAAATTAATATAAACTAATAAAAAAAGTACGAAAAATATATTTAATGAAAATAATTCTGAGTCAAAAGGTTTTGAGGATTTAGAATAATAGTTGTATTTTTAATCGTGATATATAACCCAACATGAATTGCAGATTTTTCTATAAAAGCCATTACAGAATAATCGATGGAAACTTTCCCAATGAGAAGTGAAAAATTAATTATATTCTAAAATCAAATAAGTTATGTTTGAAATAATTACTATAATATTTTGAAAACTTACGACAGTAGTTGAAGTCATATAATAAATTATTATTTTTATGCGAATTTTCTTTTGATATTTTAAACATTGATATAGTATACTTTCTATAAAACTATAAAAAGAAAGAAAGTTTATCAATATTATGCATTTGGAATTTTAATCTTCAAAATATAGACTAGTTAAAATAGATAAAATAGTTATATAGTTCAAATGTGGTCTTAACAGTTTAATCAGAAACGTAGGCTATTTAATATTATTTTTTACTTGTTATTATTATTTTTTTCTCGAAATTATCTTCGAGTAAATAAATTTTTTAACTAAGAGCAAATAGCTTCTAGATTCATAAAATTAACGAAAAAAGTAAAAATAACAAAATTTAAAATGAAATTACTGTAAGTCACTCTTCCTTCTAAACAATCAGTCATATTTTCCAAATTGAGGCAACTACTTCAAAGATTAACCCAAAACCTTTTTTTATTGATTTATTAACACAACTAAAACATTAATTAGTTGTCTAATTTAGAGTATACCCTTCGAATTATTAGGTTGTTTCACGGTACGGGAAATTCTGACAGTTGAGTAAAAAGTATTTTTTTATTATTATTTTGTTTTTAAATCACTTTGCTAGCACACAATAAAATTGAATCGCATATAACACAAACTGCTCTAGTTCGAATTCCGACTATAGTCAGTTGATTAACTGTTCCCGATTACAGCGCGGACGTAACAGTTAACGGATCATGCTTTAGAGTTATATTAATGTTAGGTCGTAAACTACTTTAACCTGTTAACTGGGTAAAACGAAAGATTTGGTCATACACAAACCACTACTGCAGTGAACTACATTTTTCGTTATGGAAATTACTTAAGGTGTGATGTTGTTATTTATAACTATAAAGAAAGAAATCATTGAAGGTTTTCGTGTTTTTTTTTACATGTATATAAATACAGGTCAGTTTCCTTCAAAAAGATCTTTTCCTTATATTTAATCAGGAGTTGCATTGTCTTTTGATTCCAATTTAAAATAACAAGGCTACGGAGATCAGTGATAGGTTTGAAATACAATTACGTGGATAGATTGTTTATTCGGAGCTTTGAAAAATTTCTCCTTTGCATGCATAAAGCTTTTTTGGTTATATGTGTGTATGTTTCTTTATTTTTTATTCTTGGATTTTAGCATATAATGGAACAATAAGTATTAAACACTGTTTGTCGCTAAAATTATACCTTTTCAAATTATATTTCTTTAACAACGAATAATCATTCTAAACAAAAATGAAAATATACTTCCTACCTATTCATCTTGTACATGAAACAAAATGTAGTGAATAGTTTACCTTATACAGAATGTTTTCAAACTCCCGCTCTTACTACATATGTTTAGAATCCCCGCTGGAAATAATGTTATCAAGAGTAACAATGAAGCAGTTTCAAATATTTAATTTCACAAAAAAGAAAAAACTTATTAGAATTCAAGAATTTGTGAAAGTCAGTTATTACACTGTAAAAAAGTGTTCACCAAAATTAAGTAAGAATCTCCGGGATCATAGTAGGAATTCTAACCATCCCAATGCAGGGAGAGTTATAAAGCTTTGTGAAGTGAAGGTAGTATTATTAAATTTTATATGTTATAGCTGAGTTGTAACAAGCTGTATCAAAATCTATTAGCTATAACAAACACAATTAAAACTTAATGGTAGTTTATAAGGCTTAAACCGCACTTTAATGTTAAGATTTCGTTTTTCTTTTCAGTCTTTTGACTCCATAAATAGATATTTACAATGTCACAATGTAATGTCATTTTCAACGAGATTTATAAAACATTCCTTGTTGTAAAAAAGTTCTGTAAATAAAATTTTTTCACCATACTAATGTTTTCTATAACTAAAATTTGTACTTTACCAAGAATAAGACAACAAAGTTATTAAAAATATGTCTCAGGAAAAGTAACTAAAAAATAATGAGACGCCATCTTACCAAGAAATTTTAAATTCCTCAGTTCAACAGATAAATGATTTTTAATTAATTCACATTAGTCCCCGGATTAGTCTTCGGCTGGCTTATTCCACATTGTAAAAATGACAGTAATAGATAGTTGATGGGTTCAAATCCAATCGTTATCATTCTAACGTTAGTATTTATTTTATTTAAAAATTCTCGATGAATACAAGATCAAATAAGATGTGTATAAGTTCTTTTGCTTTTAATGTTAGATTTAAAATTATAATATTGATGAACACATGATATCTTTGACCTGTTCTGTAAAAATGTTTGAAATCTAATATGCACAGTTAGAAATATTGTATCTATTTGAACCATACTATAGCTAAAATCTAAAAGGTGCAAAACTAAACCATAACAGGAAGCACCTTAAAAAGGTACAAAGCTAAACCATAAGAGGAAGCACCTTGAAAAGGTGTAAAGTTAATCGATATGAGGGAACTATTTAAAAAAGTGCAAGGCTAAACCATAAGAGGAAGCACCTTAACAATGTGCAAAGCTAAACCATAAGAGGAAGCATCTTAAAAAGGTGCAAAGGTGAACCATATTATTTTCTTTTTGAAACTTGATTACATGATGCTACGGTTAAATTTAAAAGGAAGCACAGATCAACTTACATAAGGTTGCAAGAAGTTTTCACGATATTATGTTTCAACAATGATTCATTTTTAGAGAGTTTAGATCCCAAACAATAAGCAAAACAGTTATAATCTTATTCTGAAACCGACACAAGTATTTAATCCTTTTTTTTTATTTGATCCCACATGAAGTAACTCTATTTTATCCTTTTTATCAAATATTAACGCAATATTAAGTTTCAACCGCATCTTCTATCGGCAGCTAGGGAAACGCACTTAACAATCCTTCTTATTAGTTCCACTGAAGTTAATTTCTAGTTCCCACCATAATTTTACCTGCAATATAAATAAAGATTATGTAATAACTTTTAATGTTATATTTAAAAAAAATAATTGATGAATCATATTTTGGAGGATTACGGAATTTCTCTTCCTAGACTTTACTACTGAAGTTCAAAGTTCTATTTTTAGATCAGAACAGCGCTTACTAAATCGATCGCACATTAATACAAGAAAAAGGACTTAACCTTGCAATGTACTCGCAATATTGCATGCAACTTTAAAGCTTTGCAAGATGAGAATAAAATATAGAAATTAAACTGACCACGTGTTTCGACTCAATAGCATTCAACATAATCGACAAGACGTAACTTAATCTATTCTTTTGACGGTCAATTACGCATATCCTGGTTTGAATAGGAATTTTCCTAGCTTTTAAAACTTTTTATCAGAACAGTCTATATTTTTGTGTTCAAGATAAGAAGACATTTTTTTATTCGAATTTTTTACATTTAATTTAACAGCTACTTAAACTTTTTTTATTGGAAGAGTAATGAAGAATATTTTTTTACCCTTGCGAGAAATGCATTGTTTATAACTAATTAATCTTTTCTAACGCTTGAATGATACCGTAGATTGTAAATTTATTCAACTAATCTACTCTTTTGTCTTATTATACAAGTGTAAAAAGAAGTAATAAAATGGTAATGTAATTAGGAGAAAAACTGTTGATTTTTATTTTCATTTAGCGATGCAGTACAAAAATAAAAGATAGCATGAAGAATATAAACTTGAATGTTGTAAAAGTAAATGTTACTTATTTAAATAACGTGCACTTTTTAAAAATAAAATAAAAAATTCCTCATTTAGTACTTTTTTGAAACTATTAAATATCTAACCTTGTACTTAAAGCTGATTAACATACTCAAAAACTGCTATTTCAATGAATTTAAAACTGCATGAATAGGGCTAACGATAAACAAACTTAAAAAAAAAAATGAAAGAAAACAACATTATATGCTTTATGAACCTTTTAACGAATAATTTTGTATTTTATGATTTTATATTATAAAAGAAGGTAAGAAAATATGGTTCGAGTTTTGTAAATTGAATAATATTCACTTCAAATGTATCTTTTTTTTCTGTTAAAAATAATCTGAAGCAAAACATTTTTTTATATATTCAGCTCAAAATATTTTTTGATGAAAACTATTTTCTACCATTTAAATATGTAGCTATCTTGTATAAAAATAACTTCCTTGCATGAAATTTTCTTATTTGAAAATATTTTGTAAGTAAAAACTTCCTCTACCCCATACTTTATCACCATAATAATATTTCGTTGAAAAATTTTAGTTATTTTAAGTGCACCTAAATCAAGTGCATGCAAGAAATAATAATAAATTACATAACAAAAGATTAGTCATTAGAACTCGCACAGACTTGTTTCTCTTATAAACAATGGAGCTAGTAAGCTATTTTCAAATAGTAACACAATTAGAGTGTTAATTTTTTCAGTTTGAGAGAAAGCTATCAGAAGTGTTTACTACTATATAGTAAATTTTGTAGTTATTAATTTTAATTTTGTGAAAAAGAACTGATGACATTTAAATATGTATTTTGATATACTCTAGTTATTTAAAATTTTTTATTTATTTATTAATGTATACTTAGTAATCCATTACAATTTTGTTTACAATTATCAAACTTAAATATCAGTTTTATACATTTCAAGTCAGACACATATAGTTAATAATGAGAGCCCATGTAAATATCGATGGATTTTGTTTAAATTTAACATAATATTTAATATTTTGATATAAATTATGACGTCTTTGAAAACGTCCCAGCTATTTATCCCTCCCCAAAAAGAATTAAATATTTCTTTATCAGGGTTTTTACAAACAATTGTTTACCACTTTTGAAAATAACATTAAAAGTCTTTGAAGATTAACACTAATTTTATTAAGTTTAAAATTCGAACTTTCTAACACCTGTCTTTCACATTGAAATTAAATTTGAATGTAAGTATGAATTTCTTTTTTTAAAGTTTGTTGATGAAATTATATTGCAATAACTATTACCTGCTCTTGAAAACACTCTTTTTTAATTGACGGTAACTTTTAAACTTAGCTGCCTGTACTTATTTTTTTTTACTTTTTCTCGTATTCGAAAATGATATTTATTAATTCTTAAAGTTGATCTATTAATCAATGAATTATATAATATCTGTAATGGACAAAGTCAAGCCTATTAATTTTAAGATTTAAATCAGCTAGACTCAAAAGAACTCAATGAGTGATTCTCTTGATAACATTGATGGAATGTTTTTCTCATCTCTATTGTAGAGTGAGTTGCGGTCATAAATATAAAAAAATTCAACTTTTTAGTGCATGATAATAAATTGTTAAGCCAGTTAGAGTCATGAGTGCTTGAGTCTGCAAATGATACAACAGTTCTTTAGCTATCAAACTCTCCTCCTTATCTATTTTCGCTCCTGAAAGCTTTACTTATTAATAAGAGATAGTAAGATGGCAAGTGTGTGAAAAGAGTAATTCTCGCTTGTTTATCATGCTAGGTGTCATCGTTCTTCCAAAGAGGGATATAAAATACATATACTTACAATAAATGTTCAACATGAAGGAAAATAATTATTGAAATATACTGCAATATATGAAGAATAATGAGAAGAAAATGTGACTATCTACTGACGTAGAGGAAAGTTGTGCAAAAGCGAGTTTCAAAGAGTCACCTCTCTTACCGATTAAACTCAACTGTCGAAGAGGTAGAAACGGGGAGGGAAAATTCTAAATATTCTTTTACACTTTATTTAATTTTCACAAATAAATTAATTGTAGATTTTTACTTTATTCCGCAGCATCGAAACATGTAATATATAAGGCCGTCACCCAATCAAAATTTGGGCTATTCTCTTTTAATTATTCTGGCAAAACTTTGTCAATACAGCTCTGAAATCTGCAGTTTTTGACAGGCAGTTAAATAGTATACATTTGTTAGCTTTCAGATTTTCGATAAATATCTTTGTTTTTGTACAGGTCGCGTTACAAGGAGTTTTAAGCATCAAATTGGTTTCCATCAGTTTGAACTACAGAAAGATTTAACTAAAAAAAAATCTAAAAACTGCAAATGTGTAGTTTTAAATTACTGATTCAAAACCGTAAAATGCATATTTTTATTGATTAAAGTTCTGAGAAAAATTTCATAGAATTTCTAAAAATTATCCAGCGTAATTTCTCCTAATCTGATGCTTTTTCTCTGAGTAATAACGCATCACATTCCTGTGCCACGACCCGGGGTTCTATCCTCGGACCGGGCAAGGTTGACTCAGCCTTTTATCATTTTATTTGGTTGTCAAAATGAGTACCTAGGATGCTTGAGGACTAAACACTGGGAGTTCTGGTTTTGGCTGACCTCCCAACCAGAACATCTGATTATGCACCCCAGGGCCGAAGGTCAAGAAAACTTGAGTGGGCACGATAGGCCTTGGCCCTTCTTTGCTTTGTCGTGCCACTTAGTTTAGTTTAGTTTAGTTTAGTTTATTTCTCTTAATCTAATAAAGGAGTCCCTTTATTTTTCTCTTTTTTTAAAAGTAATGTGCTGCCGAATATAACTATATCATCAAAAGTTTTCTTATGCACTAAAAGTATTATCAAGAAAGTGATAATCAAAAGCTTAACCTGGAATTCAAGGTGGCGAGGGTGTACTCCTTTTAAGTTTTCCCTTTTTTATAGAAAAGCTACGTGGTTAAGTTTTTAATTGAAGTATAAATTAGCTCTTTAGTTTCAAAAATAAATATTATGTAATGCGTTCACTGCCGACCTCGCGTCAGCGTGACTCTAGTGATTATCATACGCTGGCTTTAGATCGGCAACGAACATGTTTTGGAAACCTGGTTTTATCCAATTTTATTGAATAAAAACGGTCATACGTTGAAATAAGGAAAACAAAGTTTTCTTCTTACTGAAATGTTTGTTTATCGTAGCATAGAATTAATTCAATGAACATTTTGTACACTGTAAGTAAAAATTGGTGTATACTTGCCCCCAATTTTGGTGTTAAGGTAAACTAAAATCTTTCACAGAGCATGAAGTCACATTTCTTATTTACTTTTTCATTGTTATAATTTTATTCATTTTTTTGTCTGTTTATTTCCTGACAACACTTATTTTCCTGCGCATTAGAATCAATTTGTGGCTTCATTGTAAAAACATTTTACTTTAAAAAAATCAGCACATTTTTAGTAAAACATTCACACTAATTCTTTCAAAACATTTTTTATATTTATCGATTATAGATAGTTTTTTGTATGATATCTACAGTTTTTTACTTAAAAATACATTTATTTTACCACAAAAATGTTATTTACCACAACGCCTATCCACCAAAATTTTAACATTGGACTGCTTAGTTTTGTCCGACTTAAAAGTGTCCGATTTTATCCGATAACGGTAGTTAATAGAAAAAAAGGACTTAAAATATTTTAAAAACGATGCAGAATCTGTTTTAACAATTGAAATTGAATTATTATGAGACTTTGAACTTATTGAAAACAAATCATCAAGCAATTAGAAACTACCGAACAAAATAGGTGGTGTAAATTCAAAACTTTTCTAATCAAATTTTATAAAACGTTGACTGTCTTTCACCTCTAAAAATCATGCCGAATATCTATAACTAGTTTCATGAGATTTCTGATAAATGGCAGCTGTTAAGTTAAAAGTAGGTCACCGTTTCTATCCATCTACGTAGTTTTGTCCCTTACTGCAAATTATAATTTTTTAATAAGTTTTAATATTTAAAAACTGATTTAATCATTCGCTGATATACTGATAAGCACATTTTCTAATATTTTAATTTGCTCACTGATTCACTCAATTAATAAAATGTTGATTCATTTATGTAAGGATTCATCTACTTGCTTCTATACTTCTCATTTTTTTTCCATTTACTTGCTGTATTAAGAATTATTCACGATACCAGTTGAGATAGCGACGTAAATCTCTTAAAATTAAAAGTAAGCTATCTAAAATATAATGATAGGTGAAATAAATTAATTGCATAAATTCGTGAAAAACATCTAAATAATGTCCTCGTACAAAAAACAATAACAAAAAAAGGAGTGGTCGTCAAAGTAATGAATATTTTTGAATAAGTAGCGGAATTGTATGACACTTACACAAGTCTAGATTATTCCTTTCCCGAATTAAATGGGTTTATAAATCTGTAAAAAAATTAATCATCCGAATATCTTCAGATGAAATAATCTGGTTTTTCATACTTTAAGGCAATTTTAATGATTTACAGTGAACACATCAACTATACTAATTAATTAGTGTAGATGGCGGAAATTTAAACAACAAAATCAGATACAAAAAACGTACTTCCTCTAAAGAAGCATACTTTTTTTTCCGACGAATTCAATTTTTCAACTCTCAAAGGTACCTACGATATCTAAAGTACCTACCAAAGGTACCTCAAAAGTACCTACGATCTGGAAAATATGGGGCTGGGATAGCCTGGTTGGCAGGAAGCTGGACTCACGTTTGTGAGAACGGAAGTTCAAATCCACCCTGCCAAAGACCCCTCCCCCAGTGTAGTAAATGGTGACTGGTACACGCTAAATCTACCGGGTCACAAAGTCCTCCCTGTTTCCATAACAAATTATACCGCTGAATAGGGTACTGAATAGGGAATAGATCGTTCTCTTGATCAGGTCAAAATTACGATCTGTGGATGAATGAATGGATGTATGAATGGGTCCGCCATATAAACGGGTGTGACGTATGGGTGTGGCAGAAGTCAAATTCTTGGCTATAGATGGCACCATTGGAACACAAGAACAATCACACCCTCCTGCTTTAATGGCCGAAGACAACAGCAACAACAACATCTGAAAAATATAGTTTCAATAGTTTATTTTGGTGAATTATCGAAAGCTCGAGCTTTGGCTTTCTGCTACATTTATAGAAATAATTCTATGATTTTGCAAGCAGTTTCCAAACTTGCTGAAACAAAAATAAATTTCGTATAAAAAGTTATTTTCACTAATTGTTTATTTCTTTTTATAATTTAATATTGGTAGAATAATATTGAATTACATGAGGTAAAAGCATTTTCGTATTTTAATAAACACTGTACTTTTAAAAGCACTGTATTTTAAATGAAAATGATGCCAAACTGACTGTTACACAATGGATTACACAACTGGCTTTGTTCTTATTCCGACATAAATATCCTACATTGTCTTCTTAATAAAAATTCTTTTCTTATGCTTTTTTTGTTAGATAATTTTAGCTACGAACAGAAATTATATAAGTCAATATGTCAACTTTAGCAAATAAATAGGATAATAAATATTGTTTACATTTCTTTTTATATTTTGAAAAATATGGCCTTAGTTTTATAATGAATGTCACATAACTCAATGTCACAATTTAACCTAATTGAAAGTCAGAAGAAGGAATTTTTTGTAACTTCTTGTTTAAAAAAGTAGGCATTATCAAAAAATTATGTTCTTATTAAATATACTATGTTGGTAACTACATAAAACAAATTGACATTATAAAATTCTAAAAGAAAGCGAATTATTGTAAATATAATACAGACGGATCAAAAGCCATGGAAGAACAAAAAAAATTATTAAGCAAACAATTAGCTAACTTTTACAACATAAATTTATATTTTACTAAGCTTTTAAACGCAAGTTCTATTGAGGTGTAAATTAATTGTTGATAAATTATTAAAATCAATCACAGAAAACAACGTCAAAGAAATAAAAATAAATGAAACCATGCGATGAAAACGGGTAAATAATGAAAAATAATGTAAGCAGAATTCCAAAACTTTCACTTTATCTCTTCGTCACATTTCATCAATTCAAGATGCGTTAGTTTCATTTGATTTAAAGCAAACGCACTTTTCTAGTTTTCCCCTCCAAACACATCAAATCGTTCGTTTCAAAACATACCAAAAGTTTTCCAACACATCAATTCTCTTCTTTATCAACCGCTTAAAAATATCAACATATTTTCCCTTTAGAAAATGATGACTCTTAAAAGACCTTTTAAAACTGAAGGAATCTCGTTTTAAAGGTATGTGCTCTATGTTTCGCAAAAGACTGACTCGCAGTAGTATTGACCTAGATTTGTTGCCTTGCTTTTTGGTAACCATGGTTACTACTGGCAGAATCAATATTGTCTTTAGTTGAACATGTTGAGCTTTGAAGAATGTTCCCTGATTTTTGAAATTAATGATTTCCTTCTTTAATCTACTTGTGTCGTAAATCTGATATTCATGTGCTTCCAAGTCGATCTTTCTAGGAAAATTTAATCTAAGAATTAATTTAAAAATTGCGGTTTAATTTAAAAAGGCGCGGCGGTGATAAATTACTTGTATGGCTATGAAATTTGCTTTTGATTTAGAGCTTGATTCGTGATTGTGTTCGCTTTTGATATTTTTAGGTTATATTTACCAATTTTTTTTTTTGTTCAGAGTATTATTGAAGATGATCTAAAAGTGAAATTTCGATAATAGCGCAGTTCTTATTTTTATTCAGAGCATTATTAAATATGATCTGAAAATGTAATTTTAATAAACGTTGATTAAAATTTTATAGTTGATGAGCTAAATAAAGTGTATAATTGATATTTTAGGAAAAAAAATTGAGTATTGATCGGGGAAAAAGTTTTTATTTTATTCCTATTTATCTAGGCAACCTTTATTTATTTTGCTAAGTCTTTTTATTTCAAAGATTTCAGAAGATGAAGGATGCAAAGTAACAGAGCATTTAAGTGTTTATTGTAATAGAAATACTATTAAAGTGTATTTAGTAATAAACAGCTGGGGAATAACCTTAGAAAACTTGTCCTTTGGCAGCAAATTAAAACGCCAAGAATGCAAATGTTACGATGCAAACGTCTTAAATAAGTGTTAGGGATTTATATATTTAGCCAATTGGGTACTTGAGAATGAGAAATTAAGATAAGGCATAGTCTTCATTTCTTATTGTTAACATTAAATATCATTTACTCAAATTAACTAAAAAGTCACTTAAATCTTTCATCTCCTCAGGGCTTGATTTGTTGACTTATACGAGGATATCTTAAAATTTTTTGAGGTACGCATAAGTCGTACAAAAAGCTATTATGTTAGATTTGAAAATATAAACTATTTCAATAGTATTTGATTTTTTTATCGAGCAATTGCAAGTAGTTTAGGGTGAAATAAATTTAAATAGAAGGAAAAGCAGAGTTAACATTTGGATATCACACAAAAAGAAATTTTGTTAGCCTGTTTTTAATTAAAAATTGTGATTTTTATCATTTACTTAGAAAGTATACGGCATAGGGATATGTATGTAATAGCATACCGGGTAAATGACCTTCAAGATTTTGCTTGTCTATACGCACTCTGTCGAAATTTTCAATGAACGTTTTACATCAATGTGGCTAGATTTCATTTATACAGCTCTCACTTTCCTAATTCAAGGTGTATGTTTGATGACATAAACCTTTGACTTCTAAAATAGAAATTCGCACAGCATTAAATTGTATGATGTGGGCAACCAATTCTGATCACTATAACAGGAAATTACACGATATGGTAATGATTCAACATTGCGCAAATATTAGAAAATAGAAGAAACAAAGTATTACTCAACAATAAAAATTGATTGTTCTTTCGTATAGCGCCCCCTGTTTAATAATCCTGAGCTGTTATGTTGTCTTCTTTTGTTGGCAACATTCAATTGCACAAATGGGGAAAAATTTAAACCTTGCAAGAATTTAGGGTACAGTTTAGTTAGGATATATCGCTGGTTCAAAACTAAAACGACACATCTGCAAACGTATTATGCCTGTAGATGTGTCGTTTTAGTTTTGAACCAGCGATATGTTAGACAAAAAATCATGATGATTTTCTATCTAACATGGATTTTAGACAAAATATTATGTTTCATATTTATCTATCAATTTACTTGGGTCCGAAATAATAAGCAATAAGGAAATTTCAAATGAAAATGTGATACTACAGTGATGTGCCGTTCTATTAGACCCATATTAGTGATTGTGTTATAAATCAGCTATCTGTAATATCGGGCGACAATAACTACATCTTTTCATTAAGTTTTAGTATGGTAATGTGAGTGAATATGCTGACAATATTTTAGTTTTGTTTTAAGAACTGGCGATGCTCAGTTGTGAAGTTAGTAATGTCTTATGGTTGTATAAAACGTGTTTTTTCAATTTGAGTTTCTCTGACTTATCAGATCTCAATTGTTTTTATTTTATTATTTCATCTTGATATATAATGATGTATTTTATATACTCTTAAATATTTTTTTATTTAAAAAAATGCCTAAGAGTTAAAATTGCCAAATATTTTTCTTATAAATAAGAGATTTTTAAGTTTAAAGTAAGTTAAAGTTTAAAGTTTTTTTTTCAGTGCAATAAAACGATTTAAATCAAGCAAACACGCCTTATTTTATACGTCATGATTCCATAACTAATAAAAGAATAAATGTCACTATTAAAATTTTTAGCAATATATAAGTAATTAAATAATATTCTCCACACTAAATTCAAAATATGGCATATCGCATTGTTGGAAGGATGTATTTTTAAACTGGATTTAAGTTTTTTTGCTGTTATGTTAAATCTTATCCGTGACACATATCTTGCAGAAATTAAATTTCATTGGAAATAAAAGCATTTACTATGATGCAGTCGTGTTTAATTTTGATTAATTGATCAAATGGGCAAAATGTGATGAAATCGGTTACTTTTGTTAAATATTAGTTTAATATTGCCGTTGTCATGTATACCTTCAGCTTCTAATGCAGCGATAAGCAAATCTTAAATCCTTATTAAAATTTATTAATTTATTTAAATGTTTCAGATCATGGTCTTATAGCGATGGAAAGTAGCATATGTACGTTACACCCATAGCATAAATTTTGAAAAGTTATTTAAGGTGAAACCTTTTTCATTTTGAGCAATGCGCAAAAGCGGGTATTTTCTTGATTTTCTGTACATTGAAGAATAATACTACACATTTGTAAATGTTTAATTTGACATCTAATAGCTATTTAAGAAAATAATGTATTTTTTTATATGTGTGTCTTAATACTCAAAGTAAAAACAATATCAAAAAAAGTTTAAAAAACTGGCTACGATTATTATATTGTGATTTAAATGAAACAGTGACAATTTGCATTTATTTTTTTTAACTGCGTATCACATTTCAAGCCAATAATGGAAAAATTTATTAATTATATGAGCTATTATTTATATGAGCTAATAATTATATTAACTAATTATTACATTATTTTATTGGCCACCCTGCCAAGTAAGCTAATTTTCAAAAAAAAGGCAATGTAAAATTAAGTTTATAATTGAGAGAAATCTTGAAATTGGAACTGGACCTGAAAATAATCACTCACCACTTGGCGAGTCAACAAAAAAAGGGGCAACTTAAATTAAATAAACAACTTGTCACTTCTTCCCATAATTTGTTATTTTATTTAATTATTTCTTTTTTATTCCGCAATGAATTATCTTGCACGTTGAAATCAAGTCAACATGCTTAACTAAATTTTGTCACCTATTTATATTATTTTTATCTTCGAATTGAGTTTTTATAACCACAGATTACTTCCGATGTGAATCTATTAAATATAATTTAATCTAAGCGAAAAAAGAAAGAGCAAAAAGTGGCTATTAAATGAAAATGACCTACCGGTATTATCACCTACTCATTAGGTTTGAGGATAAAGTCGTCACAAAGTTATTAGAGATTACCGGCACTGGCTGTTAACTGAACATTTAAATTTTTAGGTCCATGGGTAACTGATGTAATAAATATGTAAAGGTATAAAAGCACTTCTTTGTATTAAAAAAATCATAATTTTATTTTTTATAAAAATAAACTTCATATTTATAATGAAACTGTTGTTTTTTAAATGAAAAATATATAAAGTACTAATAAATGCTTTAAATTTTCTAGAGGCGGACAATCAAAATTAAAGGTCACATATTTCAACATGATGTTGCTGTCGTATTCCGAGTTGAAGGATTGGTTTAGTTGGCAATATATAGGACAACAGCTAACTCCTGCTGGCTGAAAATCTTCTCCTGCTGTTGGTAAAAAAATATTTCATTAGTAAACTAGTTATTAAAAGCATTCTCATATATCGATTCAAGTCGTAATTATGAAATAAAAACCTTAGTATTATAAATCATTGTTTATTGGTAATTATAATTAAAAAGTTAAATATGTATATGTTATTCTTTACTAGGGATACGATTTTATATAGTATTAGGTTTTAACCAATTAACACCTCAGACAATTTAACTCAAAATAGTAAACAGTAAAACGACGGATGGGACCAATTTGGCTATTCTCGTTTTTTGTTGCTTGGTAATTCAAATAATGACTAATTGAAAGTGTTGAATATTCCTGACTTTTTGTAATTCGATCTAATTTAAGTGCTTAATTAATCATTTATGCGTTAGCCTTATAGAAAGGTATGTAGAACCTAATGTCTAGAATAAAGGGAGAAGCCAGTGTGGCCCCTTAGGTATTTTGGCATGTATCTTATCACCCTAGGTAGATTCGGGTATAAGGTCCCCTTTGGTAGATATCTCAGTTTCATAAAATAAAATAAAAGGCATTTCAACATCTGTATAATTATTATTTATTGAGAAAAAACGACGCTCAATTATCTAAGAAACAAATCTTATATTTCGCATTTTCAAATGTTTATGGTTATTCAATAAAAAACGTTCCAATCCTCTAACAAAGGTATCCCTATTAAACTTAGAGCAATAAAATTATACTCTTCGTTGGCACTTCCTGGAAACATTGCTTCAAATTTATAGGCATTTAACATTGCACTCCAGTAAAAAAGTTTACATATATAAAAAAGCAGAAAATATTCATAACGATTAAATTTTTCTTCTTTATTTTTTTAAGTTTTATTAGTATTTCCTGGTTTTTCTGGTATAAGAAGAATTTAAGTCACAGATTTTAAGAATTTTCAGTTAAAAGATAATGCTCATGATACTTTTCGAATTTTAATCATTCATTACAATTTGAATTCAAATCATAAAATTAATGTATGGTTAATTAAATAAAGATACCTTAATTATATTTCCCAAACACATGTCAATCGTTTACTCCGTAATGTCATTTTTCAACTCGTAACTTTTAAGCCAGGGCCGATAAGAGTTGCTTCAATTTCCTTCTTTTGGAGTTTATGGGAATCATATTATAGCTTTAAGAAAGAGAAAACCATAATATAAGCAAAATCTCTTTGTGGCTTAGCGTCGTAAGCTTGAGACTTTATCGATTATCACAAAAATGATTCGACACAAGTTTGAAGTTGGGAGTGGATCGATTTTCTGGAATGGAATGTTTTAGTATTGGAGACATATACTGAAAAGTTTCGTTTGATTTTACCTAAAAATAGTAACAAAAATATGCTTTTGAAAATTTCCCACACTTTGAATTTTTAGATACAAATTCAATTTTTCAACAGTAAAGTAAAATAATAACCCAAAAGGATTGATTATTTCCTAATCATATAAGGCTATTATGTCGAATGAAAATATGGAGAAATAAATTCTGGTAGTAAAAACCAAAATATACGGTATTTAAACCATTCATTTGATGATTTTTCCGTTCAAATGGTAAATTTTTACATGATACTCTGGTTTTCAAAACTATAGTTCTTATTACCAGACATTTAGTAAAAAATATAAAACTGGAACGAAAATTTGACTGAATAAATAGTTTTTATGCCATGCTCTAAGTTAAGATATTAAAATTACCAAATTTTTTCTCATATTATGAAATCATATTTTCATTGTTTGGTGTTCCCATAGGACCAAAAACACGGTAGTTATAACCATACTCTCTTCCTCAGCGTTCTTAAACAATTTATGTAATTTTTTTCTATTTATTTAATCTAAAACATCTCTACAAAAACATTTTAGGAAGTCCACATTATATTTTGTATGCTTTTTGAAACACAGTAAGATCAACTTTTTTCAGCTACAATTGCAAACCTTTCATTTATGTTTCTAAAAAATGTAATAAAATCTCAAATATAATTAATTTGATATGGCATCACATAAATAATTTGGGTATTTGTTTATTATATAGAAAGTTTATTTTTCTTAAATCTAAGCAAACTAATTCAAGCTATAGGGAAAATCCCAATTGAATTTTGATTCCGTCAAAAACATGTTCCTTATAAGCGAATGAATAGATTTCTTTACATCATATTTCTTGCGCAAGTTGTGCTTTCCTCTGAATTGAAATCTGGTAACCAAAACACTTTTCTTTTAACTGCATAAGATATATTAACGAAAGTTTATAAAAGTAAAACAATTTTAGAAATATATTCGTCTAGTTAATTATCAAAAGTAAGCAGAATAATAAAAAAACTGAACTGAATTCATTCAAAGAAGATTTTAAAAGTTTTCCAAACATATAACTTAAAGTGATATCTTTCAAAGATAACATTATAACTGTATTTTTAAGAGCACATAGAGATTATGATGCATTTTTGGGAATTGTTTCGATATTTCTGATGCAAAACTTTACATTTTCTGCTATGTACCAACCTACACCTTTATTTTAAATCATTTCTTGATTAAATTATAAAATTTCATTTCTTGATTAAATTAAAATATGCCATTGAGATAAGCATTGAACTATTAGTATCTTTGTTTTCCATTTTTGTTTCCTATTTTCTTTTATCTTAGATGTTTTAGTTATTTTATGCATTTCCACTATGTTGCGGTTTCTTAAATTTTCTAAGAAAAACAACATTTTAATATCAAAAATAAGAAATTAAAATTAGCCTTGGTAGGCTTCAATGACATTTTGATTTACATATTTACATTTCGTTACATTCGAAAGGAATCGGAGTTGTAGATCCGTATTGCCGGTTTCTCATTTGACATACTATAAAATGCCTAGGAAATGTGTGAAATACGAATCATTTCCAACACTGTCGGCTAGTTTTATGCATTCTATACAATGCTTAGGTATATTATAGAATGCCGGATTTCAAACCTTGCCTGTAACATATACAATAATTCTTAAAATAAAATTAGTATGCAAATTAAACATAGGCGTAGCACAGAAAGATTATGAAAACGAATTCAAACTAGGCTTAACAGAGCAAGCGGATAGAAATTATACTTTATAAAACTACTTAATATTGTTTACAGAGACTAAAAAATTAATATATAAATTGAACTTCGGTATTCGAAAGCGAAGTTTTGTTTTCGTATATGTATAGCAGCGTGAAGAATATCGACAATACACACCAAGTCGTGATCGATAGTAAGCATTCTACAAGAGATATTAAGTGGGTGCCGAAGAAAAGGCTTTCGAAAGCAAAAATATTTATTGTATAATGTGAATGCCCTTGAATTGGGGTAAACATTTTCTATTATAAGAGTTTTAAACTCAATTACACCCTTTAAATTGTTTATGAAAGCTCTATTTGGTATTACCTTGAAAAGAAGATAGTTCCGTCACACAATTCTTTGGATCACTCAACATCAAAGGCGAAAAAAATAGTGCCCCACAACTTCTATAGTGTAATGGTTACCGTACTTTTGTTGTTCCTATCGAAGTACTTTAGTGTTCCCAAAATTGGGAAATTTTCTGGTAGCTTTGACCATACTTTTTTCTTTTTGCACTTATTAATAAATGATCAATAAAAATAATTGTAACTATTTTTGTTTATGTCCAAAATTATATTGATAGATATGATAGAGTAAACAAGAAGCTTGTAAATTTATCGTGTCATATATTTTCTCTCTATTTCGAGCCTTAGTTTGTCTATAGTTTTTTTCTCAACATCACAGGTTGTTTTTAAAATACAAAACAAGTTACTTATTTTAAAAATCAAAGAATATGTAAAAACCTTTTTTTTTCTTTCTTGAATTTACCCATATCGCTTAAAAGTTTTAGTTTTGAACATTACATTTACATTTGATACCCAGATGAAACGTGATAATAATCATCTCTCAACTCCTCTAGTTATTACCACTGGCATTCAAATAAGTTTCGATGTTTATAATCCAGTATTTATCAATATTAATTCGTCAAATTTTAAATAGTGCTTGATTTTACGTCATAAAAATTATAATTTGCTTAATAACATCGTAGTAATGTCTGTTCTTCACATAGATAGTAATTTAAATTGTGACAAGAATTTTAAAAATGCTTATTAAGGTCCGTAATTATTAAGCATTCTGCATTATTAAAAATATTGAATATTTTTCAATATCTGTGCTTTTTTATATTAACTGAAAGTTTAAGTAAAAGAAAACTAATCGTTAAAGGATTTTAGATCCTTTTTTTATCACTTCTTTTTATTATATAATATGTTGAATTCAATTGCAACATTTAATAGATTTATATACAAAGAAAGTTATAAAACAAAATTAAATTCTAATAATATTATTTCATAGTTTTATCTAAAAAGTATGCAGTTAAAAGTTATGAAATTTGATTTCTAAAAATAAATTAAAGCATAGTTCTTTAAAAAATTTACTTTGTTTCGTTTTTAACTTCCTTTTCTTTACGCATAAATGAAAATATTTCTTCAACTACGAAATTTAACCAAAAAATCTAAATTTTACTTCAATTAAATTTTCTAAAGATCAGCACAAAATACACAACATGAGATGAATTCATAGTGTTGTTGGTTTACACGTTTTACTAAAACTTCTCGATGCATAACTCTAGGTAAATTTGAAAACCTGCTCTTGTTTCTTGACATTTAAAACGATTTGAAGTGTGTTAAAGTAGTTTTACTTTGAATATTATTCCGCCAAAAAAATTCTTTTATTCATATGTGATTGAAATTTGAAGTTTTTCATTTCCATTTTAAGTTGGCGAGAGAAAAGATCAGATGTAGTGGAAGAAATGGAAAATGAATCACCACTGCCCCCTTGTGGAAGAAAATGCAAATCTGGTAAGCAATTTCATTTTAGTAATTCAAAATAAATGTTTTCATTTAAAACATTCAGTTTCTTGAGGAAAGTGACACAAGTCGAAATTTTAGGACGAAATTTAGGATTTATTAAAATTTTATTTACATTAAAAAAATTATTTTATTATTTTAATATATATTTTAGTATTTTCCCCCTCATTGTATTTACTAGTTTTACTCTAACATTTGGTAATACTTAAGTTTTAATAGCATTCTTTGCTCTATTGTTTAGACATTTTTATTCTATTTGTCAAAAGTTTTTAAAAACAACTTAATTTAAGGTTTTAAGGCCTAATTTAGTTTAATATTGATTTTGGCAAGAAAAAGGAAAGCTACATTTTCCAATTTATGGAAAGTGAACCGATAACTTTAATCTTAATGTCCAAATTGTGTATTATTATCCATAAAGTTATTTTAATTTATATTTATTTTAAAAAAAATCAAAAGTTTAGTTCTTATAAAAAGCAAAATAAATTGTTCCTATTTGATTGTAACCTATACTAAGGATGTTTATTTTTTGTATTATCTTTTAGATACTACAATCTATTGAAACAAATCATTTGCTTGAAACACTCGTAAATATTTATGAATTATTTCTTTGATAAAATTACCATTCTTTTCATTTTAAAATTACTTAGTTATGTAATAGTAATGTAGCACAATAAGCATTTCAAACCAAACAGCATTATACGATAAGAGTTATAATTAATATATGAATTAATTTAACGTACCTGAACACTCATTGTGTCTTTGCTTAATTGTATCAGTCTGAAGTTGTGTTTTAAATTTTAATTAAAAATAAATAGCTCTCCAATACAAAGATAGATTTCTAGATAGTATAATAGAAAGAAATTGCTTTCAACTATATAATTCATAGCTATATCAATAAAAACGCAAATATTTAAAATAAAATTCATATTTAAAAACCTGAATATATTTTTATTTATACGTATATTAAAAAAATCAGACTGATGTAAAATTACTTAGTACATACAGTGAGTTCTCCAACTTCCAACTTAAATCTATTTTTTACATAAATTCTTGTTTTTTAAAAGTTAAACTAAAATACAGATTTGAAAGGAATCCCAAATTGTGAAAAAGGGAAAAAACAAAGTGAAAAATGTTTTTAAAATTTGTTTGATTAATATTCTGGCCAACCGCACAAAAAATATAGAATTAGAATAGTAACCAGCTGTAACAACCAGTTTATTTGTTCTATGGAAATGACGGTAATTAACAAATAAAAAAGGCTTAACTTCGTGCTATAAATAAATTGGCTTTGATGATTTTTTTATAAGACTATAATGAATAAATGAATATAAAGAGACAATAAAGAATGAAAGAAAAGAGAAAATTTCAAAGAAAAATTAAGAATTTAAGATTTATTAACTTTTATTAAATGTGCATAAGCTGCAAGCACATAGAATCCTTTTTATAAGATAAAAACACAAAGTAAACAAGGAAAGGAACGAAAAAAGGAATTAAAAAAATCAATCAAAGTTAGAAAATTTAACAAGGAAATCACAATTATATCCAGCAAAATAAAACTTTCTAATATTGTATTAATGTAGCCAAAGAAAAATATATTAATAAGGCAGTGTAATGAGCTCAAAAGAGAAACCAATTCATAAATAAAATTTTATCAAGTAAAAATATCACAAAAAAAAATCAAAAAACGTTCAAAAATATTCATAAATAGGAACATATAAGGACTAATAATAATATCGTAACTAATACTGCAGAAAAGGATTTTTCAAAATTGCGAAAAATGTCTCTAAATAGCTCCGAAACAAATGATAAGTCAAATTTGAAAATCCCATATATTCATCTTTTAAACAGCATATACTCATTTTTAATTAAAAAAAGGAAACATACTTTAAAATCGAATTTTAAACATACATATTATTTACAATTTAATTTCTCAGGAACTATTCTAGCGATTTCTCTCAAATTTTATAATTTGCCATGTAAAATTACATTCTTCAAAAGGGTGTAAAAAATTGTGAATGCTACGGTTCAAAAATTTTTCGGCAGCTATTATCTAAAATAATCCAAAATAATAAATCATTACTAAAAAAAATATTTTTACCTTGAATTATCGTCTGATAAACAAATTTTAAAATTGTGTGTAAATTTTTTTAAATTCGCTTAAAAAGCTTTCGAGATTTAGAGAAATATGCAAAAAATAATCTTAACATTAAGGGGGCCAAACTTTGGATAGCTCTCCTGAATCTCCTGACCAAGATAATGGGATCATATATCCCAAATTATGGCTACTCCCTATATTTTAGGGGTATATTATACTGAATAATTCAAAGTTTATAAAAAATGAAATGTTGAATTTTAAATACAACACTTTAAATCAATGTCTTTTTAGAAATTATTAACAATTATTGAATAATATTAATTATTTAATTGAATATTTAAGGAGAATGTTGGTTAAAAAAATTTTAGTCGCGGTTATTTTCTGAATTGGATTCGCACAAGACAAAAATATCAATCTTGATAACTGAGAGATTTTTTTTGTAAATATATCCTTTTATTAATTTTAATACACAATTATTTCAATAATTTTGATTAGAATTTAATTATTTGATAGATATCCGTTGTTATTATTCAAGTTTTGGAAAAGTATAGCTATTTTTTTTTTGAATAAAAATATTTTACTACGAATTATTCTAATTCTATTTATTTGATTAAAAATAGTCTTTTAATAAATGTTTTTAGAAACATTAGAATTCCATTCAATTAGTTCATTTATGTTAAGTTTAAAATCATTCCTTTTATCGTATAAGTCAACAATGCAAATATTTTCTTCTTTTTTAACATTTAAATCCAAATAATTAAAATTAATATGATTGCCATGACTACGAAGCAATAATAATTGCACGGCGAAAATATAATTCAACAAACTTTCTTTTAATATTGAAAAATAAAGATAATTTTATCAGGATTAAATTTAAAAACAAATTTCATATTTAATGTACACATTTTTCCTAATAGCGTAAAGATAAGTTAATCAGAATTCACAAAAAATTAGATCATTGTAGTTTTAATAGAAACAATGTTTTCAATTATAAAGATAATGATTCGAAAGAGACATGTTATTATGAATTTACCTGTAATTAAATTCACAATTTTGGAAGTTTTTATAATCATAGTAATAACTAAAGAAAACATCTTTTAGTTTAGAAAATAAAATGGCATTAAAAAAAAGATATGAAAATGGCATGAGGTCACAATGAATTTAATTTTGATGTTTTTAACAAAATCTAAAATAGACCGATTATTGGTAATAATTCTTGAATTTTTTTTTATTAATATTGTTAATAATAATATTTTTTAAGTAATTAGAGAAAATAATGCCTTGTTTAGTTAAGTATGCATTCGATACACAAGTGGTTGTTCTAAATTTGATAGAGGTTTTATAAAATTTTGGACTGATTATTTAGTATAGAAATTGAACATTATTAATTTTTATTTTTTACCTTTTCTAGTAAGATAAAAAAATTTTAATAACATTATTATTTTTAAATTGCTAAGCTTAAAATTTTTACTTTTTATGAATTTCTTATTTAAAGTTCAAAGTGGAATTTTTTATTGTAGGTAGTACAAATGTTGTTAACTTTGTCAACCGGGGTAACTACAAAATTTGTTTGAAATTGCTTAATAGTAGGATTAATTTTAGAAAAAATATTTGTAATGTTATAGTATAAATTATAATTCTCTTTTTATTAAGAAAAGTTCCTAAAGTAATGATAAACTGCCCATTTCAGAAAAGTAACAGCCCTAAAGGTATAGAGAATCTGTTATCTTTAAACAGAGACTATAGAAATAATTTAGAAGGAATTTTTAAATTTTATTAATAGATGTATGGTAAAGGAGTCTAAATTCTGTTCTTTTTAACATTAATATTCTTAGTTCTAAATTTTCTATAATATTTAAATTACCAGTAATAATATGTTTATGATATTTATCAACAAATTCATAACGTTCGTAATTAGTTATTTTCATTTTTTAAAAAAAAATTTGTTAATATTATTATAATTAAAAAGGTTCTACCTCGTAATTTAATATATTCTTAGCTTTTAATTATGTTTAAATCTTTTAAGGGAAGTAAATTCTTTTAATTGTCAAATATAATACGAAATTTAAACTTATCAAAAATAAGGTTTTGAAAACCAATAAGAAAATTTAAGTTATTTTATTTTTTCTTCTTTTCTGGTGAAAATTTACTCATTTTAGCCCTCACATGATCAAAATACAGAATTTTAAAGCGTAAGTTAGAGATTAAAGAGCATTTGAAGCCCATAAATGTCATTATCTTTAAAGGAGAAAACAAAATCTATCATTGTTGTAGCATTGTAATGTTTATTAAAATCTTTTTTCTTATTCGGAATAAAATTAACATTTAAATTGTGACATGAGAGTTTTTATTACACCCTGAACCCCGTTTTCCCCGATTTGTACGCTTATCATTAATGAGAAAGTAAAGAAGTTGTTAGAGTTAATCTGCGTATGTTGGAAAGTTTCATTAAGCCAGTATGACAGAATCGATTTGTATAAATGCATGTTATAGTACTTTTTTTGAGTCTTAAATCGAAATTGTCGACAATGCCTGAAATATTAATTTTAACTCTATAAAATTATGTATTCTAAACTGATTGAATTATAGATCATTTAAAAAAATTGCGATTAATATCTGTGCGATGTAATTTAATTCTAATATTAGGAGAGTCGATAGTTTTTCTAACATATTTCAGATTGCAAATAAAACACCAGTTAACATATAAATGACGTTATTAAATTTGCAAACATATTGAATGATGTGTTGAATTATATGTTCGAATTATGTGTTTTTGATCAATATTGGAGCATGTCTTTAATCTTTTGTCGCTACACACTTTATAACATGGCAAAAACTCTGGTTTCGAATGAAATTCAAAATATCTTTTATTATAGTAATTATTTTATTACCTGTCTATCCGAAAAGCCTCTCTGAATTAGGCTCTACATACAGGGTATAATATGTGGAATTATTAACATATTTTTTGCCAGACTATATAGTATTATTTCTTTTTAAATATATATTAAAAATATTAGACTCAAAGAGCAACAACACATACTGTGCAAAACCACAAAACTTTTTAAAAAAATTATCGAAACAAAAACGAAATCAAAACCGAAGGTAGAAGAAAAATTAGTAGAGAATATTAAAAACTAAAGCTGCATTAATATATATATATAAATTCTAATACTCAAAATATTCTGCATGATTTAAAGGTTAAAATATTTTGTCTTTTCAAGAAAATAATTATTGCTTATTATACTTCAGGTGAAGATGTTGAGTTAGTGGCTAGAGTGTCAACACCTGAGCTGGAATATCTTCCAGCACCATCTAGGATGACCTGCTGTCCTGAGGTTGAACTGTTATTCTTAAAGTGTATATTTTCTAGTGCCCTTTATTTTAAATTAAGAATATATATTTAACTAGTTTAATTAAGAATATATTAAAAATACATTTTAAAAAATAAATATAATTAAGAATACATTTTAAATTTAGAAAACATTTTAAATTAAGAATGCATTTTAAATTTAGAATATAATGACCGGCGAAAAATGGCAATTACACATATTTGAATAAAGATATCAGATACACTGCAAAAACAAAAAAATGCAACAGAAAAAACACGTTTTCTGAAATTTTCTGTAACAATAACATACAGGAAATCTCCATAAATAACAGATTTTTTCAGTACAATTCGAAAAATTCTATGCTGTCGACATCCAAAAATTTGGTGTTGATTGTAATCCAGGAGATTGTGTTTGTCGTGTCAAAGCAAATTGTGGAAAGAGACGATGTATTGTAGACTGCGATCTGTCTAGAAGGGAGAGATTTACATGCTCATAAATATGGAATGTTGTGGAAAAGATGTTCATTGACCATCGGCTGGGATCAAATTAGGGATCTTTGGGACCGTAGCTGGTTGCTCTAACCACCATGGAAAATGGTGCACACTAGGGATGTACCGGTTGTCCGGTAATTACCCGGTACCCGACCTACTTGGCTAGATTTTCATCACTCGGTTAATAGTCCGGAACCAGCAAAAGAATTTCAGTAATCGATACCGGGAACCCTTACGTAGTTTTTAATCTCTAGACCTGGTACTGGGTACCCGAACACGGCAAACGTTTCTTGTATCCAGTACAGGTTAAACTTATTTATATTGGGCACAACCATATTCGGATATCTAGTAACCTCAAAATTATCCATTTAAATAATTATATATTTTAGACACCTACTCACTCTATCAGTTTCTTAATAATCAAGTTGAAATTGTTGGTTTAGGCACGACATATTTCACTATTGTGCAAGGAAATCTTCTTGGACTGGACACCTTTAAGATAAAGAAATTTGTTTGCAAAAGAAAGACGTCCATTTTGGAGCAGATATGCAAATTTCAGAAGTCTATTGCTGAAAACTGTTATTAAATTAATATGATAGTAAAATGGATACAAAATTAGAAATAAGGAATTAAATTTTTATTTATTAATTCATGTAAAGTTAATAAAAGCATAATATATATATATATATATATTAATCGGGTTAAAGGCCATAAGTTCATGAACATCAAGCTCACTAGCACAGTTTGTTTAGAGTATGTCCTAAAGAAATGTTCTAACAGTTTTCAAGTATATATTATTCTAATTTTTTTTTAGATTACAAAAAAAATATTACGTTTGTAACCAAATGGCAACATTTGAAAGAAAACATGTTTTAAACTATACAATCCATTAATGTTGCGCATGCTTCGAAAAAAGTTGTGGGAATTATATGTTTTAGAGAATTTAAAAATATTTTCGAAACATAAATGTACAAATATACGTAAAAATTATGTGTACAAATAGACGATTTCTTTGAAATGATTCATTACTTAGTAATTTTATTGCCTGATAATTTTTATCAATTTGTTTTTTTTTTTGTATTTTTAATATGGTGCTTTTATTTTAGGGTTTAACATGCATGCTAGTGTTTTCAATTTTTGCAGCCGTCCTAGGAATGTTTCAATTTGGATATAATACAGGTGTCATCAATGCTCCCCAAATAGTAAGTGTTGATAATATTTTATTTACACTCTTAGAAATTTTTGAACATTATGGTCTATGGTAAAACACAATCACGTTCACATTTCCAGTAAACTAAATTTGTTGCTAAGTCGAACCATATTATCTTTTTAAAAAACTTGATTGTACGATACTATACGGTTCAATTTGAATGGAAACATATAGGAAAACAACTTATTAAGATTGTAACAAATTAGCACCATATTGTGGTTCAATTTACCGATATAGTTTAACGATTAGCCGATACTTCTAAGAATGTAAAGCTTATTATAGTTTTTTACGGTATTTTTTTTTTTTTTAAGTATTTAAATGCTTTATGATTTATTCCTTTTGCAGTATTTTTTTTAAGAAAAGCCTTTCTGTAAATTCTTTGGTATATTATTTCATTTACGCAGTTTACAGTCCCTGGCTAAGTTATTAGACGCACGGTAGTTTTTTAATATTTATATGTTTTGCACGAGTTTATAAGCAATACTTTTATATTTAAACATACATGTAATGGGTTTTCATTCAGGAGATTTGTATATACTTCCTATTCAAATTTATTTTTAATGCTTTGCATTACAGTGTTAACCAATTGATATGCAAACGTAAACAAGTGCAAACCGGTTTCAGTCGCGTTGTCACATGCGTCAGTCGCGGACTTGTTTCAGTGACTTCATGCTCTATGTTTATTTGTTTCGCAGTTTTATACTACGCAGTTATTTATTATTTTGTGCGCAGTATTTATATAATCAATAGGAACATTTTCATCATGTGTAAAAAAAGATGATCTTTCACCATGTAAAAAAGCTGAAACAAAGGTCTTCGTGAGTGTTAAAATATTTTCAAAACGCGAAATATCACGAAAATTGAAGGTTTAGCTGGAATACAAAGCATACAGACGAAAATTGATTCAGGGGACGAAATGAGTCCGAAATGTTAGAAAAGATGCGGCAGAATGTTATAGTGCGTTTAATAATTTGGCCAAGGTAAAACATAAAGTAGTTTCAAAAACTATTGAATGATATTGATAAATAATAATTCTTTTGAATAATTTTTCCCCTGAACGATTCAGTTTTCAGAACAAAGTTTTAGTTTCAAACAGTATAAAAAAGTGTTGATTACTTTAATTATCTTGGCATTCCTTTTTTATTTCAAAAATTTAAGCTATGTCTCTAGATTTCGTAATAATTTCCTTTGTGCCTCTTAACATCAAATGTTTTTGAGCTGTTTTTTGAACTTTCAAATAATTTTTAATACCATGAAAAAATATTTTCAAAAATTTGAAAAAGATAGAATGTCGAAACTTTCAGACTTGCATAGAGCTGTAATTGTAGAAAAAATTATGAAAAAAAAAAAAATGTGGAGTGAGTTATAATGTTTTTATTGCTGCTGTTGAAATATACTAGTATAAGAAACTAACATTAAATTTAATATGAAACTTTGATTCTAGGTTAGTAAACTTATTATCAGATTTCAAGTGCCAGATTTATAAAACGCCATTTATTTTTATGCTGTTTGAATCATTCATAAATTAGATCCAAAAACATTTATCATCCATTAAGAAAAGAACAAGTAATAGGAGAAAACATGCTAATAGCATTGTGACATTAGAAAAAATGTAACTTTTAATCATCAGTTGCCGAAATTGCACCAACACTGCCCAGAAATATATATTTATTGTTTTTCTTTCATTCCTCAATTATTTCAAGACCAATACAGTTTTTTTAAATGTGAATAAAAGCTTTATGTTTTTTCTTAACAAATACTTGTTATAAATATTCAAGTAAAAGGATCGTCAAATGTGCTCAGCAAAAAAATATTTTAAAAATATTCTTTCAAGGAGTAAATTTGATTCATCAAATTCTCGCATGTCCAAGAACTCGGAAAGTTTGTGTTACGGAGACTTAGCGCTAAAGTCTCTCTATCTATTTATCTGCCTATCTATTTATCTATCTATGTAATTTTTTTTTTCTGGAAATGACGTCGAAACCATTAAACGGAACCCTAAATAAATTATAGATTTGAATTCATTTCCTTAAAATGCATACCATCAAAATATCTAGTTATATTTGGTACCGTTATCTTATTAGATCAGAAACACATATTTAGATTTGATTTTAAATTCAGATAAAATAATAACGTTTCTAACTAAATAAAGCTTTTAATTGTGTTTTTATGTTTTAGATTATAAAAAAATTTATCGAGGATGTGTACAGAGATCGAACAGGGGCTGATATATCGAACGATTTTCGTGACTTGTTATGGTCATTGATTGTATCTGTGTTTGCTGTAGGTGGGATGATAGGAGGTATGATAGGAGGTTCCCTAGCTGATAAATTTGGCAGGTATGTTTTCATTATTACGTTTGTTCCATGAGTATCGTTTTTTCTTCTGTTACTCGCTGTACATTTATTTAGAAAAACCTAGATCATTGTTAAATATTATCCTAATTTAGTAAATGGTGTTAATATGCATTAATGTTAATTTTGCAATGCAATATACGCATTTTCAAATTTAATTTTTTAAGAGTGAATTGAATATTAAGTATCAAATGTGATATTTTATTCCTGGCTATGAAAAGACAATATAGTGATTGTACACTGTTAGATTTTTTATTCTAAATTTGAAAATTCGAATTTTTTTTTCTAAACATGAAAAAAAAAAAAAGAGATAAGTAAAGCATTTCTAAACACTTTTTTTTAAATATGGCCAGGGTTAACAATAGACACAATTTTTAAATTATCAGTCATGCTGAAATTTCAATGGCCCAAAGAGTTTCCTGAAATCAAAATACTAATAGAAAAGTAAAAAGTAAAATATTAAGTTCAAAACAAAGAAAAACAGACAACAATGAAAAAATAAACCGACTGAACAAATACAATTTTAGTTCCACCCATTAAAATAAAATTGGAAGAATAAAGCGTTAGTTTGTAAATCGTGTTAAAAATATTGAAAAATGCTATATATATATATATATATATATATATATATATATATATATATATATATATATATATATATATATATATATATATATATATATATATATATATATATATATATATATATATATATATATATATCAAATAACAGAGCAAAACCCCGTTATTTCTGTGGGAATACTAGTCAACATATCAGGAAATATCAGTCCAGATTCTGCACAATCTTTTATTTACTAATCTATGGTGAACTCTCAGCCCCGCTCCAGCGGGAGGGGGAGAGACACAGATCTCGTCAAAACTGACGAAGTTCAGTAGGTACAGGGCCGGCCCCAGGGTAGGGCGATCCGGGCGGCCGCCCGGAGCGCAATGATCTAGGGGCGCCAAAATGATAGTCGGGTGATCTAGGGGCGCCAAAATGGTACAAAATTTTGAGTCATATTAACCCCATCAGCAAACTTTTGCAAACTGTAAATTTTGATATGTCACAAGCTATTGATATGCTTAGCAACTGCAAACTCTTCTTTGAAAACCTGAGATCAGATGAAACTTTTGAAAGCATCATTTTAGAAGCAACCGAGCTTGCTTCAGAGATTAACGTAGAAGCTAATTTCGAAACCACCACACCACGTCATCGTGTCTGAAGCAAAACAAGAACGTTTTTATATGAGGGCCCGGATGAACCAGTTCAAGACCTCAAACAAAAATATAAAATAGATTTTTTTTTTCACACTATACATCAAGCAATATGCTATCTCAGAACGATGCAGACGCAAAATCGTCTCAATGGATTGGCAATGATAGCTATAGAACACCAAATTAGTGACAAATTAGACTTGAAATCACTGGTTCGTGAGTTTGCCGAAAGAAAAGTTAGAAAAAGGGCATTTTACTTACTTTGGTTAGTTGGAATTTATTTATAATATGGGATATTAGTTTAGTTAGCATTACTACATTTTAATTTTTGTTATTTTGCCTTAAGTGCTAAATTGATTATCTTGTTATCTGATGTTTGAGTTTTTAATAAAACGTTTTTTTTAATAGTTTTTTTCAATGTCTTCTTGACCTTCTGATATGGTCGCGTGAGATTTACTTACAAAAAACGGGGGGGGGGCGCAAAATTAAGGTTTTGCCCGGAGCGCCAAAATGTCTAGGGCCGGCTCTGGTAGGTAATCATTAAACACCAAAAGCCACGCAAAAATCAGCGCTCCTGGTTTTATACATGGGTAAGAAGTCAGTCATATTGCATACCTTGTATTCCTACGCCTCACCACAAATAATTTAATACTCATCGAAAATCGTTTAATCCTTCCTTATATGGAAGTGAAAGATCTTAAAATAACTCTTCTTTCGAAACATTAATCTAATAATAATTTATTGGCATGTTTACAGCCTTGAATTCCCAAAATAGAATATCTGTACTCTAATTTTTAACTAAGACATTTTATGAAAATGAATATGTTCCAATGCTTTTATTAATACAAAAGTAATTTTATAACTTTTGTATTACATATATATATATATATATATATATATATATATATATATATATATATATATATATATATATATATATATATATATATATATATATATATATATATTAATCGGGTTAAAGGCCATAAGTTCATGAACATCAAGCTCACTAGCACAGTTTGTTTAGAGTATGTCCTAAAGAAATGTTCTAACAGTTTCCAAGTATATATTATTCTAATTTTCTTTTAGATTACAAAAAAAATATTACGTTTGTAACCAAATGGCAACATTTAAAAGAAAACATGTTTTAAACTATACAATCCATTAATCTTGCGCATGCTTCGAAAAAAGTTGTGGGAATTATATGTTTTAGAGAGTTTAAAAATATTTTTGAAACATAAATGTACAAATATACGTAAACATTATGTGTACCAATAGACGATTTCTTTGAAATGACTCATTACTTAGTAATTTTATTGCCTAATTATTATGTAGATACACTATCTGCCAATAGGTATTTGGACACCTATGCAAATGACTATATCTGCGGTCCTGAGATACGCCACGCCCTCCGCCGGTATATATCGTGTAAGGAACAACATCGGCATTAGTCCCATGCAAGATGCCTACTGCACTATTTTGTATGACAATGTGCTGCCTACGTTGTGGCAGTTTCACGGGTTGGACCCCTGTTACTTCCAGGACGAAAATGCCAGCTGTTATCAAGGCTTGTCGCCAAGGTTTGGTATGGTGCCAATGGGGTTAATCGAATGGACTGGCCTGCCCAGAGCCAGAACCCTATCGAGAACCTCTGGGATGAGGTGGATTGTCGAATTAAGGGGTGTACCACAAATACCTTCTACAGAGGAATCAAGCCCCACAACGGGTTACTATAGGCGATGATGACGTAGTAGAGTTAGGCCCAGAGGAAAACCAGTCAGGGTAGCTATTTTTAGGAAAAACTCCGAATCTCATCAAACGAGCTATTGGCGATATTCTGAAGTTTTGTAACCTGAGTACAACATTCAGCCAATTGGCGAATATTTTTTATTTGAATTTGTAAACAACTGTCGGTGTTCTGATGTCAACGTTCTTCGTAAAATTTATATTTATTTTACAAATGTTATAAATTTCAGCATTAATTTAATTCTTACTGTTATGAATAATGGTATATAAGTCCTGTGTACTAAACTGCAGAGGAAATTAGAAAATTGATGGTACAAAAGTATCAGTTTTTGGATTTCCCAAAAATGAAGAACTACGTAAGAAATGGCTTGCCGCCATACCAAGAGATTTTGAAGTTACAAAGAATTCTAAAGTGAGTAATATTTGTTTTTATTTTTAAAAATTTAATTATGATTTTTTATTATACTTTTACTTAGAGTAAATTATTTTAAATTGTAGATAAATTAATTATAACAATTAAGTTTTTCTTATCAAACATATCGCAAACTATTGTAATAAATTTTGTGTATAATGATAAAATAACAATATATATAGCTATTTTTATATATATATATATAGTTATTTTTATAGAGTTTTATTTTATAAAAATATTAATAATTTTAGTATTTTATTAAGTTTTTGCTCAAACTTTACATTTGTTTGACATTTTTGTTTGACCGTTATATTGTTTTGTTTGACCGTTATTGTAACTGCTTAAAGCAAATTTTTTTTTATTTGATTATGAAATTTAAATCTATTAATTCTCCTACAAAAATCTATTAATTTTTCATACGTGAATATAGTATATAATATTTATTTTAAATGCACATATAAATAATGTATTCATTTTGTTATAGGTATGTGAGAAGCATTTCAAGGAAAATTACATTCGAAAAGCTGTGGAATTTGTTTGTGAAAAAACTGGAAAGAAAAAAGTTGTGCCTTTTGAACAACCAAGGTTAACAAAGGAGGCTATTCCATCTATATTTCCTGGATATCAAGAATATATGACCAAAAACGAGCCAGTTCTAGAAGAGCCAAAGGCAAAGAGAAAAAGAATTGAAATGTGCCAGTTGGAAAGTGTCATTGCTGAAAGTTTAGAACTTTATGAACAGCATAATGTAAAACTTAAAATAGATACTCTAACTGAACTAATAGAAAAATCTAGTTTAGTGGATTTAAATGGTGTTTTTAATCCTGTAAGTATTGAAAATAGTTTTTCTTTTGTGAAAATCAAATTTGTTGATCAGGTTCCCACTTATATTACTGTAATAGTTGATCAAAATTTATCTTTAAGTGTTTTTATTGATAATGTAAAGATTAAAAAACTTTATGATTTTAAATTTCCTCTTATCATCAGTTATGCTCAGCAAATTTCAAATGTATTATGTTATTTAAATAAGTCTAATGATCTAAAGTTTGATAATATTCCGAATCTTATTAACTCTATAACTGTCCAACTTACAGAATTAGAAAACTTAAGCGGAGATAATCAAAAATTAGATATTAACTTTCTAAAAGAGCAGCTATCTTTACTTTTTACTCAAAAAAATCAAAACCGATACTCTACAGACTTTCTAATTTTTTCTTCATTGTTTTTATCTATATCACCTCATGCATATAATTTTTTGAGAAGCAGTGGTTATGTTATTCTACAGCATCATTCGACTATAAAAAAAAATTGATTATGTCATATGATATTAGTCCTAAAAACGAATCCACTGAGGAAAACTTCTTATCTTACATTAAACAGAAATTTGATTATTTAACTAATGCAGATAAAACCGTTACTGTTATGATAGATGCACCGGTAACTGCTGGGTATTGGAAAAAATACTAATAAAAGGTCTATTAAAATGAACTTCAATTTAAGTGAAATACTAATAATTTACAACTTGCATTCTTCTTATTAAGAGGAAGTAATTATGGCTCATGATACGAAACTAGTGGCAGTCCAGGACTGGTCAGTAATCACGTAACAAAATTAATAAAAAAACATACCTCTATGAAATAACAATGACGAGGAGGTTGTGGTGGACTTAATAAATTATCCTTGATGCACAATGTAGAGATTCAGGTGTAGTCAAGTAACGAAACTATTATGTTGTTCACCAAAAATTCTTTATTTTTGAGGATTAATAGAACACAGAACACACATTTCCTTGAGGGAGGAGATTTTTGAAAAACACCATTTTGCACACATCATATTTTTTAGGATTTTGGTACACTTTTGAGGCGATGGGCATCTGGAGCGGAAGGCATGGTACATAAAAGAAAACTAGTCAACCACTGGAGGCGGACACCGCATCTCAAAAAAAAAAAAAAAAAACAGAAATATGAGGATCTATAAATTTTCTTTTACTGAAAGGATGTTGTGACGACGCTATTCTGGCTGAGTATAATTGCGGGAGTCAGACAAAAAAAACATGACAAGGATGGCAAATGGGTCTTCGATGGAAGCCCGCGTATGGCGATGAGGACGCCATATCTCCAACCAAAACAAAATCCACACCTCAGAGAGGAGGGAAAAGAAAAATGAATAGTCCGTTAAGCGGAGAGCTGTAAAAAGAGACAATCAGGAACTCGAATGCTGGCGATCTATTTTAGCGCCCGATATTTATACTCTCTGGAAAAAGTCGAAGTTAAATTACTTAAAAATTGCAAGTTAAAGTTGAATTTCCTACAATTACTGAGTTGAGGAGTTACACTCAACGTTTAAAAAAGGGTTCTCAATTGAAAGTGAAGAAACAAGATGCAGATTACCTTGCACCGGCGTGTACATCAAACGGGCCGATAAGCAGGTGTTGGAAAAATTCTAGGGAAAGGGAGGGGTCAAAAGAATGGAAAAGGAATTTTATGGGGAGAGTGTCACAATTGCCTGAAGCAATAAGGGGAGAGAGGAAACGGGTGAAGAACTAAGGATTTGTATCAGAATTTAACTAAAATTAGGATTTGGATGTAAAAACATGGAATTTAATTGAAAATTGTGACTCAATGTCACAATAGATGAAGTCCATTTAAAACCTTTTTTTTAATTTAAGGGTGGCAATATATTAGAAGCGTCATATAATTCTATTGAGGCTGCTAACTCCACCTATGTTTATATGGTGCAGAGTGTGAAATCAAGTTAGTTTCAAAGATGTTGTAGCAATAATGCCAGTAAAAACCGTTAATGCTGATGCGCTGTATAAGTTTATTAAAAAGACATTAATTGGGCTTGAAACTATAGGTTTTCATACATTTTGTGTCATAAGCGACAATAATTCTATGTACCGCAAGGCAATGTCCAAATTTTCAACATCTCCTAAAGTTCAGGTTGAATATCCATACCCATTTGATAGCTGTCAGGGCCGGCCCCAGGTTTGTCCGCCAAAATGGTACAAAATTTTGAGTCATATTAACCCCATCAGCAAACTTTTGCAAGCTGTAAATTTTGATATGTCACAAGCTATTGATATGCTTAGCAACTGCAAACTCTTCTTTGAAAACCTGAGATCAGATGAAACTTTTGAAAGCATCATTTTAGAAGCAACCGAGCTTGCTTCAGAGATTAACGTAGAAGCTAATTTCGAAACCACCACACCACGTCATCGTGTCTGAAGCAAAACAAGAACGTTTTTATATGAGGGCCCGGATGAACCAGTTCAAGACCTCAAACAAAAATATAAAATAGATTTTTTTTTTCACACTATACATCAAGCAATATGCTATCTCAGAACGATGCAGACGCAAAATCGTCTCAATGGATTGGCAATGATAGCTATAGAACACCAAATTAGTGACAAATTAGACTTGAAATCACTGGTTCGTGAGTTTGCCGAAAGAAAAGTTAGAAAAAGGGCATTTTACTTACTTTGGTTAGTTGGAATTTATTTATAATATGGGATATTAGTTTAGTTAGCATTACTACATTTTAATTTTTGTTATTTTGCCTTAAGTGCTAAATTGATTATCTTGTTATCTGATGTTTGAGTTTTTAATAAAACGTTTTTTTTAATAGTTTTTTTCAATGTCTTCTTGACCTTCTGATATGGTCGCGTGAGATTTACTTACAAAAAACGGGGGGGGGGCGCAAAATTAAGGTTTTGCCCGGAGCGCCAAAATGTCTAGGGCCGGCTCTGTAGCTGTAGAAAATTATTTTTTATTACTGATAGTGTTCATATATTTAAGTGTGTTAGGAACAACTGGCTAAATAAAAAAAAATTATAATTCTTGTATGTTTTATCCAGAATTTCAGGTAGATGTTACTAATACTAATAATAATGATATTGATGCTAATGATAATGTAAAAAAAATGTACCATTAAAAACTGCTTCATTTCAAGCTTTTCGTAAGTTACACGAATTTGAAAGGTCTAATTTGGTTAAATATGCACCCACATTGAGTACAAAATCCTTCTAACATTGGAAGACAAAACGTAAAACTTGCTTTAAATATATTTAATAGACAGTTAATTAGAGCTATAAATTCACTTAAGAAAAATTTAATATTTTAGATCTAAAATCAACAGCTGAATATATAGAAATTTTTGTAAATTGGTGGGATATTATGAATGTTAGAACAGTAACTAAAGGATTTCTTAAAAGGAATGAATATCAAAAGCCCTTGAGATTAAACGATTTTTCTTTTAGATATTTAACCGCATTTCTTGAATGTTTAACACTATGGGGCAAAGCTACTTCCGATACTGGTAGATTAACCTCAGAAACTCACTTAGCTCTATCTTTAACAAAACAAAGCATATAAAAATTTTTTCGATATTGTACTGAAGAGTTAGGTTTAAAATTTATACTGGCGGGTAAATTTCAAACTAATAGTTTAGAAGCAAGATTCAGTAAATATAGACAATTAGCTGGCGTCCAGTATGATATATCAATAACTCAATTATATGAATCAGAAATGAAGCTGAGGCTTCAATCTATTTTGCCATTGATTTTAAAATCAAATGTTTTTGGCTATGTAAAAGTTGATTTAAACAATATTGAGAACGAATCTGAATTTCTTAACAGCAATTTAAAATGCAATCAATAATGAATTTGAAATAAATGTAACAGAAGAGGATTTGCAACAATCTAATAGAATTATACCTGTTATTGTTTACCTTGCTGGTTATGCCGTTCATTCAACATTAAAATTCCATAAAAATTGCCCTTTTTGTAAATTATTGTTAACAAGAGATGAAAAAATTCTTTATCATGAAAATAACATTTTGATTCACCATCAAGATCGTGGTGAACTAAAATTTCTTGTAGAGGAAGTTATAACTATTGGTTTGTACTCTTATGTAATTATTTCAAAACTATTATCTGAATTTGAAGAAAGTTTTTTAAAAGTTCATAATCAGAGAATTATATCTTTAAGCATAATCAAAGTTGTAATAAATGACGAAGAGAAACACTTAAATTTTTATTATTGTGAAAATGAACATTCTTCAGATGTTGTAATTAATTGTATTGTAAAGAAATTTGTAAACATCTTATTAAATAACTATTGTAAATTGAGAAATGATAGCATTTGTTATGCCTCCCATTCAAAAGATAAAGAAAGAAAATTAAAAACACTTATGAAATCCACTAAAAAATCTAAGTTGATGGGTAAAAATTATAAATTTTTTAAATGTTACTGAAAAGTTTAACATATTTCAGTAAAATTTGTGTTTACATTTTATTTACCATTTTTTGAATTTGCTGTTTAATAAAGTATTTGTTATCTAATGTTGCTTACTTTATTTTAGTTTATCACTTCTAACAATCACACTTCCACCAGAAAAAAAATCCAAATTATAATCATGCTTTTCATGTTATGTTTTTTTTTTCATCTAAACCTTGTTTGAAGTCTGCATTTGATTTTCTAAATTTTCCTATGCTTATTTTATATCATTGTTTAGATACAATTTTTATTTTATTTCGTATGCTCTAGTTCTAATAACATGCAAAACATAATCATTAAAATCCAAAATAATCATCTACTAAAAATGTAAGTATCGTATTATAAAAATTAGACTCTTTTCTTAGTTTCATATCTGGATTAAAACTATAATAACAATAAATGTGTAAAAACCCTTTAAAAATATATTTCTTTGTTTTTAATCCATAAATTTTATAACAAAAAGCTAAATAAAATTTTCCAATTTATAAAATAAAACTGATATTTAATGTTTAAAAATATTTTTTTTTCAATCACACAGCAGTTATTTTTTTTAGAATTGCTTTATTGTTAATCATTTCTGAAAACAAATAAATATATTAAGCAATTTTTACACAATTTAAGAACATTTACTCTAGACAAAAAAAAAAAAAAAAAGAGAAAAAAAAGAAACAAATAAAAAATTTGTGACAAGTAAAAAATTAGTAGAAGAGTAACGAAAAAGTGACGAGAAACGGAAGAAAAAAAAACCCGTCATCGTCAGAAGTGATCAGCAAATCTGGGCCTAATTGCATGAGTCATCGTTTTGCGTCCTTCGGTTTTCTTCCCATCTAGGAGGTATTTGTACTACACGTCCAAAATCGGCGAAGGAACTTACATGTCTTCTCCAAGCCGAGTGGAAGAAAATACCACTATACCAAAATAATACAAGGTAACAATTAAAACCAGCTATACAAATTCATAGCTACAAAAGCAAACTAACAAAAAAACATGCTAACATCTAGTAATTAGCAGCAAACAAAAGAAAGAAAAAAATCTAACAAGGAATCACAACAAAAAATTAACAATTAATGCAAAAAAATATTAATAACTACAAAAAACAAGCTAACAATAATTAACTAGTAAAAAACAACAAATTAATAATTAATAACTAATAAAAAACAAAACAAAAGAACAATTAAGCGATGCGAGTGAAAGAAAACGAAATAAGAACTGCACAAGAGATGGGACACTCTTGGGCAAAGGCAAGGAGAATGGAAAGAGCTGGCTGATCAGTGTAGTCAAAGCGCCAATTCCTTGGCCTTCAAAACTAATTCAGCTCCAAATTAAAACACCTCCTTCTTCTTTGTACATTCGCTTTACTGGGAAAGTATTTATAAGTTAAATACATTTAAACATGAAAAATTCTAATACATGTTTCAAGATCAACTTTTCTCATTATACAACATTTATTTATATTTGTACGCGCATTTAAACTGCAATTAATTCCAAAATAGCGAAGAACTACTTTTCAAAGGCGAAGTATTACGCTTCCTACCTTTCCCTGCTGTGCCAACTTAAGGTGAAACGAAGTATAGCCGTCACACAAGGACTTGTGGAAAGTATACCCCGGAGGGATCACGCTTTAAATGCCTCTCGTGGAGGCTCTACCAACTATTGATTATGAATAAAGTTTGTTTTTCTTTTCAATCACACGTGTCCAAATACATATTGGTATAGTGCGGCTTTGAGGAGAACTCCTCCAGACTGAAAGTTCGGGGCTGTCTGCTGCTGTGGTAACAAGCGAGAGCACATTTCTGATGGGGGTGAAATGGAAGAAAGAAGGTGTCGATTGTTTTACTCACGACGACCTACGCTAAGATTAAGACAAAACTATTCACCCCTCACTCCTATTCGAAGTGACCTTTCCTCGTAACCATAGTACCCGCCACGACGCAAGACGGGTGTCTGGAGGAGTTCTCCTGAAAGCCGCACAATAGATAGTGTATTGTTTTATTCATTTAAATTTATTTTCCTCGCCAGTAAAAATAAATGATTTAAAAGTTCATATCATAAGTTCATACTTTGTCCCAGCTCTCTCGTGGTAAGGCTTTTAAAATGTTGGCAAAATTAGCAAAAATTCTATAAGTTTTGGTTTTTTAAATGTCTACCACTCTATAATATATTTTAAAAAAAGCGTAGCAGTTGGCAGGTGTGTTTATAAATACTGCAATCAGACGCAATTTTTCACTAACTTTTACTAAAATCACACCCAGAAGCCCTATCTGGATAATTAATTTTAATTAATTAAAATTAATTCATAAAGATGCACTCTTGTAGTATTTCCAATGATACCTAATAGCTATTAATAATGTAAAACTGTTGCAAATATACAAAACCAAAACTATTATAGGCTATCGCGTGTCGCGACTTATATGGTAATATAAATAAAAATCGTTAATTTGTTATATATATTTTTTTTATAGCATAAACATAATAATTATGAGCTAGAACTATCGTTTGAACATAATTATATATTTATGTGACACTTTGAATTCTGAATAGTTTAATTAGGAATTATTTTATAATTACAAGAATGTACTGTTTCTTAAATTCATTTTTGTAAAAAAATGTAACTTAGCATTGTGTAAATATTGTTAAAGCATGCTGCAACATATCACACCGGAATAAATCATATTTATAGATGATATTAATTCTTATAAGGCTCAATAAAAACGAGTTGGAATAATTATTTTAAAATGCGATTGCATTGAGAAAAAAATTTAGCAAAATTACCAAACTTGTATAGTAAAACCATTTCTGACAGTTAAACCGAAATCTTTTTATTGGTAATTTTTCCATTTTTCGTGTTAATAGGTAATCAGGAATTCAGGTTTTTAAAATTATAATTTTTAATTGGCAATTCTTCTCTTGGCAAAAATGCTAAACTGCACCATTCTAACCAACATTTTCTACGTTTAAATGTTATTTATGTATATAAGTATATTTTATAAGACATTGTAAATATCCTAATTCTTTTTAAATCTTTTTAAAATTTTGTTTTTATAGGAAAGGAGGCTTGCTTGTAAATAATGGTTTTGGTATAATTGGAGCGGCTCTTATGGGATCTAGCAAAATATCACAAAGTATAGAAATTTTGGTTGTAGGGAGGCTTATTATCGGAATGAATTGCGGTGAGATTCTTTTTTTCTTCTGATTTAATGTTGTAATGCTCTTTGTATAATATTGTACTAGGAAATATGCTTGTCTTTATTTTGAAAGTTTATTTGCAAAACGGAAAATCAATTGTTTTTTTTTTTTGTGTATCAGATTATCCATTATTCTTACTGTATTCATTTATCTCGATTTACGAAAATAAATTCCGCAACATTTTTGTATACTTTATACCTTGGCGTTTTTAAATTGACCAATAACGTAGGGATTGGTATAAATCCGTGCAAATATCTGGTTTTAAAATAAGTATTTGAAAAAGTATGTGAGAAATTTTTGTGGAGATTGTAAAAGGTAGGCTTACCTCGGTTTATGGGTCCAGGTTTGCATTCCTTAGATTAACTAAGCACTATATAGTTTATTTAAATTAATTATAGTAGAGTTTTAATTTTTTTGTCAAGTTTTTTAATATTTGTTACACTTACGATATTTTTTCACGAAACGTTTTTATGTGAAATTTTGTTATATTTGTTATATTTTGTACAATTTCTTAGACAATAAAATTGTGCTGATTCTAAAGCAGGTCATATGAAATCCTATGAACTTGGTATAAAACTGTCTAATTTCATATCAAGATTTAAATCAAAGAACAAAAAATCCTGCAATTGTTAATTTATAATTTTCACATAAAAACAACTTTGAATACACTTTTTTTATAACATTCAATACAATTTATAACATTTAAGAAAATTTATTATGACATGTATCATTAACTATTGGTAACAAATTACTTGTCAGAAAAACTTTAGTCTTGATTCCCTCAATTTAAGTTAAAAATCAAATTCTTTTTTTTTTAAGTTTTAAGAAATAGTGCCTCGTATATTCTCATTTAATTCCAATTTCATATACAGAATGTTCCGTAAACACCACCGTTAATATGTATTTTTAGAATCCCTGTCAAAAAGGGAAACAGAAGTGTATACACATTGGGGGTCGCAAATTTTAAACGAGGAAAAATCAAAACGTTATTGAAATTTGAAAAATCACGATACAGGATGACGCGTATAATAAACGGCAAGACTAACTTGATGGCGGTTGGAAACAAAAAGAAGTTTAAACGCGATTATTAGAAACACCTTCAAGTTTCAACCTCCATTTAAACCTGTTTTGGTGCTTATTATATCTGCATTCCTCTTTTGTAATTTGTTTACTTTCGATAGCGTTTTTGTTTTTGTTTTTTTATCGCTTGAATATTAATTTACGACCCTTTCTGTATAGTTTCGTTTAGTATTCCAAAAAACGTATTGTATGTGGTTTTTAAGGAACACACTGCAATACAGAAAAATTCGAGCATCGAAGCTGTAAATAAAGTTAAACAATAAAGGTATTCTATTACACTTTAACAATATGACGTACGTTCAAATAACATGAATACTTTGTTGCGATGTAGATCTCTGCATAATACAAATTTTGCTTATTACTACAAAAACGTTGAAAAATTTTATCTACTTATGATATTATCAAACATTCAATATTTGTGAACAAAACTAGACAATCTTTTTGAAAAATTCTCTAATATGTTACAACAAATAAAAAACGCTACAATTGGAAAATAGTATCTTTACTACTTCACACTTGTCATAAAAAACATAAATATATAATTTTTTAAAAGTATTTATAATCTGAAACACTTTAAAAGTTAAATTTTAAGTTTAGTTAGCCAAATTTTAGTTAATTCTTTAGTTTCTGAATGCGAATTCAATGTATTTGAGTTGTTATTCAATGTATTTGAAAAGTTAAATTTTAAGTTTAGTTAGCCAAATTTTAGTTAATTCTTTAGTTTCTGAATGCGAATTTAATGTATTTGAGTTGTTTCATGAGTCATATCTTATTAAAGTGTAATAAATATTTTTATGCATTTCAACACTAATAACTCAAATTTTTAAACAAATACAGGTGTAAATTCTGCTTTAGTGCCAATGTATTTATCAGAAATATCTCCGCTTACATTAAGAGGAGGCTTAGGTGAGTTTTCCTTAAGAGTATTAAAGTATAAATTTTATGCATTTTTGATCCTGAAACAACTATAATTCCATCTTGTTTTATTTTCAGGGACCGTAAACCAGTTAGGAATTACTATTGGTCTTCTGTTGTCGCAGGTGCTAGGTATACAAGCCATTCTTGGAACCGAAAGAGGATGGCCTTTTCTATTTGGTAATAGATTTTACTATAACCTTTGAGTATTTATTTTTAAAAGTAATAATTTTTAAGTAGCTGGCAACACCATAGGGGTTATTTAAAAAATGCTTATTTACCTAAATAGAATTATGGATGCTATTATGAATAAAACTCAGGGCATTATTTAACACGTTTTGAACTACATAAAAAATAGGAAATGTTAGAAATTCGGTGAGTGTTAATGGTGGGTTTAATAACTTCTACGGGTTTTACCTGATTCACTTGAAAGTTTCATAGTAATGTACTAGTTGGCGCAATTCAATGTAAACTTGGTGGCTCATTGAAGGAAAAATATCTTAAAAGATGTTGTCTACACTTGATTAGTAAAAAACTATAAACTCAATTAAAAAAAGAACTTTTTTCCACGGAACTACATTAGTAAAATACGTATGATTTTTTTATGTATGATCGACTGAAACTTAAAATTGTTATAGAAGCTATAGGAAGTGCTGTTTTCAAAAAACACTATTTTGAGTTGTTTTTCGAAGGCTCGGTGCTCTCATGAAGAAAAAAAAAACGCTTTTTTGAGAAAAATATGCTATTTTCATAACTGCTGTGAGTTTGCAACAGTTCTGACTGCTAGGTCAAGTTTAGCCAACCTTTAGTCAGCGCTCTTTATGCTAATTCTGAAAATGGCGCATAACTTTAATTTGAAGAAAAGTCACAGTTTTGTGAAGATGAAAAGCGTTTGTGATCATACTATTTACATTTAAAAAATTACTCCATTATAAAAATTTTCTCATAAAATTTTTTAAAAATTTAGATTTTTTTTCACTTATTTTGATAATTTTTGTTTTGATAAAAAAATCTTGTCGAATTGGTGATTTTTAAAAAGTTTAATATCTTTTAAAATATTAACTCGTTTTTTTGTTCTAAAGCCCATATAATTATTTAGAGCCAGATCGTATACAGAGATGCCAACTTGCCCCGGACAGAAAATATATATTTTAAAGTGGTAGTTTATCTATTGTGATTCTTGGTTTAATAAATTCAATTTAGTAGATTTTTATCCACCACTATTTCTAAATAATTCGTAAGCTTATATAATTCACCACTTTATAGTACTTCTGTGCTACTATACGTTTTAAAAAGAAAGCAAAAATAGTCAAATATTTGCAAATTTACTTTGTAGTTACTTAGGCGTGTCCGGAGCAGTTGGCATCTCTGCGTATATATAGTTCAAAATTATAGCCTTGCCTCCAAAAAATAGGCACTTAAACTGCAACTTATTTTGTTTTCTTTTGGTGAAAAAGCTTCAAAAAATGCAAAACTTGTTGTCTCTTTCTAATTTATGGAAATGCCAGTTTACATATTTAAAAATATGCTCTTGGTTGCGTTTACTGAAAAATCAAGTGAAATAAAAGATGATAATTTTAAAAAAAATTTCTTTGTAGAGTTCGGACTTTAGGCCAAGGTAAACTAAATAATGTTAATTTATGACAAAAATCCATGCATTAAGAATTATACAACTAAAAGCAAAGTACTTGATCTAAACACTAATGTGGTTGTGAGGATAGAAACGAAGCCGAACAAATTACCCTAGTCTGACGTTTGCACTCTTTTTAAAAGCATAAAAAAAAAAAAAAAAAAAAAAAAAAAAAAATACAAGAGATTACATTGAAAGTGTCACCACAGAAACGATTTCCCACAGCTTCCCACATTTGTCGAAATTGATCTACCACAACTGTAATAAAAATCAATACGATGAAAAAGATTTATAAATTGTTCATACTGAAAAATTTTTTTATTCAAAGCTATTATTGTTCCTTCGTTAAACAACATTTATTTTTTAAAAATTTTAATTGCTTATAAAATTACGTATAAAATGTATAATATAATTTTTAGCACTTGAATAGCTGAGTGAGTATCCAAGCTTCATATATTTTAACTGAGCAAAAGCATGTTCCTACCAATAATTTTTCTAAACTTTGAAGGAACATGTTAATGATATTGTATTATTAGAAAGAAAAAACCTATCATTGTAACCACTTTATTGCAACTAATGACATATGTGTGTTTTGGATAATTATTTATTTTTAAATTAAAGTAGACTTTTGGACTCACTTATTAACGAAATAAAAATAACTTCATTTCGGCACTTATCATTTTGAAATATACTGAGCTAAAATGTTTTTATTTCTAGAAATAAACCTGTAAATATTTCATTCTGGTGCTAAATGTCATGTTTCTCTCTATGCATGCATAGGAATCTCTGTAATTCCAGCAGTTTTGCAACTTCTCATTCTTCCTTTATGCCCTGAAAGTCCAAGATATTTGCTCATTTCAAAACAGCAAGAATCTCTCGCAAGAGAGGGTAAATAACACATATTTCAGTCATTTTGTTACACAAATATTTAAAGATAATAATAAATAAATAAGTTCAGAATGTTCACAATTGCTACTATTGCAATAATTATAAAAAAAAAAAAAAAATAAATAAATAAATAAATAAAAAAAAACATTGTTCAGGTATCGTGATTTTACGCTTAATTCTCAGATGTCAAAGTAACATGCCTAATTAATGAATTTGAAATAGCGCGATAGAACTAAATAATTATAATACAGGGTAAGGTTCGTTAATAAAAATACAGGGTAAGCGCAAATTAATGAACGAAGTTGATAGTTGTATTTTATGATGAGTGATAGTTTTATTTTCACAACGATTACACATGTACAATAAATTGTACATTAAATTTTAAAAAAAAGATTTACCAATTTTTTTCAGTTACAAATTACCCCTTTTTTTATGCGACAAACATTTAGTGTGTTATCAAGCTCGCTTATTTATTTTGCAGTTTTACACATCGAGTGGGTCATAGATGCGTTAAGTTCTTGTTGTGTTTTCAACATCGATGGTTCATAAAGAGTGACGTAAACCCCCAAAAAACATATTATATAGCGTAAGATCTGAGGATCTTGGTGGCCATATAATTAAGGCTAAAGCATCTATCTCCCGCATGCGCCATACACTGCTTATGAACAAAACATCACAAGAACTTGAAAAACGCATTTGTGTAACAGTAGGATCCATTGGCAGTGTGAAACTGTAAAATGTGTGGAACTAAATTGATTGCAGATTATATGATTTTCCTGTAATAATAGGGTACCACATTGAGCATTTATAACAGAAAAAAACTGATTTATTTTTTCTAATTTTATGCATCACTTATTATAACTTAAGAAAATGCTATAAATATTTAAAATTTAGTTTTTCATTTGCGTTGCGAGTGATTTTTAAATCATAATTTAAGAATTACTTTTGCCAAGATACTTTATTACAAATATAAAAAGTATCTTTTTTAATAAACTTGTCTCATAGTTGAACTTATAGTTTAATATTTTACTTTCCTTGATTTGAAGCACAATTAATGATGTTTAAAAATCATGAATGAACAAATGAAGATTTAATTTAATTTAATGTAGAATTTTAGGACGCAAGGTCCATGAAGAACATGCTGTGTCAATCCGTACCGTATCAAGCAGAAAGTAAACGAAAACAGTTATATAACTAGTAAATAAAATCAAATAAAATTCGCATATACAACTATAGGTAAAGTTAAAGAAATGCTATTAGCCAAATTTAATGGGGAAAATAAAAAAAGAGGAGATAACAAGGAATTCTTTCTGCCGTAATTTGTAAATAGAAACAGAGTTGTAAGAAACTTAACTTAGGAATCAGAGTAAATTGTTTTATTTCACTTTCATGAATGTAATTCTACGCATTTTTAAACTCTTTTTGAGACTTTATGTAATTATATTAATAAATATCAAACTAAATCTAAAATATAGTTAAATTCATAAATATGATTAAGTTTACAATACAATTAAATTAATAAACAATATTACATTAATAAATATTTAAAAATAATTACATATAATTAAATTTATGCACATATTTTATACCCATAATCTAATTCATAAAATTCATTACATGTACAGTATTGCATTTATAAACTACATTTCAGCATTGCAGAAGCTTAGGTGCTCAAGTTTAGTAGAAGAGGATATAGACGAAATGAAAGCTGAAGATAGAACTCAACTGCATGAACCTGAGGTGAATAATAGTAATAATACTAAAACTTTGTTGTTTTTTTTTAAGTAGAAAATTTGCTAATTTATTATGTTGACATTTTTTTCCTCTTTTTGGTATGGCTTTTACATATGCCTTAAGTTGTACAATGTTTGAATCAAATTTGAACTCTACCTTGATTATTTGGGGACAAAATATTGCAAAATAAGGGATAAAAGTATTATTTGAAAATTTTAAATAATAAAGTAAAATGTTACTTATTAGATTACTGATTACGCATTAAAAAATACTTCATAAAATAAAAAATTAAGATATTTTGTTCTTCAATTTCATCAACATAATTTAGTAATAACATACAGTCTATGTTTCAAAATATTTATAAATAACTTGAAATTAACTACTCATTTCAATATCATTATAAGAAGGAGTTTTATATTGCTCCATGGAGATATTTACATCACTTTTTTTTTCAAATATTCTTCATCATTTTTCTTCAAGACATAAATCTGCTTGAAGGAGAACTACTGGTTGAAAATAACCCATATATAACTGTGACTAAAAACCAGCCTTCTTAAAGAAAATACGATGGACTTCCTCGATATGATGATTATTTTTATACCAAAAATAAGAGGATACCTCGAAGTTCGTTTTGCTACTGCTTTAAGATTTTGTATGAGTCCCACTCATATACCACAAATCTTGATTCTCATTCATGGTACACCATTCAATTTGTTAGGAAGTCCTTGTGATAAAAAAAATGAGCGTAACATATTTTTTATTTAGAAACTTAATTATTATTTAATTTAATTTTCCTTTCAATAAATATATCTGTTATTTCTTTTTATTCTATAATGATGATATATGAGCGGATATCGATCTATTTTTAGCGATTTCTTCTGTGACTGCCAGGAACATTTGGATAGAGTTCTAAACTCCCTCGATGATTGCTGCAATGTTTTGATTTCATAAAATTGTTATTTTTAATTATCATCATCAACATATTTTAAATTTTAAAGCCTAGAAAGGATGGATAACATTAAGGCAAACATCTCGGCATAGCCAATGCAAGTATTTCATTACTTTCCTTAGAGAAAAATAACTAAACGTATTCATACACTTGCTGCTATGGCTTTAGAGTGAAAGAATGATTATTGGTGTCCCACTCCTTTTCAGTTGCACATTCTGTTCGACTATTCTAAATTTATATATTATTTTCAAATGTTGTTAGCATCAGGTAATTTTTTTTTAGTAACTTGAACTCTACGTTACCTTTTTAAAAAATACAATTTTTGTTTTGATTAGTACCTTGTTTCATCATCTATACTTTTTTTTTTTTTAACGTATTTTATATGTAAATTCCTGTATGTGGAGCATAATCAACCCATACCATCCTAAACTATGATAAAAGAGTAGTTCCCTCCCCAAACTGAATTTTCGGTCTTCTTATTTAATTTTCGAATATATTTCCTATTCGATAAAATTGTTTACACGTATACTTCAATCTCCTACCTGTACCAACCTCTCTAGATATGCAGCACCTTATCTTTTCCTGTACAGCCTTAGAATAGACAACAGCCTGCATTCATGAGTTATGTATGCCAACATTTAATTGAGTTCTTGCAATCACATTGTGATAAGAGGGTTTTTTCATCGTCTATAACATAAAATATTTTCCGTTTTTTTTTTTTTTTTTTTTTTTTTTTTTTTTTTTTTTTTTTTTGGTCTGCTCGAGATCAAAGATTTTGTTTGTGCAGGAATTTAAGTAAACGTATCTAGTAAGAAGTATTTTTATACACTGATAAAAGTCAAATAAATTTTTTTTTTTTTAAATTAAATAAATTGAATGAAATGAGAAATAAAGAAAATTAAGCATGGTTAATTTTAAAACCTTTGCGAATGAAATACCACCATAAAAATGTGTGATTTACAACTATTCCAAATTTATGCCTTGAAAATGCATACAAACAATTATGACTTATTTATATATAAAAATTTATTGATAGTGTTGATAAATTAATAAAATTAGAAGGAGAAATTAACAAAATTGGTTTTTATTTATTTTAGACGGCTTTTACGGAAGAGTTTCGTATACAGCCACCACCTATGCAAATAACGATATGGAAACTTCTTCAAACCAGATCCCTCCATCTTCCATTAGTGATAGGAGTTGTAATGCAACTCACCCAACAACTTTCAGGCATAAATGCTGTAAGTTTATATCCTATGTTAAAATGGTATTCAATGCAGATATCGAGTAGATAAAAAATCTAAAGCAATGTATTTCTCTGATATCTTTATTTTAGGCAAAGAAACACTATACGGGAAAATGATATTAGAAACTTTCAGTTTTCCGGATTTTACAAACTTTTCAAATAATGTAGGACAAACTGCTTTATTTTAAGAATATTAAGATCAGGAGGTTACACTTACTTTTCAAGAAACATTTAGTTACGAGAGTGTTTCAGGAATCAGTTAAAGTTTACAAATCAGAAATAAGAAATGCAAAGTTTTTGACATTCTGTTCCGTAAAAATTAGTAATCAGTAAGTAACAAGGATACGCTAAAATTAATAGAATGACCTAATTTTATCTACTTCAGTACTCAGCATTTCCTGTAGTCGTTTAATAGTAAAAATAAGACCATAAAAAGAACACCACTCATGGTAATTGCAAATCTATCCAAATTATCTAATTTAATAAACTTTTAATAATTGAAAAAAAATATTTAAAAGAAAATTCTACTTGCTACAAAAACTACATCCATAATTGCTATAAAAATTTAAAGCCGATTGAATTAAAACTGAGGACATTGAGCTTGTCGTTTATTAAATGTCCTCAATGTAAAAGCTTGTGTTAGAAGGATATGACGCTTTGTTTTCGAAAACTTATTTAATTATATATTCTAAATTATTTTAAAAAGCACGGATAACAATATCAAATAAATACTTATGTTTTATTTATTATGTAACTCATGAATGTCTCCATATAAACAAATGATTTATATTATTTATTTATTTTTTATTTTTTGAAAATCACTGTAGTGTTCACCCTTAAATACTTAAAAAATAGTCGAAAAATCTCTGTACGGGGATTAATTTACTCACTTAGTTTAAATTGTGGAAATATAAAACACTAAGATAAACAATATAAACTTGTTTCAATTCTTAAATATCAAATAAAAAATAATAAAAATTATTGTATTTAGTTTTAATGTAACTATTATCCGAATAAACGTTTTAGAATTATTATCTAATCTACTATAACATGTACAGTGTGCAAAATAAAAATAAAAACCTGAATGACTTTTGATTTAATGATCAGATTTTTCAGGTACTAGAACTCAATCTTAAAGATTTGCAGGGCAATTAATTTGTGCAGACGATATTTTAAGCAACGAAATTAGACACGAACTTTTTTTTGAATACACATACTTTTTTACGATGACATAGGATTTTTCATAGGATCTCAAAATATTGAATAGCTACAATCAGGAAAATATGATCTCAATAATTTAGTCAGGAGATCGGTTGGCAGTTTCGGCCACTCAATGTTAATTTTACTTTTTGCATATTTCCCTATATATTGAAAAGTTTCTGAAAATCTCTTACACGTAATGTTAAATAAGTTTACATTATGTATACTTTAACTTATCATTTAATTTTAAAAATAATTTTTTACATAGAACTGATTTTGGAAAAACAAGTTTTATATTTGTGTGCAAAAATGTTTGATTAGTTTCATTAGTTCTGGAGATATGGCGAAATACGGAAAAAGTGAAATTAATCAGAGTCTAAAACTTTCGACCGTTCTTCTGATTTAACTATTGGGATAATACCTGCAACCCCCCCCCCCCTAATTTGAAGTTTAAAGATCAAGAATCCAAATCCATCAAAAAATATGCGTTTGTTCTGAGAAAGTACGTTTTTATGTCTGATTTCGTAACTTTATTGTTTTCAATAATTAATTAGCATCCTTAAGCCCTTGAACCATAAAGACTGAGTCCTAATACGCGAAAATATAATCATTAAGGACCAAAAGTAAAAATTCATTGTGTTAGTTTTTCTTTTCCATTGAAAACTTTATATTATTTGTACTTTACAAATTAATTCGTCACTCAATGGTCACATGTTGGACTTTTACTACAATTTTATCTATTTTTTTAATACTTATTAGTACTCTTTTCGAAAATAGTGAATTTTGTAAAATTATTATAATTTTAAGAAATCTGACAAATCTGATTAAATAATTTCAACAAGATCTCACCTTAATCACTCATTTTTATTGTTAGGTTCTTTATTATTCAACTGGTCTTTTTATGGGTGCTGGTCTCCCAGAGAATGCAGCCAAATATGCAACGATAGGCGTTGGAGTAGTCATGCTCATCATGACATTAATTTCTATTCCTTTAATGGATCGTAAAGGTCGTCGGACTCTACAACTCTACGGACTTGGAGGGATGTTTATATTCAGTATTTTCATCACTATCACTATGCTTGTGAAGGTATATTTTTACGATATGATGCAGTATTAAGTACAACGAAATAAATTCAAACAGTATATACATTACATGCAGAACTGTAGACATCTTTAAATAAAAAACAACAAAAAAAGATGTCTACAGTTCTGCATATGATGTTTGTATACATTCTGAATGTTCGTACATATCCATGAATACGATAATTTTACATGGCAATGAAATGCATTTATATGATTTATTAGCGATATACTTTTCTCATAGAATTCTGAAAAGTGCTATTAAACTGTGTCTGTTATTTTGTATAACAGCATTATTTATTGGAGATATAGTTTATACATTGAAATTTGAAAAATAATCATAAGCTTTATATAAATAAAGGTTTGATATCAATAATGTCGAAATAAATTACATTGTTAATATTAATAGTTTTCATTTTTTAAATTTTACCTGAAGTTTAATAGCACTTAAAGTTTAATAGCACTTAGAGTATAATAATACTTATGTAAAGTTTTTATCATATATTTTGATTTAGTTGTTACAAGATTAGAAAATTTTTAAAAAAAATATGCAACTTTTGCAAACACAAATATTGCATTAAAAATCTATAAAATATATTAAGTGTTCTGTATCTCAACGTATCTTATTAAAGATTCTATCTTTCATATGCAGAAAAACAATCCATTCATATTTTCTTTAATACAAATGAAAACATGGTCCATATGATGATACGCTTTATATTGAAAAGCGATTTACACACTGATAGAAATTTCTGATAAAAAATGATTAAATAACAATTTATTTCATTGTTATTTTACCGGATGAATTTAGAAAGTTGCAGGTCCGAGCTACAAATTAATATGTGGGTTCGAGTATTAAACTCTTTAAAAATTTAGATGAGAAAAAACTAAATTATATAAACATAAAACATAATAAATACTCTATGGAAATTAATTAATCTATAATAACTAAGGTAAATAAATCGATTGGAAATATCGACAGGGGCCCGATTATGTTTCAAGGTCATTAAACTGAACCGAACCTTCAATACTTGGGTGGCTCTTCTATAGAATAAAGCGATGCATTACTTCGCCTTGGAAGACATTCCTCTACTGAATCAGGTATCTGTCTTTAAATCCAATCGGGATACCATTATCCATGAGAAGTTTATGTAGAGATTTGCAGTTTTTAAAATAAGCATGTTATTATAGCAAATAAACTTAATGCGATTTATTTGAGATATAGTAACATTTCTACAGATACTAATAGATATATTACAATTCCAAAAAATTAACTTATTGACAGGAAAAAGAAAATATTTCTTTTATCAAAAATATCAATTTGAACGATAGATGAGTTCAATGCGGTGAATAAATCAAGAAAATCTGGAGTTATAATAAATTTTTTAGTTTTAACTGGAGTTAATTCCTCTGTTTGCAATATTAATAAAATCTTTATAATTAAATATAATGAAGTCATCAATAAATCTGAATCTGTTTCTATTGGAAATTGCAGCATTTTTTATTTTATTTATAACAGTGTAAAAAAGGTTTGCAAGAATACTTGAGCGAATAAAGTTTACTTTTCCTCTTATTTATCTCAATTTATCTAATTTTTATTATTATTATTATACCTTAAACTGTATATATATATATATATATATATATATATATATATATATATATATATATATATATATATATATATATAATGGAAGAGTAATGTAAACATTTATTCAAACTTGACAAAAGGTATAACAGGGATACAAAGCATATTCACTAAGCAATATTAATCAATTTTCAATTTTACTCTTTTTATGTGTTCGTAGAAGGAAAGCCCAGTGCTTCTAATGTTAATTAATGGTTATACGAATGCTTTTATTTGAAAACAAATTGTTTCGTATATAGCTCGCTTCTCGTATATTGCAAAATAGTATGTCTCGTATATAGCAAAAATTTTACGCGTTTTCACTTTTCTCTGATTTATTAAAACTCGTTCATATAAGAAATCAAGTTATTTTTAGAAAAGTCTTAACCTTACACAATCACAAATTTTATTTCTGTATTTCTAACTTTTTTTAAAATCAATTTTAGAATTCAGACGAAAGAAAATTACAATCATTTTGTTATTCTAAAGAGTCACTATGAAGGCGAAATTAACTCTTCAGGATAGATAATAAATTGTACAATCGTTGATTTCCTACGTTATTTTTCATTCAAGCTTATTATTCTTGCTCCTTTAATAACAAAGTAGTAAAGAAAGTAAGGATTAAAAAAAGAAATAGTAAAAGAAAAAAACAAACGATTTAAATTCATACTTTGGTTACTTATTAAGCAATTTTCCGATCTCAAGTAAATTGTAATTGATCGTCTGTTTCAGTGAAATTGCATTTTCCTTGAGGTATTGGTTTTGACGCTGTTCTTTTTGGTGGTAAAATAATAGAAGCTTTATATTCACATTCAATTCATATTCTAAAATAAGTCATTCCAAAAATATAGATAGTTTATGAAAAACAATATTTTTCAGTGAGAAAAATACTACAATGTTTCGAGCAAACGATTCTTTCAACAGATCATTTTAATAATCGTTTTCCAATTTTTCTATTTTAAATTTTTGTGTTTTAATAAAATATTTTGAACTAGAAATGCTTTTACTATTATTTTTTATTCTAATTAAATTATACTATTTTTAAAGTAAACTTTAAGGTCTAACTTTGCAGTTTTGCATATAATTTAACATAACCTTTTTTAGTTATTCTGATCGAAAAATTTTGAACAATATTATCGTTTTCAAATATTATGAAATTTGGGTAATAATTTCTTACTTTGAATCAGTTCCGCGAAACGAAACTTTTGAAGTTCTCGTCAAATTCCTTCAAGTTTGAAAAGAAAAACTTCAAGTTTGACTTCAAGTCAGATTCCTTCAAGTTGACAATCATTTGACAGTCGAATTTCGAATGATCTAGTTCATAGTTTTCATGTGTCGTCATCGTCATTATTCTTTTTTAATAATAAATCTTTTATAAATAATTATTTTATAGATAATTCTGTAATGAATATTTTTTTATAAATAATTCTGTTAGAAAAAACAATATTTAAAAAAAGTTAAAATCTTACAGAACAGTAAATGCAATTCCTTATCATTAGAAATTAAGAAACATTTTTACTGAATCTGGTTCGATCGTTATGCTTAAAATGCACCAATCAAATTCTCAATTTCTAAATGTATATTTGTTATGAATTTTTATGTTGATAAAAAGTTACATTAAAAAATGCTATTGAAACAGTGTTCAAAAATGTTTGGTTTTTTAATGAAAAGTTTGTCTTCAAAACATTTTAATTCAACAATATCGCTTGTTTAAATTATTTCCACTCTTCTCTTAAGATTAAAATTAATTTAATTTGTTTACCTGTTTTCGAACGGTATCGTCAGGATATTTTAGAGTGAGCTTCTAAAACTCGTCAGGAAACTGACCCTTTATTGGTCCTATTTGAAATTTTCAACGTGTAACTGTTATTTACTAATCAATTATTTCAAGCATTATTCCAATTCTGCACGTTTTATTTTCTTCCCAAAATAAATTCTTCTCAAATTATTATTTTTAGTTCCTGTATCATTGGATAGCTTATTTCAGCGTTGCTAGCACACTCTGTTTCGTGATATTTTATGCCATGGGTCCAGGTAAGGTATGAAAATAGCTTGTTATGTCAGTTGTACAAATTCCTGCTCAGTTTGTACTGATTCCTTATAAATATTTTGCAGGACCCATTCCATGGATGATAACAGCAGAACTGTTTTCTCAAGGGCCTCGGCCAGCAGCAATGAGTATAGCTGTTACAGTAAACTGGTTTGCCAATTTTGTGGTTAGTTTAGTCTTTCCGCAAATGCAGGTATGTTTTCATATTTACAGTAGTTAATAATTTTTAAAATGAGAATTTATACAAATTGTGATCTTTTTTTTTTTTATTTATTGATTTTCCAGAGAGTATTCGAGAATTACACATTTTTGGTTTTCACAATGTTCTTAGCTGTTTTTTGGACATTCACTTACAAGAAAATTCCTGAAACAAAAAACAAGACATTCGAAGAAATATCTGCTTTATTTAGAAGAGACGACGATCCTATGAATATCAACGGAATGAACGTCCTACAAAATTCTCTTCAGTCTCCAGAGATGCTGTATGAGGATAAACCTTTGGATCAATGTAAGAATAATTGAGTTTATTAACCAACCTATTAATAGCCTATGGATCTTTGTAAGAGTAATAGAGTTTATTTAATAACCATATTAAAAGCATTTGGATCAATTTAAGAATAATAAAGTTTTTCTTACCACCCTATTAATAATCTAAACTTATTTTTTCAGAAACCTTGTTTTATGCATAAAAGACTAAAACAATTACAACCTGTGTAATTTTATATTTGTAATACAAATATATAAAATTACACAAGTTGTAATTGTATTAGTCTTTTATTAGAAAATATTATTTTTTAATTTAATAAAATATTTAATTTTTTTAATTTAAACAAATATTTTGTTAGTAAAACTAAATTTTTGAGTTTAAATAATGCATCTGAAATCAATACACTGTTCTGATATTCTGAGAACCAGAGGATTGTAGTTTAAAAAATTTAGAAAACGTGAATCGTGTTATTTTTCTACAGGTATGTTTTTTCTATAGTTCTATAGAAACGAAGACTAAAATTTATCCTTAATTCTAACATCACGATGCTCAATTTTTTCTATCAATGATTAACGGATAGAATCCTAATAGATTTATATTACCAAATGTATTGAACAAAATTATCCCCAGTTTGTGCTCCAATTATCATCTTCTGCATTTATTGAATCACTGAAGCTATTTAAATAAGCATTAATTCTATAGCCGTAGAATGTTCAAAAATGATATTTTAAAGTAAGATAAATAACATAATATTTTTCGTGTAAATGACTGAATAAAGAAATCATATTTTTTATTAATTTAAAAATTTTTAATTGAAGATTGACACCATGTATTTCATGTTTGAAGTACATTTCCTTTCTTAATATATTTCTTACAGAAGATATGAAGGCAGACTTTCCTTATACCACGGTGTGATGAAGTTATAGCCTTAACCCTGTCATATTCTAACATTAAGTATCTTTAATACTTTAAATTCACGCTTATTATAAAAAATCTGATTAAATTAGAATAGAGTTTTAAAATAGAAAATTAGAAAACGTTTCCAAAATTCATAAAATCATTAACGCAAACAACTTCATTTGTCTCAATTAAAATATTACTTTTAAAAAAAAATTAAGGCATAGTAACACACTTTTGGGTAAAAAATTAATTCTTGTTAAATTATTTTAACTGCCTAAAATTGGAAAAATATTTTTTATCTAATACCATTTTACCGAAAATATTAATATTAGGTTTTCCTATATTTTGAACTTAAGAATGAATAACCTCAAGATGTATTTTATTTTACTAACATATGTTTATTGATTCCAAAAGTTTTAATTTTGCTTGTTTGTCTTCTAACAATTCATTCTCATGAGCTTTCAATAGATTTTTGCCTAATTTAAAATGAAGTTAAAAAAATTTAAAGTTTTTCTTAAAGCAAAACTAAAAGAATTTTTAATCCATTCCAGCTTGAAACTTTAAATTATTGGATTGTTCTAAAAGTAATTTCGTTTTTAATTTTATTTAATAAAAAAGGGGGATTTTTCTTATAGTGAAAAGATATTTTTTGAATCAGATATTGTCCACTTGGGTCCAATACCTTTTGCCTTCTTTTTGGCAGTAGAATGATTCGACGCGCATACAATTCTTGCTCTTTGCTGGCACAAAAAAAAAAAAAAATGAAGCAGATGATTTTTGATTACCTAATTTGAAGTAAAGGCTTTACCATATACAATTTTTGTAGTGACGAAAACATTGTTGTTGACAATTCATTTCTTCTCCCTAGTGTTGATACTCTTTAAAAAAAAATTCAGACGTTTAAGAAGCAAAACACAGACATTAACACGACGGCACAAATTTCTTTCCGTAAGAATGTAATACCTTTATTGTGTCTTCATTTGCTTAAACTGGGTTCGTGCATCTTAATCGAAATTTTGCAAACCACTTTTGGTACTGGCGTACTGACAATAATTCTTTTCTTGCTTGAACAGCATTTTCAATTTCTGATTGCAAAAAAGTAAAATACGGAGAAAATTCTGCTTTTCCCTTTCCATATTTGAAAGGGTACCAACCAAAATCTTTTGCGTTGAAATAATCGAACTTTTTCCCAAGCAAAACTTGATTTATCAGCTGTTAAAAAAGCTAATGATTGTGTGGCATAAGCATGAAGTTGGTTAGGAAAAAATATGATTCAGTCTTCTGTTGTTAAAAAAATAAAATTACCTTCGGAATAACCGATGGTTTGTTTCTATACATTGGTGCAAAAATTGGTAAGAAAGTATTAGCGAGCATGTTGATATTTTTTAACGTTTAATCTATTTTCTTTTGTAACATTTTTGTAAAAATTATATTTAATTATATTATGTTTTATAAACTAAATTTTTTTCATTGGAAATATACTCTCCAAATTCAGTTGTTTTAGATCTATGCTTAGTGTTATTTCAACTCTAATATTTACTTTCTATGTCAAATAATATTTTATATAACTTAATAATTGATCCATGCAAATCAGATAGCGAAAAACATTTCATTGCAATATCGCAATATACCGAATTTATAATTACAATACAGCGAACGATTCTGTAAATTAAAGACATAAGAAAATTATTTGGCTAGAAGTATAGTTTATCAGGATCATATGAAAAACTCTTCTTACCATATCAGTAAAGCTTCCTGTTAGTGTCAACATTTAGAAAATGAAAACCTTTTAGTCAAGAAATTGGATGCCTCAAATTCAAAATGGTTTTGAAAAGTATTAACTTGCGTTTTTTTTTTTTTTTTCTTTTTTTTTTCTCCGTAACGCTTTTATGTAGTTTATCCCCCTCTTTAGAAGCGATTTCCTCCTTACCCCCAATACACTGTGTTTTCATCGGGGAAATTAGAAATCTGGTTTATTCCTAATTTCAACTTTCAGACGAATGCCATTTATTTTCTTTATCAAATGTTTCGATTCTGAAGACCAGCTCTCATAGGCTCCCATGTAAACCTGTTCCGGAGGCAACGGTTTCCTCCATCAAGGTGTGGAAGTATTGCTAGGAAAACAACCTGCCCCCTAACAGAGGGTCCCTCCGTCCTTACCCGTGACCTCCGAGGTCACGCCTTATCCCGTAAGCAACCCCATTCCCCTCCGCTCCCAACAAACAACTTTCTCCCCACTCATGCAAACAGCTAATGAAAAGTGACTCAATACCCGTCTGCTTTTGCTCTTTACAGACTATATGGGTTTGAAAAAGGTTTACTTATTAAACAAGGAAAATATTTACTTGTGACGAAATCATTAAAAAATAAATATAATTCATTATTTTAACATAGGTATATAATTTAAATAGATATCGGTCACTTAAAGATGTCACCTTAAACAGTCACTTTAAAGATGGCGAAAGATTTGTTGTTAAACAAGTTTAGAGACGCTATGATGGATGAAAGATGTGCGCATGCGTCGGCTCCAAAACCTTTGGCGCTTTTCTTGTCATACAGAGGGACCTTGCTGGCCCCCTGCTACGTATCGGAGAAGCTAGACTTCTTCTCACATTATATATTCTTTGTCTTTAGTATACTGTTATCGTTTTTGCGTTTCTAAGTTATTTCACACTAAATTTGTTTTTGTTCGGTCAAACAACATATTTCAAATATAATACAATGCTTGGGGCAATAACACTCGAGGTATTTCAGAAAGCTATTAGTTTAATCTCCTTACTTAAAAGTAGAAAAAAACTTTTAACTGTTTAGGTCGATTGGTCTCAATCTGTTCTATTCTTATTCTAAACCAGAAAGCAAATAAAATTTCTTCTTACCCTCTTTTTGGTATTCTTCCCCAATTCTGACTATCTTGTTCAGATATGTGGACTTCAAAGTTCAGAAAGAGTTACGGGATTATAAACTTACAAAAGAACATATCTAATTTTATTTGGGTTTTGGACAACATCTGACAAGAAAACACAATAAATAATAGAAAATTTTTTGCATGAACTAGAAGGGGGAAAAACCCCCAGTGATTAAAAATTCACACCAACAAATATGCTTTTCTTATCATCGCGAAGTTTTCTGCGAGTCTAATTTTCATTAAATAATCCGAATTATGTGTCTTTAATTTATTGATATACATATAGTATAGAATGAAAATTAAATAGAGACGTTTAATCCCATTTAGGCAAAATGTAACCTTTTTTTATTAAGGATGACAAAATAAATTCCGCAAATATAAAATGGCCATAAACTCGAGTATTTGAAGGGTATGAATAATGACTGCAATAAAAATTTAAATCCACGTTGATTAATAAAATCAACTAAACAAGTGGATCGGAAATAATTATTAAGAAATAGATGAAAAAGTAACGAAAATACAAGCAAAAAGGATATATATATATATATATGCATACTCCAAAGTTGTTTTTGTTGTAATTATTGATAGGTGAGTTTCATCATCGACACCATTGTCGCTTAAGGAATATGCCTGTTGGACCACATCAAGTTCAAGTACAACAACCAAATCATGTTGAAGATGCTCTATGATGCAATACATAATATCAAACATTCGTTAAATAAGATATTGCAGATGCATACTCAGGTGAGTTACTGTGTTCTGAAAATATGAATTATTTGTAAGTGATGAAAAAAAAATGTCTTATCCAGCTCTAAAAATACCGGTAGAGTTAACGAAACTTCTTACAAATGAAAAAAAAAAACTAATGTTCATAATTAAAGATATTTCTTAAAAATAAGTGAACAACAATTCCATTTTCTAACGTTAAACAAGCACAAATTATGTGATATATGACGTTTTTTTATATTTTAAATCAGAAATATAGCTAAATTTTAACTAATTTAAGGAGGAAATGATGTTCAATAATGAATGCTAAACATTTTGAAGTCATATTTCAGATAAATTTGACCATACCTCACAAAATTTGTCCTTAAAATTACAAGCAGAGAAAAGTGCAATTTTCATAAAAAATTTTAAGCTAATAGTCTCTAAATGTATCCAAAAACATTTAAATCAAGGCTTTTACTAGACATTTAATAATCTTTTGGACGAGAAAAAAAAAAAGCTTTGAAGTAGTTAATAACGATGTTAACATCACTCAGGAAAAAAAATTTTGCACAATTAATTTTCACGTGAGTGCTCAATATGTTTGTGAGCATTTCCATGAGTTTATATAAAAAACAATGATGTCGTATTGAAATAAGGTGAACATAGAATACAAACATCGAATGACAATTAATAGAAATTAAGATCTAATTTATCCAGATGTACCCCTGGTGAAAACCTCTTTTACAGTTTTGAAATCCAATTCACTAAACCTTTTACAAAGCTAGATTTTTTTTCACAAAGCTTCAACTTCAAAGCGTTGGTGAATCTTTTTTTAATTTGACCTTCTCAATTTTCTTAAATTTTAGTTTGTATGGCTTCTGACGTATGTATCGAACTCTTTAATAAAATTTTGAATCATGTTGAAGTTTTAAGTGAAGAATAGTAAATCTTTCAATAAGATAATGTCATTGTTAACTGCTCTAATCTACAAATTGGTTTTCCTCGTTTAATTACATTTTAGTGATGAAAAACTAGCTTGAAGTTCTGATTTCATAACGATTGAAAACATTTTGTAATTTCGCATAAAATTTACGAAATTTGTACTTCAACAACGTAGTTGGTATATGAGGAAAATTTGTGAAATCAGGTCATTTAATTCTAACAGCTACTACAAAATTCTTGTAACATTAAATATTTATAATGCAATTAGAAATTTTTCAACGAAGCACTCATTTATAAAATAATTTTTTGTCTAAAAATATTGCCTTTAATTTGATTTTTATGTGTATAAGCCAAAACTAGAAATAATTTTATTTTAAATAAAAATAACACTCCAAAGTCAAGATTTAATTTATGTTACATTTAAATTAATAAAACTTTAGTTTATTAAGGATTTACTTACTAATAATGCTTCACAAATTCAAATTTGTGTTAAAACTTTCGATTTTATTTTTGAATATTTTATTCATTTATTTATTTGAATAATATAATTACTTATAAAAAAACTCCTTGTCAACATTATTCACTCTAATAGAAGAATACGAATTACTTTGGAACTGTTGTTTTGTTGTAGTTTTTTTAATTATCTGAGAGCTCTTTTCTCTTACATAAGACGAATAATTTTAATGTAGCTAAAGAATTAGAATGATTTAAATATTTCTCCATTTTTACTCTAAATGTTTGTTTACATTTTATTTGAATGCATTTTAACTTTTTTGTAAACGAAAGCATAGAGTATTTTACTATGAGTTATTTTAACTTGCTTTTATTTTTTTTCAATTTTGATTGTTATTTTACGATTTTTAAACCCTGAATCTGAAAGAATTAGAATTGTTTCATCGTAAGAAAAGATAAAGAGAGCTAAGCTTTCCTATTCTCTCATTAATTTAAAATAACTTTTTTAACAAAGTTTTTTTTTAAATCTTTATCTAAATCAGGCAAAATACTATACTTCAATGCAATATGTGTGCATAACTGTTGCTGTATAAAATATGGAATTTAAAAAAAAGTAAAAAATATCTTTTCAGCACGTTGTTTGAAACGTCGAATTTAGAGCAAAGTTCTGAAACTTCTTTATATTGTGTTGAACTTTTCGATAATCGAATAAGAAATAACAATATTATTAGCCGAAATCATCTGCCAAAAAGTATTCAGTGTAATGATTACTTTAGATTCAAAAGTTTGAATGAATTAACCAAAGTAATGATCGAATGTGTGGGACTGTGACCGTTTCAAAGAAAGTTATTTTGATTGAAGGAAGAAAAACTCTGTAGTGTATACTAAATTATGCAATGAAAATATGTTTGTTTGAATATAAGATTATATTCAGGTTTTTGTAAGATTCATAAAATTATTTCATGCATTCATGTTATTAGTTTATGTATTTCTTGGAAAAACTTTAAAAACAATGGTAGTATTTAAATTAATAAGTGGTAGTGCTCTGTAAAAAATCGATGCTCAAATTTCAGGAAACTTTCTTTGTTTTTGACGAAACCGTTCTCTGGTGTATACTCCGCACGAACTTTTCGTCGAAATTACGAAATAACTATCGTCATTTCTTTAAGAAAATGAATTTGATCAAAATTAAAGATATATTTCATCTATCTATTTTATCAAAAAAAAAAAAAAAACTCGTAGCGCCTAATGTATCTAACTTTTCTAGTAATCACTTTATCGTGGGTAATCACTTTATCGTAACAACTTAAGAAGGGCAGATAAAACAGAGTGCTAAATTACACCTATGCCCGTAGCGAGATTCGACCCGGGTCTTCTTGGTACGAAGTCAACTCATTGATTACCATACACGTGATCAACCTATTTCATCAATTGATTTTCCCTCTTCTAGTCTTCATTCTAGTTTCGTCATTCTAGTCAGCAGTTTCTCTCAATACACTCCGATATGGTTTCGATTTAAGGTAGCATTTTCGTCATAAATCACGTGATTTCGTGAAAAAATGATTCTCAAAACTAACTAAATACAGCTCCAGGATTGATGAATCGTCAAAAGTGAAAGTTTTATTTCTGAGACTATGTATCTCTAAAATCTTACCCCTCAGTTTATCTCACAACAAAATTTAACGGTACACCTTACTTTTTCGAGAAAAAAAAAATTTTAGTAAGACAGTCTTTAAATAATGGTATATTGGAAGCGTTTTCTGAAAATTTCTATTTTTTATCTTCTTTGAGGCTATGAATTAAGTAAATTTGGAAGCTAATCCTAACATATTAGGGTCGTGGTAGCCCAGTGGTAAGATAATCTGACTCCGGTCCTCAGTGGATCAAATTTGTGACGGCATGTCTTCGAATCATCCTGAGGGATGCTTCCGAGACCGTCACCAATAGTCCATTGTGCAGCTCCAGTTTGGCGTAAATAAAGTACCTATTTACTTACCTAACATATTTCTTAAAAAAATATATAAAAATATTGAGTTTGCCTACATCATTTTCAATTAATTTATTTATTCTCAGTTTTACACCTTTTATTTATTTATTTATTTATTTACAGGCTTTCATGAGATGAAATGAACGGAAAGTGTAGAACTCACTCTTTAATTTCTTCAAAATCAGAGTCAAGAAACTTCTCTGTTTGAAGATATCAGTCACCATCTCTCAACTCTTGGTGTTCACGTCTTAGCTCCTTGACCAGTGACAAAAAAAAAGCTTTCTTAATGAATCATCGATCAGATATTCAAGGTTTTTAGAAGCCATCATTTCTGCCATTAGAAGTTCTTCCTAGAAATCCTGTACAGAAAAGTCTAAAGATCTTTTTATGTGAATAAAGATATATAAATAAATATATTATACATGTACATTTAAAGTGAACTTAAAAAAGAAGTTTTTAATGTTGGTGCCTTCAACTTTATTTCCCTTCATGATTTCCCCGAAAAACAAATAGGCAAATACCACGGGGTAAGTTCTTCCTATTACAACTGAAAAGAAATCTACCAAAAGAAGTTCTGCTTGTTATCTCATTCTTGAGAATATCAAATTAATTCTATCGAAGATGTTACCTATGAAATACAGAATATGTGCTAAACCGTTAAACAGCTTCAGTTTTATCAGTATAATTCAGGCTTAATGTCTCTTTTTGTCTTCTTAGATTTTAAAAAGTAGAGTGTTTTACTATTTATTCAACTACATGTGAACTTTATTTGGACGAAAATTGCAAACTCAGTCAAGTATTTCTTACTCTTGAAGTGTTGTTTAATTGCTCAGCGACACACTAAGAAGATCAGAAGAATTTAGATTACACATTTAAATGTTTTTATATATGATTTTACTTGATTTTTACTCGCTTGTGTTTTCACATAGAGAACTAAGACACTTGTATTTTTCCCCTAGTGAAGTGGATGAAATCCAAAATATTTTGCATCATGCCTTGTGCAATAGGTATTTTTCAGACCAACCTCTATCAGCGTCGTTAAAACGAAATAACACTATTTCCGACGTTAGAAATCAACTTTAGTGTTGTAGATATTGTTCAGCCGTTGTATGTACTTAATAACACGTCACTCCTGCTCTATTTTGAGCAGCTGTTTAGTGCAATATGTTGCAATTTAATGAACAAAATATGTTGTTGATTGTTTAAATATAAAATTTATAGAAAATTTTGAGATCTATATTTCGTGTCAGGTGACAAATCTGGCACTGTTCGTGCGAAATTTTAATATGGACTAATTATATGCATTGTGCTCGTGTTAAAGTTTAATTATAAAAAAAATAATAAGCATGAGAGTATGTATGCGTACTAAAATTTAGCTCAATAAACTTTGAACTTTTTGTAGTAAATAAAAAATTTCCTCTCAAACAACATGCAATAACTTCATTCACAATACAAAACTTATATCTATATTCTATATCTATCTTTAATATAGCTATCTTTTCATTTGGATGAAAGAATTATGACTATTGCAACACACCATTATTCTTTACGTCATTGAGTAAATAAATACATGAAATAAGAGTAATTAAGATAACCATTTAATTCGGAAATATTCAGTTGTTTTTACATTAAACATCTTTGCTCCAAACTCCCCTCTATTTTACCTTTTTTTGTCTTTATTGGACTATATGAATCTCTAGCCTTTATGCATATCTTTAGAAACCTTGCCAAAAAAAATGAAGTAAAAAAAACATACATCAATGGTCGCAAGTTAACACTTAAGGGAATGACGAACGAATGATTAAAAAGGAATGGGAAATCAAAACATCAAAAACTGTTTTATTGATTAAGAAAACTAAGTAGAGGTGAAAGGTGAATATAAAGAACACTTTCAAGCTTTTTTAGAAAATCAAACTACTTTTGATATTTTTATCCTGACTTTGATAATAATGCTTCATCAGATCTTGATATTGTTATATTTTTTCCTTTGCTTAAATGTTACTTTGAGAAATTTAATGCGCATACTTTTTTATTTAATTTTTAATAACGATTTTAAAGTTATATATTAAAAGCTGATATTAGATAGTGTACTCTGTTAATCTTATAAACGACTTCTTTATAATTTCGATTTAAAAGTTTTTAGTTTTATTAAATTTTTATAAATTTAGTTTTATTAAATTTTTATAAATTTAGTTTTATTAAATTTTCATAATTTTTTTACTTTTATTAAATTTTCATAAATTTAATTTGTGTACTTAAAAAACACTTTTTTCAATTACACTTTATAATGAACACATTTTAAAATAATTTTTTTAAAATAATCCTGCACTACAAGGAGATCTTACATTAATGATAAGCAAATTTTTATTCTCTCATAGATGATTGGGACAAGTGATCAAAGCATTATTTATGAGAGTTCACAAACTATCGCCTAATGTTATTATTACGCTATTTGTTAAAATTTGAAGCATAAAACCTTGATACAAAAACTCCTACACATCATAAATAATCTTAGAGACATAAACCAATATAAAACTAATAGCCTTAGGAAAAAATTAAAAATATTCTGTAATCGCCCCACCTAATACGCATTTTTAGAATCTTTTTCTCGGAATTGAAAAATTCAGGATTAAAAGCATCGAAATTACAATGGTAAGTACTAAGAACAGTTTGATATCTTAATTTCTAGCTATCCTACTTTAAATTATTTCTTGCATTATTATTATTCATTTGTTCAAAATAATTTAATAAAATTGCATATTGTTGAAACTGTAAGCATAAAAAACTGTATAAATTAGAAAAACCTAAACAATATGTTATTCGATCATTAAAATGTGGAATTAGGTGTAAATTAAAGCCTATTTATTTTTATTTATCCTATTTATTTATCATTTCTGCATAGTATTTTTTTTTCAAAAAATATATATATATATTGATTAAAATAACTTTTTTATTAAAGGAAATAAAAGGTTTAGGTAAATATGAATTATATATACTTCCATTTTCTAAATATAATTTCCTTATTTAAAGAAATAAGTATGGTTGGTTAAATGTCAAATTAAATCAAAGTATCGTGCTTTTTAAACTCGACAACGTGATACTGCGGTTCATGTAAACGAAAACATGGTTCAACTTAGCACTTCATTAAGTTGGCAGAAAATTTGTACCACATTATGGTTTAAGATACCGGTATAATTATTAAACGTTGAACAAAATTTTCTGAGACTTTAGATATAAACTACCATATTTTGTTTGATGCTAATTAATATAATACAGAAGCAATTTTTATCAGGAATATATAATTTTATTATAACAGAGCAATATAAGTTTAAACACAACATAGCAATTGTGATAAAATAGAAACAAGATTTTAAATCAACAATTTTTTGAGATAGTAGGAGAATAATATAGATTTTATTGAATCATCAATAATGTAGACTGAAAAGTTTCAAAATTTAACAAAACCATAAAATCTTTTAATACTTCAGAGTGAATATAAATTTTATTGAATCGTCAATAATATGGTGGGGAAGTTTAAAAAAAAGAAAGATATTATTTTACCATAACTGTAGCATGTAGTAACTATATCAAATGTTAAAATTTAATGAGGAAAGCGAAAAAAAAACATTTAATATTCTGAAAGAAACCATATATTGAGGAAAACAGTAATCAATTTTTGCATCAAAGAACATTTTGCGCGGGATAAATCTGTTAGGATGGGGATGAATATAAATTGTATTCAATCGTCAATAATATGACGGGAAAGCTTAAAAAAACTGATATTATTTGAATAAAACAGTCTCAAATCTGTATCAAATGTTTCCCTTTAGCATTTATTAAATATAAACATAAATAGAATAAAAATAAATAGAATCAAGATTTCAGCAAAACCATAAAATATTTCAATATTACAGGATGAATATATATTTTATTGAATCGACAATAATATGACAGGGAAGTTAAAAAAACTGATATACATTTAATATTTTGAAAAAAATCAAGTATTGATGAAAACAGTGATCAATTTTTGCATCAACGAATAAGTTTCTAAGGATTGTTAGGATGGGCAAAATCTAGGGAGTAGTCTGCCCGGGATGCAGTATTCGAAAGGGAGCTAAAAGCTAAAGGGAGCTAAGACAGGCTAAAAATAAGCAGTTTAAACTGTATTGTCGGAAACACATTAATCCATGCCTGGGCAGATAAAAGTTCTAGCTCAGACTTTGTGCTATTTTGTAAAAAGAGAAGAAAGTCTGCCATTCATTCGAGGCCTCTTCGGTTTCAATTGATAAAAAAAAAATTTAATTAAAAAAAGCTGTGACTTACCAATTTTAAAATTTTGGTTTTTGCAAAAAAATTTATGCATATTCTTTCTGGTTTAGTATAATTGAAATATATATATATATATATATATATATATATATATATATATATATATATATATATATATATATATATATATATTTATTTTTTATTATTTTTTATTTTATAACCGTCGTTGAACAGCCGACCCAATTTCATGGGTTTACGACTAATAATGTTCAACTCCGTAGCCTTGTAATTTTGAACCAATCCAGAAGACAAGGAAACTCCTGGATCAGTACCCCCAGAGGTATTGATTTGTTATGGGAACATGGAGGACTTTGAGACTCGACAGATTTAACGTGCATCAGTCACCATTTACTACACGGGGAGTCTTCGGCCGGCGAGGATCGAACCCACGACCTCTTGGATATGGGCCCAGCGCCCTACCGACCAGGCTATCCCGGCCCTATATATATATATATATTATATTATAACCGTCGTTGAAAAGCCGACCCAACTTAATGGGTTTACGGCTACTAATGTTCAACTCCGTAGCCTTGTAATTTTGAACCCAATCCAGAAGACAAGGGAACTCCTGGATCGAGTATTGGGAGAAATTTGCCTTCGTGGAGGACTTTTTGATGGAGCTAACCTACATTTGCGTTACATGGAGAGGAAGACCACGAGAACCTCCGACGGTTAGCCTGACGGCAAGGGGACTCTAACCCATGATCCATCTACCACTGAGGATATTTCACGTCAGCACTGTGGTCAGTGCAAGCCGGATGCGGAATTCGTATCGACTGGGATTCGAACCCGGTTCGCCTCATTGGAAGGCGAACGCTCTATCCCCTGAGCCATCGCGGCTCTCTATATATATATATTTTTATTTTATAACCGTCGTTGAACAGCCGACCCAACTTAATGGGTTTGCGGCTACTAATGTTCAACTCCGTAGCCTTGTAATTTTGAACCCAATCCAGAAGACAAGGGAACTCCTGGATCGAGTATTGGGAGAAATTTGCCTTCGTGGAGGACTTTTTGATGGAGCTAACCCGCATTTGCGTTACATGGAGAGGAAGACCACGAGAACTTCCCACGGTTAGCCTGACGGCAAGGGGACTCTAACCCATGATCCGTCCACCACTGAGGATATTTCCCGTCAGCACTGTGGTCAGTGCAAGCCGGATGCGGAATTCGTATCGACTGGGATTCGAACCCGGTTCGCCTCATTGGAAGGCGAACGCTCTATCCCCTGAGCCATCGCGGCTCTCTATATATATATTTTTTATTTTATAACCGTCGTTGAACAGCCGACCCAATTTCATGGGTTTACGACAACTGATGTTCAACTCCGTAGCCTTGTAATTTTGAACTAATTCAGAAGACAAGGAAACTCCTGAATCAGTACCCCCAGAGGTATTGATTTGTTATGGGAACATGGAGGACTTTGAGACTCGACAGATTTAACGTGCATCAGTCACCATTTGCTACACGGGGAGTCTTCGGCCGGCGAGGATCGAACCCACGACCTCTTGGACATGGGCCCAGTGCCCTACCGACCAGGCTATCCCGGCCTATATATATATATATTTTTATTTTATAACCGTCGTTGAACAGCCGACCCAACTTAATGGGTTTACGGCTACTAATGTTCAACTACATAGCCTTGTAATTTTGAACCCAATCCAGAAGACAGGGGAACTCCTGGATCGAGTATTGGGAGAAATTTGCCTTCGTGGAGGACTTTTTGATGGAGCTAACCCGCATTTGCGTTACATGGAGAGGAAGACCACGAGAACCTCCCACGGTTAGCCTGACGGCAAGGGGACTCTAACCCATGATCCGTCTACCACTGAGGATATTTCACGTCAGCACTGTGGTCAGTGCAAGCCGGATGCGGAATTCGTATCAACTGGGATTCGAACCCGGTTCGCCTCATTGGAGGGCGAACGCTCTATCCCCTGAGCCATCGCGGCTCCTATATATATATATATAGTCTGGTTCAATTGTTAGTCTGTTTCAGTGTAAGATTTCTTTTCAAAAAAATTTCTTACAATTTTCCATGCAAAAATAGAACAACGCCGAATCCGCATTTTGACGATTTAATTTGTAGGGGCAAAAATTAATTATAAGGCGATTGAAAATTTGAATTTATCACTTATATTGTGCTCCACGATTTGATTGAGTATTTTCATTGTTAATTAAATACTTAAAAAAAAAATAATTAAAATAAAATTGAAATTTTAATCTTTAAAATAAAATTATTATTACATTTAATTGCCCATTTTTATAATATTTCACTAAATGCAAAAAAAATCTTTCTCTTTTAAAAAAAAGTTTTTTTTTGCAAAAGCATTATGAAATTTTCAGTTAACTTAAAAAAAAAAAAAAAAAAAAAAACATTAATTTTGAACTGACGAGATTCATATTTTAAAAACTGTTTGGAATTACCGTTCTGTATATGTGTAGATCAAAATCTGTGTTTATAAAAAAAAAAAAAAATAGACCGACAAATTTAGAGTGATAAATGGCATCAACAGGCTTATAAAATGAGAAAGGTGAAAATCACGAAAAATACAGACAGGCTCTGGATTTAGAGGAGACGAAAGTTCGAGCTCAGATAAGGTTTGTCACATCAAAATGTATGTATGCAGGCATCAAATGCATAATTTCAACAGACAGTGTGTTACCGTGAATGACCGAAACCAAGAGAATATCGACTTTCACCAGTGAATGTCAACAATCACATAGTTGCTTTGGTGAATGTCCGAAATATTTGTTATATCCGATTTGATATCGATTTATTCGTTGATATTATTATATTTATTCGATATTTTAATATCTGATAAGGGTAGATTAGGAGAAACATCAGTGTTCGGAGTACTGGTTAGATGCTTACCGGGTCGGACAGTGGGACTTAACTAGATCTAGCATATATTTCGGACATTTACTAAAGCGACTATGTGATGGTCAACATTCACCGGTAGAAGTCAACAACCACAAATTTCGGTCATTCACAGTAATATATATATATATATATATATATATATATATATATATATATATATATATATATATATATATATTTATTTTTATATATATATATATATATATATATATATATATATATATATATATATATATATTTATTTTTATATATATATATATAAATATATATATATATATATAAATATACATATATATATATGTGTGTGTGATAATTAATATTTGTAATGTGAGGAAGAAAAACGCTTGAATGATAATTAAGATCAATCTGAGCAAATATTGGAATTAAAATCATTATAAGCCAGTTTTTTGGGGAAAAATCGCTTCGTGTTATGGACCTCTTTTATTTGCTAATTTATAGGATTGCAGTTTGTCTTTATTAAAGTGTTGGACTCTTTTTTTTTTTCACTATAAGAATTCTGTGGGAAAAACACATTTCAGCACTTCTTTAATTTATGGTGACAACAATTTTACATCTCTATTTTTAAGAAAAGTTTGAAGTTTAGTACCATGTTTCAAGTTTAAGAGAAAAGTAGAATGGAGTGACTTAAAGGAATCATTTATTATTTTTACATATTACACATCTTCTAAACTAATCAATATTCATGCTTGTTGATTTTCAAGATGAAATTAAATCTTAAGAGTACTACATTTGAGCATAACTTTAGAAAATCATGTATCAAGACATGTTTTTTCTTCTTCTGAAAACCACAGATATATCTAAAGACTAACGAAAGAACAACCAATATCAATGTTTAACGAGATACCATGCGAAACAAAAGCAACTAAACCCTTCTCTAAAAGAATAAACAAAACAATTCTGCTATCGAACCAATTCCATTCTATAAACACAAAGTATGTATCAGAATAATTGTTTCAAGAAAATTAAATAGGGGAGAGTGAGGTAGGGCCGGATAATGGGGTGAAACCGGGTACCTCTATTCTGCCGAAATTAGTTCAGCATTTTAATTATGAATTACATTCTAGTATACTAGCCAAGAAGGAGCTGCAATATTTGCTTGTTGTTATTGAATTCATGGCTTTTAGGTAGATAAGTTTGCTTTGCTATTCAACTCTCGAATGTTCTTTTACTTTTAATCTATCCTTAAATATAGGTTACTACAGTTTCGAAAACTTTTTCCAGTCCAGCTCATTATACGTTTACTAGTTATTTATATCCTAATGAATAATAAGGATTCAGTCCAAGAACATTTTCTGTTTCGTTTTTATAACCTTTGCTCTCATGGTACGACTGCGAGTTCTACCCTCAATATATAAGGCCGATTTAGAAAAATCAAAAGAATGAAAAGAAAAAAAGAACATTTAAAAAATGAGCTATCAAGGAAGAGAAAGTGATTTTGAAATGACTAAAAAAAGAAAAAGGAAAACCTCAAAACTTAATCACCAATAAGCAATTTGTGACCAATGTAGCAAAAGTGTTTCCTCAAAGAAACCTTAATTGATTTTTAACACATCAGACGATACAAACACATCAGTTGTTGATTGTTCACATTCTAATGATGTATTTTCCAATTAACTTTTAAAAAAAGAGTAAAAAAATAGATCCAATGGGGAAAGTTTTTTTACTAGGCACACGAAAGATGCAGTGGAGCAGAGGAAGAAGATAATTATTTCACATAAGAATTTCATAAATGCTACTCTTAAATTATTTTATAAAATAAAAATGTTTGCTACTTTTCACTGAAATTCTAGTACTTCTAAATTTTCCATAGATTTTATATATAGTGGGGTAAAATCTGATGATTTAACTTTTTCTAGAAAAAAATCAATTGTAAAAATGTGGTGCATCTATAGCTTTTTCAAGACTGATATTATGCGCCATATCTGACACTTTCTCTGGTGAACAATTTAGCTCTAACAGGCTTTCAAATCTTAGCTGACCGGTCTTACCCCATTTTCCCCAACTTAGTTCCTAAGGTTTTTTAATGTTAACAATGGTTGATAAGCATTAAGCTACAGCATAGCATAATATATATATATATATGCATTGTGTCCATAATTGGACCCATAAAATAAAAATGGAATAAAATGTTTAAAAAAAAAAAAAATAATGAAACATAAAATAAAAACATAATGAAATGTGAAATAAAAATATATAATAAAATGTTAAATAAAATTTATTGTGAAATGTACGGTAAAATATATAATAAAAAATATTTTTAAATACATAATAAAGTATTATAAAATTTATAATAAAATACAGCAAATCATAAAGTATTATTAAATATATAAAATAAAAATACAATAACTACTCTACGAAATGCAATTTGATGTTTAATTTACATGTTTGCTACTGAGTAAAAAAAACAAACGGTAATTTTATTAATTAGTAATTTAATGCTGCACATTAACAGAGATATTTGTTGCATTTATAAGAAATGGATGCAGCTCAATATTTTATGCATACAAAGAAAAATACAACTAAACTACAGAAAAAACTGTTAAGACTTGTTTTATTAATCAATTTTTTTAAGTACATTTAATGTAAAGTTTATTTTTTTAACAACCATAGCATTCAATCAAAAGAATTCTTGCAAAGAAATTTCAATTAACAAAGTTGTTCATTAGATAAGACATTCATTAAACAATATTAAACCGTTCTAACATTTTTGTACTCAGTTTAGAAATTTTGAGACAATTATTTATCAAAGATAAATATATTGAAAGAGACAATAATAAATGAAACATTTGTCTTTGCCATATTTATTTACACAGTGCACAATAGAATGAGCATGTTATGGAGGTTATAGAATTAAAAATTTAAGAGACAGTTAAAACATGAATGAGAATAATAGTGACTGGTGATAGATACACCCCTTAAGATGGACTTTTACAGGATCCTGAAAAGAAAAAGAATATAATTTATTTTATCATACATTCTGAAATAATTATTTATTATCAATGATTAATATTATTTGGAAGAATCTATAGTGGTTAACTTAACTTATCAATTTATTGTGATTCAGTTAAATTAGTAGAACTTTGAAAAATTAAGCGCATGAAAGATTGGGAGCTAACAAAATTACTATGTATTTATTAAGGATTAGGCACAGAGAAAGTGAGCTAAAAATATAAATGGTTAGAGGACAGACGTTGAGGAGCAGCTACTTGTAGCGTTGCAACAGGATTACCGATTGTTGATTAAAATTAATTACAATTCATGTTTAAGCCTATATCGTTGCCAGATATATGAAATTAAATTTTTTAAAAAAAAGGTAAAACAGTTTTTTTCTACCACCATCTAGTAGGGGAGCTGGCAATGCTTTCTGATGGACATGCAATCCACCACAAATCCTACAGATTGGCAAAAAAATGACTAATAACTTGAAAAATAAAATTAATTCAATAAAAATTAAAGAAGACAAAAAATATGCGGTATGTTGAGTTCTGCTTAGGAAACTAGATTATTTTTTCTCACCAAAGTTCAAAATCAGTTACCAAGTTTGTCGACAGGTGGCACTGCTGACTGAAAACTATAAAACAAAGTTTTTTTCTGAATTTCAAACCATTCCAAGTGCAGTATTTGCACGAAATTCTTAATTTTGTCCTTTTAAAGCATTACATTGCTGCAGAAAATGGTGCTTAGTTTGAAATTATTGTATAATAGTTTTGATCAGATAACGGCGTTGTAAACTGCTAATCACAAGTTTTGAAAGTTACTGATAATAAATCAGCTAGTTTCCTACGCCGAACGCGGCTACCAAACATTTCTCTCTCTTTTTCTTTTCCTTAATTTATTTTTCATATTATCCAGTAATTTCGGGACAACCTGTAAGATTCAGTCAATAAGAATAAAAGTTGGGTAACTTAGAAGCAACACTAAATAAATAAGTTTTAATATAATGAAAAAAACTGAAGATTAAATTTAAACGCAATTAGTTATATTCTTCACAAAAAAGAAATCTTCAAAACTCAACGACTTCATACTTGGTGATTAAAGAAAATGATTTCCTCACTTAACTAAAAAGTACTTCATTTTGAAGCTACTAATTTGCAAAAAGAATCACGTGCTTTCTTGATCTTTATTATATTCATCTTCTTCCATCCCTCATTATAAAAGTTTTAGAACCACTTTTGTCCAATTTCAAAAGATTTCTAGCTGGATAGCAATATTGTTAATTAACATTCAAAAACAAAAAAAAAATCATTGTTACGACCTGAAAATTAAATTTAGTTTTACAGAATTTTCATTTTTGTGCGCTATTTGGCTTTTCTTTTCTTGTTTTCATTTGCAACATTGGTTTCTTTCAATTATTAACTCTCACTTTATAAAATATAAAGAAATTAAACGATCAAAATGTTATTAAATTAGATTTTTCTGAAGCTTCTATATTTTCTTCTTATCTATAGCTGTCTTCCGGAAATGTAATGTTAACTATTTACAATTGCATGAAATTTCGCAAAGAAATTTGTTTTTTTATTATTATTATTATTTATAATAAATATAATGCCGCAAAGCTTCATAACCGTTTGGATGATTTCTGTTGTTGTTAGCACTAGTTTTTGTACTAAACAGAAAGAGAAACTGCATAAATATGCAAAACTCTTTAAATACACATTGATTTGCTTCTTTTATTTCAATATAACTTTATAAATTGAGTCTAATTTACTTTCATTGCCCTCATAATTTATTAATAATAGCGGGATTTAGTAATCGAAGAAAAGTCATCCTAAACCGTGTACTTGATCAACTACTAGTTAAATGATTCCGTATATCTTTTGGCTGATGTTATAATAAAATATTTATATTACAAAATAGAATATTTATATTTGTAAAGGGTTATTTAAATTTAGAATTTCAATACTGTACACGGAGAAAATAATTCTGTTAAAATTACCGTACTGCATGGTAATGACATTTCTGGTAAAAAAAAAAAAAGAATAATTCTGGCTGTCAAACCAAAGTACACGGTATTTAAACCATTCATTTGGTAATTTTTCCGTTCATTCCGTTCCGTTCATTTCCGGTAAAGTTTCATCGGAAATTTTGGTTTTCAAAAAATTATATGTATAATTCTTAGTACCTTAAAAACAAAACATAAATTTAACTCAATAAATGATTTTTTATGCCATCATGATATCATATTATAAAATCATATTTTATTTTTAATTTTAACAAACTCATTAACAAAGCACTTTGGTTTGGTATTCCCATAGAGTCAGAAACACGGTAAATTTATCTTATTTTTATAGTTTTGACCATACTTTTTTTCTCAGTGTGATATCACAAGCTATTAGTTTCATTTTTTCGTTTCATTTCGATAGTGTTTTTATATCATTTAATCCTAGAACTTTGAATTGTTAATGCGAAATTTCATCACTTTTTGCTGATTTGTTGTGCTATGTAAATAATACTATTATTAATAAATTCCCCAATAATAATAAATATAGTAATCTTTGTTTTGTTTAGCTGTTTTTTTTTTAAAAATTCAGAGTTTCCTAAAGCTGAAACTATAAAAATTAAAACGGTAGTCCATATTAGCTCACAAAACTGTCGCATTTAGCCTTCTGGTAGTAGTAATCTGTAACTTAGGTTCTTTTTAAGGTATTTCAAGGTTTAATGATTTCACATAATGACGGAACCCAGACATCTCTGTGTCACTGAAATTAACAATATTTCCAGAACTACCACATGCTACAAAACTTTTAGAACTCAAAACTTTTAGATTTATTTATTTACAGTACTTTTAAAATCTTTAATGTGTGTTTTAAAAAAATTGTTAAACATTGCTTGATTATGAATTAAATTAATAGGGAATTGTAAGCATTTAATCAAATGGAAAAGACAATAATACTACCGAAACACTAGGAGAATAATTTTAAATACAGTAAGAAATTGCAATCATCATTGCAAAATTATTTCCTATGTGGGATTCTTAGAAAGTTTCTTTAATCTTAGTTCTCTAAACTATGTGAATTAAAGAGGTAGCTATTATAATGTATACAAATTTAAATTTATAAAGCTAAGTTTAGTAGGCAATTTGTATAAAAACATAATATAAAGATTTATTGTTTTAGATGTGAATTGCACGTGGCTGCCAACTACTGTTCTTTTTGCAAAAAATTTTATTGAGCAGATAAACTTTCAAAATTGATGATAATTTTTTAAAGTTTTAAAAGTCTCAACACGAGAGAAATCTGGAACAAAGTGATTTTTCATACGAACTTTTGAATCAGTTATATGTAGTGATGTGGAAAATCACTTTAATTCGAATTAACAAAACGATGAATCATACATTAAAACATGAACTTAAGCTACCACTAGAAGAAACTTTCCCAAAAAGCGTAGAAAGTTGGCAGCCTGATTGTGCAGTAAAATATTCAATTGCAATGTGCATACTTGTAGGAAATAAACTTGTTTAAAAGATTCAGAAAATATACAATACTGAGATATTTCAAAAACATCCTCCGTCTCGTGAGGATGGAAAGTGAATATGCTTGAAAGCTTATAAACAATTGTACCAATAACGTTCCTTATTCGTTTATTTTTTAATAAGACTACTCTTTAATTTCTAACCAAACTATGTATATTATACTGAAAATAAATAAGACGCAAAATGAAGAAATACGTACTTGATAAAGTAATTCTGTTAGGACAAACATTTTACTTTTCTTTCTTATTCAGATTTTCATGCTTTACCTTTTCCTCTAATTGGGTCTTTGAGTGAGCGTGTTTCAAGTGAGGTGGCCGCATGTTGGGATACAATCCAGCCGTTCGCCCTGTAAGCAATAATAATTAAAGAAAACTTTTATTAGGAAATTTAATCATAAGTATAACATTTGCATTCTATGGAAATACAGCGTTATAAGTCAGACGTATCTTACGCTCCATTTAACTAAAAAAGCTAAAGGTTTTTGCGATTCTCCTTTTTATTTAATGAAAATAAGGATCTAGGGGAAGAGCGGGCAAGATGGACCGCTTAAGGAAACTTGGTTCAAAAAATAGTAAATTGGAGCAATTTTATATCTTTTATATTGTAAACATATAGTGGGAAAATTGCTCTTACATATCTCATACAGAAAATAAATAAATAATAAAGTTCAATAATAATAACCTAACATAAACAAAAATAGAACATTGTCCCATCTTGTCCGGGCTACCCGGGCAAGATGGGACACATAATTATATTTAAAAATCACTGAAATTAATGTCAGAATAAAAGAATAATCGACAAAAAAACGCTCCTAAACATCACAGTTACTGCATAAGAAGCGGCTAAAACCGGAATAAGCACTGCACGCTTCATGAGCCCATTCTAAGCAATCTGAATATTGTCTGTCAATTGATTAATTATAAATTATTTTTATAAATTTTTATTAAATAATTTGTTAAATAATATTTGCTATTTCATATTTTTTTGTTAATTTTACCTTATTTTTTATGCTTTTTGCCAAATCCGGAGAGTTTAATTTTTATATTACACTTTTATTCTACTTTGGCTGTCTCCTCTTGCCCGGTCCATCTTGCCCCGATAGTACATTTTTTAAAAACATTATCTGCAAATTTGTTTAAACAAATAAATTTTAATTTTCACTACTCATTATGTTTGTACAATAATAACACTACAGTACCACAAATTTGAAAAATTTATTGCGATTTATTAAACAAGTAATAACAGCATACAAACCTGGAAAAATATTTTAACACGTTATAAGAAAAACAAAACAATGCTTGCATTTCGATAACACCTTGTGAACTGACGAAAACACTTGTGCGTATTGAGAACAATAATATTTTCTTACCGAAAACACACTTTAGAAGTCACTACCGTGATGCGCATAGAAAAAAAAGCGATGTCCCGTCTTGCCCGATGGTCCCATCTTGCCCGACCTTCCCCTATCCTAAGAGATGTGGATAAACTTCCCCACTAAAGAGAGCTTGTCAAGATATTCGAGTTTCTTTTCTTTTGAGTTGAGTTCGAAATTACAAAATGAAGAAGTTTAATATTTACAAGATTTACGTAAATAGACGTTAAAAATTTTGAGACGCAATAATGGTCTTTTCTTTGATTTTGTTTTTGCCACTTCCATTTAATTTTTGTGGAGACTTGGTTAAAAATACTGTTTCCATTCTTTAATTTGGGTACTTAATGACATTTAAGTTTGGTGCATTATAGTTACTTATAGCTCATCGGACATTAAACTCTATATTAAATCCAAATATCTGGATTGAATATGAAGTTTAAAACTAGACAAACTGAACATTGTTGTATACCTTGAAAGACTGAAAGGTCCAGTTTGGTCCTTCCCAATTGTCTGAGATCAATTTGACATCCAAATCTTAAAATAAAATCATGATTAATTTAATAAAAACATATCATAGACTTATTAATTTATTCGATTTGGTTAACGAAAATATTTGATTAAACGGAACAATGGCTTATCAATTATCCGTATAAATAGGTTTCTTAGATAATTGAGTTTTCTTTTCTCTATAAATAATAATCACAGACATGTTGAAATATTATTGTTTTTTTAATGAAATTGGGGTACCTTTTAGAAATATCAAAAGTTAACTTATGCCCAAAACTATCTAGGATAATGGGATACTTACGAAAATACTTGAGGGTCCACTGGGCCTTTCCGTCATGTTGTTGATGTTGCAAATGCCACTTGCCAATACCAGCAAGCCTGCTTGATGAAACCAAGTGAATTTAAGGCAGATTGTATGCCTTTTTGTTTTTCAGTGGCGCCATTTATGGCCAAGAATACGGCTTCAGCCACACACACACGTCACTGCCCGTTTATAGAGCGGATTCATTAATCCACAGGTCGTAATTTTGACCTCAACCAGAAAACTATCAATCTGCAATTTATTGCCCCAGAAGTATAATTTGTTATGGGAACATGGAGGATTTTGTGACCCAACAGATTTAACTTGCACCAGTCACCATTTACTGCATGGGAAAATTTAGTTTAAACTAAGATTCGAATAAAAATGACCCATGCAGAATTTTCTGCATGGCTAACTTTAGAAGAGATTTTTTTGACAGTATTCAAGTATTTTAAAAAAAATTAATGCTAACTAATTATGTGCTAACTTTGAAAAATATTTTTTTGACAGCAGTCAAGTATTCTGAAAAAATTAATTTCAAATATGTTATATGTTTATATGATATTTATCTTATCACGTAGGATAAAAAAATGCAGCAATATGAAGAAATTATCCATCTAATTTAAAGAAGAAAATGATGCATTAGAAAAAGGATTAACGAGTTATATGGTATTTAATGTTTGTTTGATATTGTTTTTATACTCAATCTGAATAATTTATGTTTCATTACCTCATTAACTTACCCCCTCAAAAAATAATTATAATACAAATCATTCAGATTTTTATAATAAATCGGTATATGTTAGGGGAAAGTTTTTGGAAATACTTCTATTTCTTTGGACATGATCTTTAAAGTTTGTAAGTGCTTAAAACTAGGCTAACAATCTTCTGCATGTTCTGTAAAAAAGTTTCAAAATGTGGAAGTTTTAATTTTTACGGGTGAAATCTTGTGAAGCCAGTAATAAATAGATATCAAACGTTACGTTTTAAAGAATTTGTTGAAACAAAAATTAAAAATCTGAGGGATAATTTCTGGGATCACGAATGAGCAATAGTTGAAAAATGTTTGTTGAAAAATGTGAGCAATAGTTGAAAAAAGTTTAAAGTTCCATATGGTTCCTGTATCACAAATCTGTCAATGTAGCTTTAACTTGTAGATCGAATTTTATAACATCAATTGAACACATTTTATTTGGAAAAACTTTTATCCAAAAAGTATTTTTATACTCTTTTTTTAAAAAATAAATAGTATTCGTCGACAAAATGAAGTAGGCAAAATCATTCACCTAACCCAAATCAAAATAAACAAGTTTTAGAAGTCTAACCGATTTTCATATCAATAAATTGAAGTCAACATAATTTACATACATTCAACATACTTTGTTTAACATTTATATAAAATTTAAAATGTATATAAAGATTTAAACTATCTTTAAATAGTTCTGAACCTCAATACTTTCAAAATCTTTTTTTTTAAATTCAAACCATGAAAGATGTACCTGTTTTTTTTTTTTTGCAAGATTTTTAAAAATGGTATCGAGGTGATTTCAAAATTAAATGAAAACTAATGTTTAAATGGACTAATTATAATAATTTTTCTGTTTCCCTCAAATATTTTAACTCATTTAATCTATCAAATGGTTTTATCTGATTTGTATGATTTTTTCGGACAGTTATGGGAGATTAACATAATTTGATTTATCAAATTGTTGTCGAAATAATTCTCTAGCTCATGATTGCGTTTTTCTTTAAATATATTTGGCAGGCCTCCATTACCAACATAATTTTCACTTTTATCAATTAAATTTCTAATCATTTTGATATTAAACATGCTTAAACTCGTTTTTTCCCAAAGTCTACTGACTTGAAATGAGACAGTTCTTTAATACGTGCCTTTTAGTTACCTTAGTTTTCTCTCTGAATTACGTTATATAACGCCGGATAAAATTGTTAGCAAATCCTAGTAATTAAATTCTTCATCACTGATAAAACATTTAACACGTGTAGATTTTTTGAAAATGTCATAGATTTTCTTTAAAAACTTTTTATTTGTAAAATAATATTATCTGGCAACTTTAAGAATTTGCGTGTAATGCAGTCTTTAGATATCTAATTGAACTTCTTTTTCGCTCATTAACCAAATTAAAATCTTAAGATTGATTTATGTTACAATTCAATACGGACATATGGTAAACACAAATACAAACAGTTAGTGTTTTGATAGAATACTATATACTTAAATTTTTAAAGTACATAATATATAAAACACCAATGCGTTTTTAGTTAAAACTGTAAATCCAAGTATAATATTTTGTATTCAAACTACGACCTAAGCTTGTCAGTAGGAGACCACAATTTAAATATTGATTTCAAAAGTAAACTATTTTTAATCGTTCACTTATTTTGACTCTAGATAACTTTAGTGTATTAAAAACTTTTTAAAGAAATAAAAACATTTCTATAATAATCTTTACCATCATGTGTTTACAAATAACTCTTTTGAAAAGTATTTTTCTTAAATTCCCAGATGAAGGATAAACATCTATTTATAGACTTAAATTTTCTTGACTCATAGCTAAGGATGCAGCGAAAATTCAACTTGTTGCAAGAATGCAACTTGACAGACTAAATATTATTTAATAAAATTCGTTCTTTTATTAATTTTTATTAAATTATTTGAATTATTATTCGGTTTTATAGGTCACAAGATGTCAAAGTGGCATACTTATTGGTTACTGCGCAGCGTAGCTTTATTGATCGCTTTGTTTAGAAAGGAACGGTGAAAACCATTAAGTTCAGAATCGTTAAAAATGCTTAAAATCATTTATAACTAATTTTAAAATACATACCTCCTCCCAATACGGGCTGAGCTGGCCGGGGTACCCCCTGCACAGCAGCACTCATACCAAAAACAAACACGATGAAGCCGGACTTGAGCGGATTATATAGAGAGAGACGTTTGCTATCCTATTCAAACTCTTACAGAAATGAATGACTTGAGCTGAAAGACGTGAACTAAGGGTTAGGGAAAGGCAATATCGATTCAAGATTTAAAACGATAGTCTCGATAGATAGATTTAAAACGATATCACAATCGATGAAATGTGGTTTCTCTTTAAATGCGTTTTAATGATAATTTAAACATAAAATATTATTTAATATAGTAGTTTTGAAACTAATAGTCATGTAATAAATTTGGTTAACCAGTTTAAAAGATATGCCATATTTTTAGTGGGTCTGCAAAAATAAAAAACTGAGTCTATTTTTTTTAAAAAATAAAGTTTAATAATATTAAAATTAATGCAAATTGAAAGCGAATTAAAATTTACATGAGTGTTGAAGCAAGTTTCAAAAATTGAAATATCAAAATGAAAATTTAATATGCATATGTAAATATATATTTTTTGAGAATCATATTGCTTTCTGTAAACTTGTCAAAAATTTATACATAAAATATTCGTGGCAAACATATGCTCATTTTTAAAAAAAGAAATCAAGTTAATTTTAATTTTAAGTAAGAAAATAAGTTAGTAACGCTAGACTCTTTATAAGATAAATAAATGAAACAACTTAAAAAAAGAAATGGAGTGCTCGTCTAGTTTCTTTATCTGGAATTAGCACATTTTCTATTTTCTCTAACCATCCTTAAACAGCCAACCTAATTTTGAGTTTACGACCATCAATGTCCAACTCCGTAGCCTTGTAATTTTGAACCTAAACCAGAAGACAATGGAGCTCCTAGATCAAGTATAGGGAGAAATATGCTTTCTTGGAGGAATTTTTGATGGAACTAACTCGCATTTGCATTACATGGAGAGGAAAACCTCGAAAACCTCCCACTGTGAGCCTGATGGCAAGGGAACTTTAACCCATGATCCGTCTACCACTGAGAATATTTTACATCAGTACTGTGGTCTGTGCGAGCCGGGTGCGGAATTCGTAATGACCAGCCATCGCTAGGATTCGTATCCGAGTTACCTCATTGGAGGCAAGCGCTCTATCCCTTGAGCTACCTCGGCTCAAACAAGCAAATATTATTTTATTTAATAGCCGTCGTTGAATAGACGACCTAATTCTGAATTACATATCATACAAACCGTTATCGTTATCATACAATTATACAATTAATAATTTATACAAATAACTTTAATAAAATTCTTATGACGCCAGATTTGTTTGTGCAAAATATTCGCTTGAGTAGTTTTCAAGATTTACCTCTACAAGTAACGCACGCTCTTTTTTCTGAGCTATTTTCAAAACTACACCTGAGTAATTAATTGTATCAAATCCATTATGCGGATAAATTACTTATTGAAGATAACAAAACCATTTTATTATATAATATAATATTTTTAATTGAACTAAATAAAATTAAGCTTATATTAGCAAGCGTATTTGCTTGTTATGAGCAAAAGTTTGCTCAGAAATTAAACAGTTAAGTTCAAGAAAGAAGTACATATCTTCCAATTACCAGTTTTTTAAAAACCGTGCATGTTATTTGGTACCTAGTTTATGAACTTACAACATAGACAGTTTACATAATATAGATGATATATCTAAACGCCCAAAAGTGAAGTTCCTTTCTTTTCTAATGCTATATATTTATTTGAGATATACAATAAAGAGATCATGAGGATTTAAATGCATGTTTGAAAAAGAAAATTGGTTAATTTTTATTTTAAGAAATCTAATTTCCAATAAAAATTTATTTTCGTTTGGATTTATATCAACATTAACTAGTCAATCTCTTCTTCAAAAATGTGCATATTTTTATGCTTTCTTTCACCAAAATATTTTTCACAGATTTGAAGGGGTACTGAAATATTTTTTTAACTTACTCTTTCCATATTGTTGGTCAATATGTAATAAGGTTCCCACAGTTTGTGCATATTTAGAAAATGGTAAAAGTATAATGAAGAAATATTAATCTAATTGCTATCGAGCACAGAAAATTTGAAATTAGAAGGAGATAAATACAGCGGCTAAAATCTGTAAAATTTTCAACAGCTCACTGAAATATTTGTCACCACTTTAAAAAATGTCAAGTATGCTTTCTTCAGGCCTATAAAAATAAGTATAAATTTATTTATCTCAAAAAGTGTTTTTTTTTCTTCCTTTTTGTCCGACAGATAATTTTCTTAGGAAACCTTTCGAATGAATTATTCCTTTCAATATGTAATGAATAAAGCAAGAATGAAAGTTAAATCTAAGTTTAAATTAATGAAATTGAGGATTATCAGATATGGCCAGTTACAATTCAAAAAATCTGTAACACTTCCACCTATATCAGCTAAAACTAGGTAAAATAATCCAAGTCGGTTTACACGTTGAGCGCCACGCATATTTTTAAGGAAATGTCCATCAGGCCACACGCGCTGCTTAGAAGCGCTCGTATTGTGATATAGCAATGTAAAGTAAACGCACTACTAACAGATTGAAATAAATAACAATTTGATTTGTAATAAAAATTAAGTAAATTTTAAATAAATTTTCAGTAATTACTTAAAACAATGTGTATTTTTTAGCATTATATCATATTTTGCACTGTCAAACAAAAGTGATTCACCTGGCCTAAACGAAAAGTTCAGTGTCAGTCATCGATGTCTGGCGTGGCATTCAACGTGCTCAAAGCCTGAAGTCAATATCTACATTAAAAAATCCAAGCAATGACCATTTACCCTAAAAAAAACCATCATTGATTTTTAACCTTAAAAGGTTAGGGAATTCTCATATTGCATGAGACTCGTCGGTACTGTATTAGGCCGATGTTATTTATGCATTGCCTAATAGTATATTGCTTTATCAACACATAAAACTTCAGACTTTAACTGACTAGGATTAGTTAGACCTACTTTTAGTGGGATAAAGGAGAAATCCCTAAATAGTTTTCCAGGTAGGATTGGTTCTCTTTTTTAAACATGGGTTTAACTCTTATTCTTACTTCCTCCGCCAACATCTTTTTAACCGCAATATTCATTAACTTTTCAAAATGACAGTGGCGTATTAATTATAAATTTATTATTTATTAGAGTGGGTATTCCCAACCAAAAAAAATCTTTAATTATTTATTCTGTATTACTTATCCTTGGAACAAGCCTCGCAAAAAAGAGCCACTTAAGATAAAAGCCTCACTTAAAGAGATGCCATTAGACAAGTAAATAAGCTTGTTTGCCGCTATTCATATTAAATCTTACTATACAGTATAAAAATGTAGAGCATTTTTTAAAAAAAAACTTACGTTTCTTGTAGTTGTTGCTGAATAGATAGTTTGGTTGTCACAGTATATATTTTTTAACCTCATTTTCACCTCCAACTTAAGATTTGACTAATATTACAAAATAAGAAAAATTTAAAGTAGAAATGCAGAATGTATTGCAAAGCTTTGATGAATGAATCAGACAGAAAATATTAATGTCCAAAAAATTAAGTTTTTACTGTGAAACCTTATTCCCTTAAGTATTTTTTGTAATGATGGAACTGCCATTACATTTTCATGAAATAACAATTTTAAATAGAAAATGTATGGTGTACAGCACTATGTAGCAAAATGACTCATAGTTAAAATTATTTATATACAAAACATTTATGCTTTGCATCAAAAATTTATAAATTTAATTTTAAACTGTCCTTTGAAAACTTCACGGTTTACTCACATTTTTATTGAAGACTTAATTTTGAAAAATATTATAGCCTAAAATCACAGTGAATTATTCCATTTCAGAAATTATTTCTGTCCGAAAAATATATATTTCACATTGAAAATTTGTAAAAATAGTTTCTAAACTGTAACTCGTTTAAACTTCAAATGATAATTGTATTCTCTTTTAAATTGAGGAGTCGATTAACTATATTTGATAGAATTCAAGTTTAAATACGAAATGTATGACCTCAGTTTACAAAATGACTTGTGTATAAAATATTTAACTTGTCAAAAAATATCTATCTGACAATGCAAATTTGTGAAATTAATTTCTACCATTGTCCCATGTAGCACTCCAAATTAATTTTTATTTTCATCTTGAGTTTTAGATTCGCCTGTTCTTTTTTATAAATTGTTCAAGCTAAACAGATTGTTTTTTACACTTTAATAGAATTACTGTTTTAGAAAATGTTCATTTAAAAGACGTAAATTTCGTTATGCAGAGGTGAAATTAAAAACTTCTAATACATCCCTAGTTATGTTAACATTCTAAACAAAGTCAAAACGTCATCAAAAATGAAAAATTCAATTTTGCAATATGAAATAAAATTAAGATTCAAAGTGTATGGGATCGTTTTACAAGACAGCACTTATCGAAAAGTTTCATGATCTGAAGATATAGGTTTTGCGGAATAAATTTGTAAAATTATTTTTTGTATTGTTCCTTGTAATATTCTTCGGAAAATGTGAAGATTTTTTCCCTTTCAAAAAACTACTAATGATTTCTAAATACCATTTTTAAAAGTATTAATTTTATTGTATCATAAATATTATGACTAATACCTTATTTTAAATGTATGAAATGTCAATTATATCCCAATCCTTCGAATCAGAGGTTTAAAGAAAATTTTCAACTAAGTATGAAGTACAAACAACGGCAAACAACGTTAAAGAGCACAAAAATGTATAATAATGCAGACAGCTGTTTCGGATGCTCAAAGGGCAACCTTCATCAGTGCAACAAGTGTATTTGTGTATTTCAGTATGAAGTATATTAAATATTAATTGTGCAAATTCTTTGTTGATGAATTATTTACCTACTGGAAATGTATATTATGTTTTTAGGTACCTTTTTTTGTCTTTCATAAAACAACGTAAACTTTGCCAATCATAATAAATATTGTTGCAAATTGGCCACTAGTGGACCACAAGGGAAATCTAATAATAATTTGATTCAATACGCGATTTGATTCAAAAAACATTAATCAGGTTATTAAGCATAACTAGATTTAAACAGCATCTTATTTGTCAAGATTTTAACTCTTTATTCTCCTATCACTATAATCCCTTTTAAACTATATTTTACTAATTGTTCCTTGACTTAATTCACTTAATTGATTCACAAAATATACATAAAATACGTTTCCGAAATTTGTTTCTTAATTGCTAATATTGTGAATGTAAACTTTATTAATACAACCATTTTTAAAAACTATTTTTTATAAATCATATTTTATACTCTTCAATACCGTACTTTCAAAGGAAAAACCTGTAGCTTTAAATTTAGTCATTGTTAGAAAAAAACTGGAGATTCAACTAAAAAAGTTTAGAAAAGATTGAAGCTTAAATTTTTAAAAAAATACAATATTATTTTAAGGGTGACTCTTGAAAAGAAATATTTAGATCAAAAATAACAGTTTAAATAGTGCACATTGAAAAACAATTATTTAAAAGACAAATATTTCTGCTAAAATATAAGGCCTAAATATATGTTAGTTATTAACGCCTAATTTTTAGGTCTTAAAAGTAAAAAGAAAAAGTACTAACTTTAAAATACTCAATCTTCATCTCAAACAGGAAATTCGACAGCCAATTTCAGAAAAAAAAAATGAAAGCTCAAACGCATAGTTTATGGCTAGTTTCTAAGGAATGAAAGAAATCAGATTAAGTCTAAAAGATATTGGTTTCGAGGGACAAATTTTAGAAATTAATTTCAAAATTTTCAAATATTATATTTTAATCATAATCTTCAGATCCAATGGACATTTTTACAAAATATTAAAATTCAAATTTACTATGTGTTGTACCATTTTGTATTATAAATTTTGTAGAAATTGTGAGTTCAAAAAAATATACAATTTCTGTTGGATTTTTCTGAAACAATTTTTTCTGCACTATTTCTTGAAACGTTAAAATTTTAATAGCAATCTCAACTGAAATTCAAAACTTTATATAAATTTGTTTCTAAATAACTAAAATATACTGCTCAAAACAACTAAAAGATATTGAGGTTGTGGGTTGATCTTGCACCAGGAAAATCGTGTGAATGATTGATACATTATCGACAGACGTAATAGGTTATATGAGATAAAAATCACATTTGTTTGACAGGAAAAAAATGCATTTTATTGAGCATTTGGGTACAAAAGGAAAAAAAACAAAATGTGTGCATATGAGAAAAACAAATAATAAAAAAAAAGGTGTTTCCTAAAATAAAATCATATGGTTTCCCCAGACGGTCAGAAACGTTGAACACCTTTGAGGCATCGAGTCAATGAAGTTATTAATGAGGGGCTGGGGCATTCCCTCCCACTTCTAAAGAAGAGCTCTTTCCAATTCTTGGAGAGTTTGTGGGGGCGGTAAGCGTCCAGCAATTAGTCTGCCTAGAATGTCCCGATTAGGTTCATGTCCGGAGAACACACTGGCTAATCCATTCATATGAATCCTTCCTCCAAAAAGAAATCATTAACCAAGTCAGCAAGATGTGGCCTGCAATTGTCGTCCATTAACATGAAGTCATCTGCAATTGCTACAGCGTAAAGGACTACAATAAGTCTCGTGATATCATCCCTATATCAGCGATCGGCCAGAGCTCCATTTCGAATGATATGGAGATCGGTGCGTCCATCAATGGAGATACCAAAATAGACCATCGCTCCTGCACCGCCAAATCTTACACTTTAGTGCGCGAACGTTTTTAGTGCCACGTTACCTCCAGATGAGGATGAACAGAAAAATGGGACTCCTCAGAGAAAAGAATATTGCGCCATTCATTTCTGCTCCAGTTCACATGCTCTGTTGCCCACTACCTTGACGGTGCTTTGCTTTACGTGACACACACCATTTGTCGGTGAGCAAGCAGACCTACAGCATGAAGGGGGTTTCGGACAGTTTGTGTCGAAACTGTGGTGCCAGTAGTCGAGCTAAGGTGCTGTTGAAGATTGTTGTAGTTCATTTACGTCGCACTAGAGCTGCACAGTGGACTATTGGACACGGTCTGGGAAATATCCTTGAAGATCATCCGAAGACATGCCATCACAACTTTGAGCCTCTGCTGAGAGGATGGCACCCCCGCTTCGGTAGCCCGACGACCTGCACGCGAAGTCGAGCCCTTTACGGTAGAACAGTCTAACGAGGACCAATACCGCACACCCTTGGTCCCTTCGTAGACTGATCCAAGTGGTCACCCACCCACACACTGACCGCAGCCAGTGATGCTTGACTTCGGTGATCTGATGGGAATCTTGTCTTAACGATCAGTTCACTGTAGGACTGGCGCTGTTGAAGAAGAGTGGCATTCATATAGTCAGTCACAAAAATCTACATACACTGATCAAAATAAAAGTTTCTCAAAAAGCAATTAAATTTCAATTTTAAAAATCATATCACTCCTTCAGTTTTCTCTAAAAAATTTGTTTTCCATAATAAAAATATTCAGAAATAATAATTTCTAGGTAATTTTGTGATTTGTATAGCAATTATCAAGTCGCAAATGTCTGCATACACCTGATTGGCGGACGGAAAAAAATTCGCATACGAAGTTATTTTGGAAGATTGTCTTAGTTTGAGGTTACATGTTTCGTTATCTATTCTAATCTTCAGTTCCCGAGATTTTTTGACATTGTAACTTCAACAAAATGAGTCAGGGAAAGGAATCATCTTTAGAACTTCCAAATATGATAGTAAGAATGAAATGTGAAAAGAAATCTTATGCAGAAATTGCAAAAATTGTAAAAAAAAAGTCGGTCAACTGTTCAAACAATCTACAGAAATTATGTTATGCGTGGAAATGTGCTTAACAAATATCGATGTGGTCGTCCAAGGAAGCTCAATGATCGTGATGTAAGAACCATAGTAAGAAAAGTGAAGAAAAATCCTAAAATTAGTGCTCCAAAATTAGTGAATCAAATGCAACAGCTAGTGGAAAGAAAGTGCATCCAGAAACTGTTCGTAGAATTCATCGATCAGCCGGCTACAATGGTAGAGTTTCTAGACGAAAGTCGTTCATTTCATCTACTAACAAACAAAAGAGACTTGATTTTGCTTCTGCACATATTGACCAAGATTTTAATTTTTGGAAAACAGTTGTTTTTACAGACGAGAGTAAGTTCAACGTGTTCGGGAGTGATGGCCGCGGAAAAATCTGGAGGAAAAAAAACACAGAAATGAATCCCTAGAGTTTGACTCCAACTGTGAAACACGGTGGAGGCAGTGTTATGGTTTGGGAAGCAATGGCGGCCGCTGGAGTTGGCAATTTAGTGTTATTCAATGGCATAATGAATCGATTTGAATACCTGAAGACAATATACTTCCTCCGGTTCGAAAATTGGGACTTGGGAACAACTTTGTCTTCCAACAAGACAACGACCCAAAACATACAGCTAAGATTGTTAAGGAATGGCTACTCTATAAAACGCCTAAACAGCTCCATTCGCCGCAACAGTCCCCAGACCTTAATCCCATCGAGCACCTTTGGGAGGAAGTTGATAGGAGAGTTCGGGAGCAATCGGTAACAAGCAAGGAAACCCTAAAGAAGGCAATAGAGCTTGCATGGTCTCAAATTACACCGGAGACGACGAAAAATCTGGTTATGTCGATGCCAAACCGAATTCAGGCAGTTGTTACTTCAAAGGGAGGTCCTAAAAAGTATTAATGTTACATTTTTTGGCATTTAATTCTGAAAGTTTGTATTGTTCTGTCTCTATATGTAGACTTTTGTGACTATATAATTTAATATGTTGTTAATTTTTGTTATATTTTAACGAATTTGTTCCTAATTTCTTTTGTTAGGTATGAGTTATTATCCAAGATGTTAACGAAAATAAAATTGTATATTCAAAAATAGTATGAGTAAAGTGCTAGATCTGCGACTATTGGAAGGGGTATGTAGACTTTTGTGACAGACTGTATTTCGGCGTCTTCGAGTCCTTAGCTTTAAATAACGGTCTTCATTTGGGTCTTGTTGCACGTCTACGTCCTTGCCCTGATCTTCGGTCTGCCTTTTCAGTCTCCGAAAAACGGTGCCAGATCCTGGAAATCACACTTTGTGAAAATCCAATGGCCTCTGCTACTTCGACTTGCGTATGGCCCCCCTCTAACCGGCTCTTCTGATTCATCGAAACTCATCGAACATCGCACTCATCGAAATAACGCGCTTACTGAATGTCGATCATTCTTTTCCGCCTTGTCTTTCATTAAGTTGAAGACCAAATCAAATTCGCTGCCACTAAAGCGTCGTCTTCGACATCCGATTCAAAAATTGCATACTGCAAAATTTAAGAATAAGAAAAATTTGCATTTGTGACTCTCTTCTTCCATTTTATGCAAAAACAAAATTTTCTGATACCGTTATTTTATACAAGATTTACAATATCCTTTAATAGTTTTGCGCAGTATATAACCATAACGACCTAAACCCCTAACAGAAAACTGAAAAATATTGAATTTTCTATAGTCTACAATAAATACAATTCGAAAAGTAGTTGCCAATTTGAATGAAAACTATAAAAGTTATTTGTGACGAAATTATGAAATGGTGCAAAATCGTGCCATCCGTCATTCTAATCTTAATTTTATTTCAGTTTCCTACAAAGAATATTTTATTAACAATTATTTCCAATTGAATTCAATAAATGCTTCATCTGAAGTATACTTTTGAAATCTTTTTCTATTAAGTATTTCTAAAAAGGTTCCATCTAGAAAGCTTTTAATAGTAAAATTTATACACATCCTCTAGAACGAAAGAATAATTGTTAGCTTAGTAAAAAGTTATCTGTAATGAAAACATTGACACAGACTGAAATAAAAGGAAATTAGTGTTATAAAAATGAAAGAATACAGATGAAAAACCAGAAATAGTATTTCATGGCACTCCAAGAAAATGTCATTTATTTATGCATTAGCTAAATACTTATGGAGTTGAAAAATTTTATATTTGTTCAATAAATTCACTATTATAAGTATTAATCAAATAATAGCTAAATCAGTTACAATATAATCATAATATTGCATTTATAATAATTTATTTCATTTTAAATGAGTTTTTATTAAAGTGAAGATATGGACACAGATAATTTTTTATTTTATTTTAATTTTTTTTTTTTCAGAAAAAAATTGGCGATTAAATTAGGAGTGATTATCTACTACCATAATTCACTCAATTTAGCAATACTTCAAGCATACTAAAAAAAATGTTAAAATCATTTTTATTTTCGTACTGATATACCTAAAATTACTCCCCAAAATTGTCTTGAAAGTAATCAAATATTGTGAACAGCATTGATAACTTTATAAATGTGACAAGAAATAACTTGGACACAGCACCATAATTTTCTAAAAATATCCCAACCAAACTTTAAAAATAAACATTAAAATACCCTTACCTATAACAGATTAATAAGTACTCAAAATTGACTACATTTGGCTTTACTATAGTGTTGTAAAATAGTTTCAAAATTTTATGTTATGGATCGCAACTCACCTATCTATATAAAGATGTTTTTTCAATTTCTTATACACATGAAGTTTTTTAGGAATGCCAAAGTCTTATGAGCTATTGCTCAAGCCTTTTTTTTTCTCAAGAAAAGGTCTAGAAAAAATCCAATGCATTCAAGTCAAGCGAAAATTGTGGTCATTTTCATGCTGTAACACAGTTAGAAATGCACCATTTTTGAGTGCCTTCAGCTCTGCGTGCTGAAGCGGAATTCTGCAGTCAGTTCCTATTTGGTTTTCAAACAATTTATACGAAAGGAAGCTTGGTACCTTCCAAAATAAGTTTGAGATAGGATTTCTTGTTAATCTTTCATCGATAAAAACTAGTAGCTATTTCCCACTAGCACTTATCTCACCCTTAACCTACAAATTAGAGTCATTGATGCAGTTCAATAACGGAAGAAAATCCGTGGAAATCTGTTGACCCTACTCTATTATTACGCCATTATTATTTTATTCAATCGGGCACAGTTTCTCAGCTAAGAAAGCTGATTTCTGGCGTCGATTATTTGCGGCTCATATGGTAAGTTTTTTAATCCTTTCGTTACCAGTGCCGTATTTTGCCGGAGTTAGCATGATACCGTTTGATAAACGGCCCAATTTGCTTCATACTTCCACTGGCTAATACTGCATTAACTTATATTGGATTAATACTGTAAAAAATATATTGAGAATACGTTTGATATGTTTTGTTAAACAGATAGAGATTTTCCTTTAGTTTAAAAATCGGTAGAAAAAGCAGAAGGAGAAAGTTCGTCGTTTGCAATGCTAACGACAAAAGACTAAAATCTCAATATGAGTGCTAAAACTGGAATGTGAGTTTGTGTGTCGATTCTAGTTATGAAATTTATTATACCGAAATAAATAACGTAAGATTTTTTGAATAATCCTAAATTTCCTTTTTATTTATAATACTTGCAAAATTTCCAAATATAGAATTGTGTAACACTTCGAATATCAGCTTATCGTCATGCAATGTTCACACTTCAAGGTACGGTATACCAGTATCAGTGGTGCCACTTCAGCGGAGTGGAGTTGATAATTGGACCGATCATCAAAGGGTTAAATTTGTAAAAATTTATGAGTTCATTTTTGGTTGCTGACCCCAAACCTATATTCTAATCGATCATCAAAAACAAAGAAATAAATTAATTAATTAAATAAGCTATAGCTTCACAAAAAATAAAAGGTAGTCTCGATCTCCACCATAACTTTTTAAGTAATTAAAATCTCCTTAAAATGCATAAAATGAAACTAACAAATGAATGCTTTTACAAACTAAATAAAATTTCAAGTTTTGTAGATTCGCAGTATAAAAAAGACTATTTTTAGTACATTTGTTTTTAAACATTTCCAGATTCCAGAACATCTGATCATTTATATTGAGAAAATAGCTTCTAGTGCAATTTTCTTAAATAACTGAAAGTTTCAAGATGAAAGGAAAACTTTCATTATTTCAAATTTCACCATCAATTTTTTTTTCTTAATTTTATTTATTTCAGGTCAATTCTTGTGTCAAAAATTAAAAATATGATTCTAGACGAATTAGAAAGTAAATAATAAAAAATAGTCATAAGAGAGAATGAGAACAGTTTCTTTATAGAAACTAAGCTACTCACGAAATAATTAAAATATGGAGGTGTCTCTTAAGGAGACAAAGGCAAGAAATATTATAGTTCTAAAATAGTTTCACTGGAAGTACGTCAAGCATGTCAACTTTACCGAATAATAAAATTAGTCATTTAATGTAAGGGCAATTAAGTAGTAATTTAATTTATTAATAACTATTAACAATAATGAAAGGAGACATAATGGAGCAATGCTTAGCTTTAGTTCTTTACATAATGAAACACTTAAGTGCAGGGTTTTAGTATAGGAAATTATTTTTGAAAGATTTTGGAAGAAAAATATTTAAAAAAAAAAAAGAAAGAAATATGGAAAAGGGAATTTCTATTCTCAACTTTGCTTCGAACAGTTTATCTTGTATTATAATTTTCAAAGTTTTTTTAAACAAAAATAACAAGTGTGAAACGAAAGTTTGTGAAAATTTGTCACTTTTTACAATTATTAGCCAGTCAAACTCGTTGTGAAAGACCTACAGTAATGCAATTAAACCTGCCAAATTGTGAACATTTATAGCCTAACACTTGTCTCGTTGATCGCTGAAATATATAAGATTTATTGAATACTGTTATTAAAGGCTACTCTAAACTCTTCATAAGTTGAACAAAAAAAAGTATTTTTATGACAGTATGTTGAGAATTACAACTTCTAATACTTAACATAAAGGCATCTAAGCTAAACCTAAACTCCTTTGGGATTTGACCATATTACCATAAAAATATAGAAAAGCTATAAGATATTTTTATATAAAACGCTATAAATTTATAAATAGCTCCAAAAACCACAGTCACAAAAGTATTTAAATGAATATAATGATATGTTTTCCAAATGTATTTGTACTTGTGTGCTTATATTTTAAGAAATCCTTCATAATACTGGCATAGAACATTAACAAGTCTTGCATATTGGTTTGTTTACTAACTGGTTTAATGCTAAATCTATATAACAAATTTTAATTCATTCTGGTAATTTATCTCATTTATTAAGATATAAAGAGTATTGGTTATGAACTTTTAAAATCCTGTTAAATTTAACAACATTAATCTATGTTTTGATTGGTAACATAAGGAAAACATGTTAGAAATGATTTTAAAAAAAAGAAAAAGAAACTGTGATTCTTCTCCCCCCTCGCCCATAAGTTAACAACCTGTCTAAATTGACTACTAAAGCAATGCCCTACAAGTGGCTAACTTACGGAGGTTTCACTGTGCTTTGCACTTTTGCAAAAACATTTCTTTTTTTCAAGTGTAGGGCTTAATGACTCGCTGACAAATACATACGGCAGTATGTACTCAGGCAAACAGAATCAAATAGTGTTGCAAAGTAAAATTTAAGAAAACTCAAGTAAAAACATAAGGATATAAGGCCACTGGGGTACCTAGGATCGTATAACCATTGTTTATTTAAAGACTTAATAAAGGGAACACACAACAAAGAGGCAAAAGTCAACTCTTTTTCAGGAAATATTTTCAAAAAATATTATGGCATTTCTGCGAATTAAGAATACTATTTCTAGGACAACCAACAGAGGAAAAAAAAAAAACATTTTGTAGTCTCCCTCGTTATATTTCGAATAAAGCTTCATAAATGTGCTAAAAGACGAAACTAAATGTTATAAAAATCCATGTTCAGATTTAAAAATTATCAAAATAAACAATAAAGAAACCCTATCAAGAAAAAAATGAACTTTTAAAGTTACTAAAAAAAAACAAAAACAAATAAATTTTTAAAAAATCTTACACAATATTGTAGAGAATTTAATGACCACATAAGAACAATTTGAAGAACAGATGAGATTATTTTTAGAACTGAAATGCTTAAGGTCGAAAAACATAATTAAACGAACTGGATTGGCTTCAAAACGCAATAAAAGTTTTAAAAAGTTCTTGTCTTCTTTGAAAAAAAAATTTTTTTGAAAGAAGCACTATCAATGCACATGCTTTGTATTGGTCGAGCAACTCCCTCAAAAGAACGAGTTTCGGAATTTATTTTTTACTTTTACACTATATGAGCTTTCGTAAAATGCTAAAAAAAAAAAATCTATATTTTTGGAAAAGTTTACAGTATGGTCATTGTCTCAAAGATAAGTGTAAGGAAAGTATTTCTCAGAAATATATTTTTTATAGTAGAATTTATCCTACCGTTGAAAAGTAACTTGTATATCTCAAATTAAAAACTAAGATTTAAGGAAGAGTTATGAAGCAATACTATGATAAATATAACTCTCTTAAGAAATATTCTTTTAAAAAAAAACTTAAAATTTTATTTTTTAAAAGTTAAATTGTTTTCACGATTTCAAACTAAATTATAAAAATTTTATGACTGCTAAAAAAATTTATAAAGAAAAACTTTAACATCGGTAATGAAAAGGGGAAATAAATATACATATATATTTTTATGTTATTCAAATCATACAGTCGGAACTAATTATCGTTGTATCGACTCTCAGATTTAAGAAAACAAATTTAGAAAAATAAAATATTTATTTACAAAATAAAAAACATATATTGAATCTAAAAGAAAATGAAACATTTTAAATTTTTCATATCTAAACAGGATCAGTTTAATAAAAACATTTATTAATACCACTAAGGTGCACTTTCAGGTTTTGTGTTCATCTCCTGCAAAAGAAAGAATACAACAGAAAATTAATTTATTATCCAGAATTGATTTAATTCATTGCAATAAAAAAGTTCAATTTCAGGAAAATTAAAAAATAGAAAAATAAAAACTATATACTTATAAAATATATACCTTATTACCACCACCAAAAACACATATCTTTCAAAATTTCAAAAATTTGGTAACAAGTTTCTGTTAATACTGGTATCCAGAATGAATGAACACTCTTTAGGAAACCTTAGACATGGTACTTCAAAATATGCTAAAGTTTTGAAGGATAAAATAACTAACTTTTGTTCATTTTGAGGTAAAAACTATGTGATTGCGATACTTGTTGCGATAATTTAATTTTTTTTTTTAGTTAACTAAACTTCAGTGGCGATGAATGAAATAGTAGCAAAGGATATGCACTATAGATATAATTAGAGCCGCGATGGCTCAGGGGATAGAGCGTTCGCCTTCCAATGAGGCGAACCGGGTTCGAATCCCAGTCGATACGAATTCCGCATCCGGCTTGCACTGACCACAGTGCTGACGTGAAATATCCTCAGTGGTAGACGGATCATGGGTTAGAGTCCCCTTGCCGTCAGGCTAACCGTGGGAGGTTCTCGTGGTCTTCCTCTCCATGTAACGCAAATGCGGGTTAGCTCCATCAAAAAGTCCTCCACGAAGGCAAATTTCTCCCAATACTCGATCCAGGAGTTCCCTTGTCTTCTGGATTGGGTTCAAAATTACAAGGCTACGGAGTTGAACATTAGTAGCCGTAAACCCATTAAGTTGGGTCGGCTGTTCAACGACGGTTATAAAATAAAATATAGATATAATTAAACAAAATTCAAAATTTGAGATAGGGTTAAATATTATTGTATTGAAAATATTATTGTATTAATTTTCGTATTAACGAAATTGTTTGATTTTTATTCGCATGGACGGGTATACTTGGTACCAGATATAACTTCTTACCACAAGATGTTCATGCTTCTAAAATAAAAAAAAGTCTTAAGGTAAAATAATAATAGTTACCTTTTTTGAATTTTCAATGAATTTTGAAAACTATGCGATTCACTCTTACTAAAGCAAATCTTTTTTTTTTTTTAAATCTATCACTCTATAAAATATTTACTTTAAAAGTACTTCTTTTATTTTCCTGAGAAATAACTTAACCGAAGTTTTAATTTTTAAGTTCATTTTAAGGTTGTTGAACTCAAAAGTCAAACTATACTTAGTACATTCACATTTCTGGATTAATTCCCTTTTAGCGTGATGAACGTTTATCGATCATTCGACCATTATTTTTCCACAAAAGTTTTTTTTTTATTTCTCTTAAAACGCTTTTTTTCACTGACAGAATATTTAATGAGAAATATTAAACTTTCATGAATAACAATAGCACACTGCAAAATAGAAAACAAAAACAACTCATTTATTTTTTTTTCACTTAAAAGTTTTATTAATTCGGCAGTTCACGAACAATTTTGATTGGATATTGTAATTTTTATTCTTGTAATAGCTGTAAAGTAATATTTTTTTATTGCATTATTAGTTTGGGACCAAATGAAATATAAATTTGCATTTTTAAAAATTTCCTTAAAAACTTGATTATAACATTTAATCAAAAACTATAAACGCAATAAAAAAAATCTAAAGAGCAGCAGAAAGCTGCATTTATAAACAGTGATTAATAAGATTATTTTACCAAGATATGACACTTGTCGAGAATAACAATAGAAATTTGTATAAATTTATTATAAGACACGTGCAAAACGATTATACAACTTTCAAAGTTGCAATTTTTCCCCCGAAACATGAACCTTACAATATTAAAAAAAAAAAAAAAAAAAAGCGGCACCCAATAATAAAAAAAAAAAAAAAAAAGCGGCACCAGGCAGACATGGAGAAAAAAGTACTTTATAGACTTTCGACGCTTCAACTCTGATGATAACAGAAAGCATACTGGTTTGTTTACTGTCTTTATCCAGTAACATCTCCATTATTTATGCTAAATATATCATTCTAACTTAAAGATTTTTTTAACATATTAAATTTCGACGGGAAAAAGTATTGCAATTTGAAAATTTTCAAACTCTGTCATTCGTATAAGCTGAATAAATGTTGGCACACATCTTTTAATACCTTTACACAAAATTTAATTCCATTCTCTTGAACGGCATGATTTCTTGTGGGTCATATTCTGGCAAAGTTATTTTAAACACATCAAATCTGTGCTATTAAAATTTGAAGTAAAACGGATCAAAATTGAAGAAAAAATATTGCTCTGAGAAATCGCCATTTGAAATTTACAAAAGCTTTTATTATTAGATTTACTCCATTAAACATTAATTTAAACTTATATTTTTAGAGAAATGTTCTCGATAATCAAAAGTAAGTAAAAACATTGATTTAAAAAAAAATTGTGATGTTTTAAACAAACTTAAAACGAGAAACAAAAACTGCGAACACAATTTACTAAGATTCTGGGAAAGTTTATTACCAAGTCTAAATTCCAACTTATAAGCTGTAAAGTCCAGAGGGTAATTTTTTTAAGTTCAATAATTAGTTTTAATTGTTATACAGAAATACTAATTAATGTTCAGTTAATAGCTATTCCTCAAAAAAATGAGCAAAACTATGAAAACTTTCCCCCTCATAAATTTAATCTCCCTTAGTTGATCTCACTGTGATCATTAATAAGAAATAGGTAAATTCCTTAAAATGTAAGCTCGTATATTCATAAATTCCACTTCATAATTCTTTTGGCAAAATTCGCCTTTTTAATACTTACTTTCTGTAACTGAAGAGAACACATTAATCCAAGAAGAGGATTTCTTTCAATTCTGTCAATTTCAAAACAGGGATTTGGGCCATTACCCTTCATTGATTCTTTCAATAGCTTCGCATCTTGATATAGCAACTCATCGCTGGTATAGCCCGGTCCATGTAAATCAGTATCGAATCTGTCAACAAACAGGCGTTCAATGGACTGCTCAGACTCATTATCCTTAAATATTTTTTTATATTTTTCTTCATAGTAACCACCTTGGGGTCGAATCTGCAATATTTGTAATTTATCTATTAAGGTTAGTTAAATATCAACTTTCAGCTACGTGTGGATTAATTTCGTTAAATCGTGAATTTATTGTTACATGCTTAAGGGCACCATGAATAAGTTTTTTTATTATATGAATTTTTAGTTTTGATCTTTAAATTATATTTTTTCTAATTTAAATGTAAAACAAGGCGCGCGAGGCAACTATCAGAGAAAAAAAAATGGAAATTGGTAGCAAATATAGTCATCTGACTAATGCAACAGACATAGATTTGCTTTCATTTTAATTTTACTGTATTTAATCTCTTTCAATTCCAAGTATACTCACATAATTTTTATGTTTGAAAATAATAATAATAAATAAAAAGGAAAAATATAAAGGAAAAAATTGTGATCGCTTTATTACGCTTACTGGTTACCCATTGGTCGAATGCTTTTTTTTTTTTTCCTTTTCTGGATTGACTCCGATGAACGCCACAACATTTCAAATCATGGGTTGCAAAAACTGTTTCAATTGATGTTTGTCCTCTTGTCGTCAGATTGGTTTTGAAATCCTGCCTATATATGTGCTTCAAGACATCACAAAATACTTTTCCTTCGTCAGTATTCATAGTTATATTAAAATCACCATCCAGACAGTAATTATAAGTTAATAATTAAAAGAATATTAAAATATTTTAAATTGTTATTATTATGTAAATACATTAAAAATGCCTGCTGGTGAAAAAAAAACTCTAAAAAATTATCAAACATCAGCGGTCACCGATGCGCACTATTTACTATTACTCTTAAACACAGTTGAAAAGTGTGATGACGTCCAAATAAGGTGCGCACGTCATCAAACCCAAAACAACACCCATTTCGCCAATGGGTAAAGAAAACAGTGGTGATAAAATACTTAAATCTAAGCATGTGAACTCGCTAGCTAATGAATTGATAACGAAATAGTTTGTTGATAATAGTTTGTGTGTTTCTATTTTCTTTTTTTATTTACCTTGTTGTTACCTACTCGAAAAATTGAATTATGCTACATTTTTTAATTATGATAAGAATTAAGACATTTTAATGTAAATATTTATTATCAACAACAAAAAAAGAAAAAAAGTAGATTTTTGTTTTTTATTTCTTAATCAAATAACCATCTAGTTCTTATTAATTTGAATCTTTTTTTTAGGGACTATAACATGAATAATTAAACCACTTGATTACTAGTTAACCATAAAACAGCCTATTAAACAAATGGTGAAATATCAAAAAGTTCTTTTGCGAATATTCGGTGCTTTAGCTTGTTCCATTTCATAAACTGCATTATATATCATTAGAAACAAAAAATAAAGAATAAAATGTTAAAGTATAGAATTTCGTAAAACATTAATAAGTGCCAATATTTTGATATCTTAACATGAAAATAATGTTTAGAAATAATTTTAAAAAAAGTTTCTCGATAAATTACTTGCATATCGAGCAGTCCTTTGATCATTCCACTAATAGCAAATGGCGAAAACAAAAATCGTTCATTATCTGGCATTGGATCTTGGGCATTTGTAAATGCTTGTAAGCATGCACATAATATAAACAAATATGACGAGAAACTGTAAATAAAACATGAATCATTATAATCCAAACTCCAATAGACCAATGGAAGACATCAACTTAATCCTTTAATGAAAAATTTTCATTAAACATATTTTTCATGTTTTTTCCATTATTCTATATTAATTTAGTGCAAAGTAGGGGGAAAATATTAAATTTAACATTTTAGTAATTTTGGTAATGAAATATAGCATCGGACAATGTCCTTTTTTGTGTTAAAGGTAAAATTTCTCAAACATAGCTCACTTTCAAGCAAATTTTTTTTAAAATTTGCACTTATTTGCAATTATTTGGTTCTAAAAGAAATAGTAATTCATCATTAAAATTTCTTTAATTTGCAAAATTAATTAGTGATAAATTTTTGAATATGAATGAAAAAAAATTTAAACTACTTTTATTAGATTTTATATTTTAGAACAAATATAATTCAGAACATTTAACAGATTTTTTAGTAACTATTAAACTTTTTATAATTAAAAATTCCAAAATATATTTCTACATGCAATTAAAGCAATCCATCTGCGCCAAAGTGTTAAGGACAACGTAAATGATGTTACTTTACTTTTGCGTTATATAAGCAAGTTGTTCACTTTTAACAATTTAAGGTGAGATTTCTTTGTTTGCTTGGTATGTTTACCTTTAAAATAAAGTAGAATGAAGATGGAGAATCTGACTTCATTTTAAAACAAATTTCATGAAAATTTTAAATGATGATAAATACTAATGACAATTTTAATGGTTATGTTTCCGAAAAATAGTTTCTGTTCAGATGTTCTGTTTCTGAAAAATAGTATCTGTTCAAATGTAAAAACAACTATCCTTATAACTTTTTTTCCTAAAAAACAACTAAATGCAGGTCGTTCATAATCAAATTTAGCATTTGTGAATGATCTGCTTCATAAGTTTTTCAGAAGAATTTCATGAAAATTGGGTAATGACATACTGAGATGTTCAATCATTGACAGTAACATATGGGGAATATTATCTTTAACTTCCAAGGCATAAGCTAAAGTCAGCAAGATTTAAGTCTGGGAATCTTGGAGGCAAAGCTGTAGGAAAATGACATGTCACACAGTAGGGGCTAATTATATGGGAGGATACTTTATAACAATGAAACAGTGTTCCAAACTTGTCGAAGGGTGTGATGAACGTGACATATTTTTAATGAAATGGAATATTGTTGAAAAAATTGCCGTAAATGGTCTTTTGAAATTTTATAATTAAAAAAGCTGACAATATAAAATTTTATCTCATTTTCTCTTTGTTATGAATATTTTCATTGCTATCATGCTTTTTCAATCATTTTGAACATAAGGTATTAAGCTGAACCAATTAATCAAGCAAGTTTATCATAACACTTACTACATTAAACAACTGAATTTTGAAGAGAATATTTTAAAAAATACAGCGAATTTGAAACCATTCTAACTACCAGTATTCATAATTAAAAAAATAAAAATTTATATATTACATAATAGAAAATTAAGCATAGTAACAATAACTTTATAAAAGTATAAAAAAATATTGCATTTTCGTTTAAGATCTTTACTTTTTTATTTAAATATCTAGTTTTCAGAAATGAATTAAACAAGTGCTGTGGAATAGTTACTTTTTAAAAGTAACTATTCCGCAGCACTTGTTTAATTCATATATATAGTTATAAAAGCAACAGTAAGAATTTTAAAAAAATAACTGTAGGTTCTAAATATCTCATAATAGTTCCACAAGTATAGTAAAGAAAAGATATTTACTTTGCTGATTTAAAAATATTTTTAATCAACAAAGTAAACATAATAATTAACGTATTTTCTTTTCAAGTGACATTAAAATGTTAATTAAAGCTTATTAATCTTAAGAAAATAAGTTATTACTTTTACTTTCTGTCTCTGCGTATAAGGAAAACATAAACGCCCAAAGTCTTTTTGAAATATTGTTCAACAGAAAATAACCGCGCCCAAAACGTGTGGGAGTTTGATCCCAAAGGATTTTATTAGAATTAGTATATGTTTTTGTTTCCAACAGTTTAAATGAGAAAGTTTTCTATTGGAAGTGCTTTCTGAAATTGTCTACTTTCCTAACTTTAATTCAAGAATATTTAAATCAATACTAATATTAAGTTTAAGATCACAAAAATATTTTTTTAAACTAGAATCCATTAAAAATTTGAACTTTTGTTCTAAGTGTTAGTAAACTTTCAACAGGTTCGTTAGGTACTAAAACCCAATTTAAGAAGTTTAAGCAATTTAGCAATATTGACTCAGAATTTTTATTGAACACATTTTTCATTATTTTGTATTAATTAATGTCAAAATAAGGGATATTTGATTAGGATTTAAATAATTTATGATTATTAAATACAGCATTAAGCACCGGTGTCTTTTTCTGCGTTAAAAATCAAATTTTCCAAACACGGCTCACTTCTAAAAACAATAATTTTTCAAATTTGCTGTTATTTATATCTAAGAGAAACACAGTCATTCGTCATCAAAATTTCTTTAATTTACAAAAACAATCATTGATACATTTTTAAATATAAATGAAAAAAAAAAAACATTCTCTTGGATTTTATATTTTAGTACAAATAGAGTTCTGATAATCTAATAGATTTCTTTAGTTACTATAACCGTTTTTTATAAATAAAAAATATCAAAATGTATTTTTTTCTTGTAATAAGAGTGGCAGAAAAATATAAAAAGGACACCGGTGTCTCATCTACGTCGAAGAGTTCAAATATCCTTCAATGACATAATAAAATATTATAGATTGGCAACAATCGCTTTTACTCTAAGGTAGAAGGAGTAAGACCACCCTGAGAATTCTCAAAGTCAACAAATGTCAGAAATTGACTGGCTTGGGACAATAGAAATTCACACTTTTTTCATAGGTAACTTTACATCAAACCTTAGTATTTCTTCCACATAGGTACTTTACAAGTATGCAGAATCTTACTGCTTACTCCTTTCCACTAAAAATACAATATAAAAACTCTCTAAACTCGTTGAAAATGTGGTTTAATATAACATTTCCTCAAGTTCTTAATTTGAATATAATAGTGCATTATTTCAATTTTCCGATTTCTATTATTCAAATTTCGAAAAAAGTGATTTTTAAAAGTGTGATCCAGTGATTCCTAAAAAAAACAATCCGGCTTCAATCTGATCTTTCGTAACCGGTTAAACTATTAAAACTTTTACAAACGACAACAGCTCTTAACTTTTTGCAAAGTCGTACTACTTTTTTGAACTTAACCGATATATTCAAAATAAATTACATTTTTTGTAACTTTTGACGCTTAACGTATATTTTAGCACACTTATCCAATTACCCAAGAGATTTTAAAACATAACACAAAAGTCTTCATGAAATGTTTGAAAACTAATAAAAAGCTTCTTTGATAATTGGGGTTACTTATAATAAATGACAAAGAGGATTTTTTTAACGGGGAACACCACTTTGATTTTAAAATATTGTCAAGTATTATATCTAATTTTATGGATCGCATAGTAAATAAAATCATGCGTATTTATTTTTACATTATTCTGTATGTTCTGAAATTGATTCAAAATGGCTTATGAAATCAGTAGTGAAACGTGTGCAGTGATCGATAGTGTAAAACAAACAGTAACAAAACATAACTGAAATTCAAAGCCAAAAATTCTTCCGGTATCATTTATTACGCTTTGCAGTCATTTGCTAAACTTTATGTTTCTACAATTATCTCAAATAAGTAAATATTCTTACTCTTTTTATGTACTATAAATATACCTCAATATTTAAAATTACTTAGAGGAATGCATTGTATGATTATAAAACAATTTCCCTCTTTACAAATAAAATATTTCTATTTTAAATATTTGTTTTTTATTAGTAATATTTATTATTATTACATCAACTAGATTTATGCTTATAATTTGAAAATTTATTTTATGTTTGCTTCCAAAAATCTAAGGTCTGCGCCTTTTGGTTATAGTCTCGGCTATAGCTTTTGGTTCTACAGTGATTAAGTCGAATGGAAAATTTTACCTATATAATAAATTTTATTAATTTACTTATCTAATTTATGTGTTAAAAAGACACAGTAGCTTACAAAATAAAAAAAAAGAAAAGAAAATACCACTTATCAATGAAATGCCTTTATTTGAAGAAATTAGAATTTTAAGGAACTATTTGCTCAATTGTTAAAAAGTTTCTTAATTGTATAGTAATATCCACAATTTTCTTATACTCATTAATATTAAGACTAGGTAAAATCCTCTTTCAAATTATTAATAGATCAGAATTATTTTAATGGAAAAGAAACTGGTTAAGTTATCAATCTTGGATATTTGCAATGCTTTTTTTAAAAAAATTTATATAAATAATGTTTAGCACATAATAATACAAAAATATTCATATTACTTCGAGATGTGTGATAAAAACTTGTAGTATTACTTACACGCATATTAGATTCATTTTTAAAATTTCTGAGTTACAACTTTAATAACACAACCAAAATTTTCAATGAAGAATTTTCAAAGAGTGTGTGCTTAAAATTAGTGGCGCTGAATATGTACGCTAAAAAATTAAAAATCTTCTTCTGTTCGTTATATGTTGAAGGTTCAATCGGTGGAAAATGAACGAGTTCTTGGGTTGGATGAAGAAGAGGATCTTTGCTCTTCACTTTTATTCTCTGTGCTGTTAGAGAGAGTTCAAACGAACAAGTTCGATTCTATTGTTGCTAATAATCAAAGCACACTTTTTGCACCGACCGCGTATTTTAAAGAAACCCTGAAGGATTCTATAAAAACATGAATCATTCTGTTTGAAGAAGGTGTTTGCATGACATAAAAGTGCAGAGGATCTTCAGGGTTACTTCAGGGCACGAACCTGTGATCTTCTTTTCCTCAGTCCGGGACCACAATTTGACGGTCAATCCGGCTTACTAATTCGCTAATGTTTGTTGCTATATATACATATGCAGGTCCCGCAGTGGACTGATCGTTAAGACACGGTTCCCAGCAGATCACCGAAGTCAAGCATCACTGGCAGCGGTCAGTGTGCGGGTGGGTGACCACTTGGATCAGTCTGTGTAGGGACCGAGGGTGTGCGATATTGGTCCTCGTTAAACTGTTCTACCATAAAGTGCTCGACTTCGCGTGCAGGTCGTTGGGCTACCGAAGCAGGGGTGCCATCCCCTCTGCAGAGGATCAAAATTGTGAAGGCATGTCTTCGGATCATCCTCAGGGATGTTTCCCAGACCGTCGCCAATAGCCCATTGTGCAGCTCTAGTGCGACGTAAATTAACTACATCTACATCTACATATGCAGACTTGGGTGCTCATAATAAAGAACAGATTCTAAATTAAGTGACCAGCGTCATCAAAAAATTAAAAAACTGATAACGAAATTTCCAAAAGAACATTCAAAAATTTATCTCCTAATATTTAAAAAAAAAAAAAAATTATTTCTGTTAGAAAATCTTTGCTAGAGAAAATTTTGTTCTCAGAATATTAAATTGGAAAAGTAAAGCTGTGAGTTTTTAAATATCCGAACATCTTTTTACTACCATTTTTTTTAAATTTCTTTTCTTTTTCTTTTTTTTTTTTTTTTTTTTTTTTTACAATGCTGGTTAAGTCCTATAGATTGCACAAGGTAGAGGAGGACATCTGGAAGATACATCCAGAGTTATAGTGGGATTCGAACCACTACCTCCACGTTACAGGGCGTTTAACGAGACGATGAGATCAATCGGCTTGGAAGGGTGCACTAATTTCATACTCAAAATTATAAGAGTAGTTTTAATTCTATAGTTCTGTCATCTTAGTCCAACAGTCGGCTGATTGTAAGACACAGTTCCCAGTAGATCTCCAAAGAAAAACTTCACTGGCAGCGGTTAGAGAATGGGTGAGTGACCACTTTGATCAGCCTTCAAAATGACCGAGGATGCGATGTATTTGTTGAGAATATTCGTATACAGAAGCGCTCGAGCAGCGCCCCCTATGTAACTGGGATTAGTGAAAACGCATTATGTCTTGAGTTTCTGGTACCGCAGTGGACTGATCGTTAAGACACGGTTCCCAGCAGATCACCGAAGTCAAGCATCACTGGCTGCGGTCAGTGTGCGGGTGGGTCACCACTTGGATCAGTCTGCGTAGGGACCGAGGGTGTGCGGTATTGGTCCTCGTTAAACTGTGCTACCGTAAAGTGCTCGACTTCGCGTGCAGGTCGTTGGGCTACCGAAGCAGGGGTGCCATCCCCTCTGCTGAGGATCAAAATTGTGATGGCATGTCTTCGGATCATCCTCAGGGATGTTTCCCAGACCGTCGCCAATAGCCCATTGTGCAGCTCTAGTGCGACGTAAATGAACTACAACTACAACTCTTGAGTGTCTGTGTTAATATGTAATGTTTGTGTTACGTCCGAATAAATGTCTCTAAAAGTAGCAATTCGTTTGTCAATTTGAAAATGATTAATTTCGTAACAGTATTGTTCTACCACAAATTGCTCGACTTAGTGCGCATGTCGTCTAACTACAAAAATGAGGGAGCCACCCGTTTTGCAGAAGATCAAAATTGTGATGGCATGTCATTAGGTTATCCTCAGAAATGTTTCCCAGACCGTCGCTAATACTCCATTGAGTCTAAGACGACGTAAATAAAGTACTACTGATACTAGTTTTGTCAAATAGTTTTTATAGAAAAAGGGGGAATCACCCTGGCCAAATAGTTTCACCAAACGCTGTAGCGTGGATGGTAGGGGGTTCGAATCCCACCATCAGATGTATCTTTGTAATGTCCTTTTCTAATTTATGCTATATGTTCTTTCAGAGTGACAAGGGTTTATAATCCGTTCCTCAGGGAGACCTCCACGAAGGAAATATAAATGAATGTTATATAATGTATATAAATGAATGTAATATAAATGAATAAAAGAGGGGGCCTTTAAGGCAGAACTGTATCGTCGTCCCACCAAATGCTTTGTAGCGTGGAGGTAGCGAGTTCGAATTAACTACTTTTTAACTCCTCACGGCTTGTGTTCTGATCATTCATTCTAAGACGAATATTGATTTATACATATTTTAGATGCTGCTGTTTTTGTAGTTCATTTACGTAGCACTAGAGCTGCACAATGGGCTATTGGCGACGGTCTTGAAAACATCCCTGAGGATGATCCGAGGACATGCCATCACAATTTTGATCCTTTACAGAGGAGGTTGCATCCCCGCTTCGGTAGGACAACCTGCACGCGAAGTCGAGCACTTTACGGTATGACAGTTTAACGAGAGTCAATACCGCACACCCTCGGTCCCAACGCAGACTGATTCAAGTGGTCACCCACCCGTACACTGACAGCAGAGAAGTGATTTTGCTCCTTTTTAGGGACGGTTAGAAAAATTCGGCGTAGATTCGTGAATCTCTTTTAATATTGACAAAGTAATTATAAAGGATTCAAATTTAACAAACACGCATGAAGTTTTCATTCCAGAGTTTAAAAAATTCCAGCAATAAAGTAATTAATTATGTGCACAATTTAAACCAAACGTTTTCTAAGTTATTACGTAGTTTTAAGATTATTTTATTGGAATCTCAAAATTTTAGATTTTGGTAGTTCAGAAATTTTGTAATAAGTTTTAAAATTTATGAATAAGCTTTCTAAAAGATTTAATATTTTCAGTTCCTGTGAAATTTAATAAATAAAACTAACTTCTAATGAATTAAATTTCATTGCTACCTGATTTATTCGTGGATTAAATATCTGCTTGAAAGTTTTTCTGCAAATTTGTTTTCAATTATTTGGAAATGCTTTAAATATTTCATCTTGAACTTTCAAGTTTAAATAAATCTTGCATATTTCACTTATATCAGTTTGTAAACATCTAAATTTTCTAACTACTCTTTGCTCAAATTTTTAATTAAACATCTTAATTTCTTAAACATTTAAATTCTTTTAAGTTAAAGAGAATTTTTTGCATTTATTTATGCTATTACTGCCATTATGACGGTATAATTTTTTAAAGAAAATACAATTGTTCTGTAAAACAAAAGTAATATTTTTAGGAACACTAGTTTGATGCCAATATTTGTACACATTTAGGTTAAACTCTGCAGGGAATATAATTAATAATTTTGATTATTTTATTAAATTAGAATTTCCTATGTCTATTAAATTTAAAATAATCAAGATTTTTCTTAAATATAAAAACTTAGTCCCATATTTACATAATTTAATGAGTATGAAATATAAATTTTGCCCTCCATGGTAATTGAACCCACGCGCACAGAACAAATTCCACCAGGAAACTTCATAATACGGGAAAATTGTTTTTGAAAAATATCAAATTTTAAGATGCAAGGGGGGGGGGGGGGGAGCGACACTCAATAAGCTGCCACCACGAGTGGAGCCCCTTAGGGGTTTATAAAGTTCAATTTGCTAGATATTATTGTACCATATTTGAATCATGTTGCATCCCCTAAAGTTTCCAACAGTGTATAAATCAAATTCTAAGTTTTATAGCGCTCTTATATATTTTTTTTCACTGAAACTTTTGAAGGCCATTTCTTGCATTTCCTAGATTTTGAAACTGATTCAATAAAAAGTAATTTTTTAACTTTTACTTTTGAAGTTATGACTGAACAAACAGCAGCAAAAGTGAATTTATTATGAAGAATATTTTTTAGTTAGAAATTAATCTTCGTTATCACTCCGCAGGAACATGGGGCCTTTGTCGTGACTCTCCATCTCATCCCGTTGGTGTCCAAATATTTCATTTCTCCATGTTTTGTTTATTGTCTTTAATTCATTCATTCATAATAGTTCTAAAACACATCATTTCAGGTCTACCTCTCTTTCGTTTATCTTTTGTTGTTCAGTCTAAAGCATGTTCTACTTGGAATTTTTCCACTTTTCTGATAGTGTAGAGACTATCGACATTTGCTTTCTCTAATTTCTATTTGTCTATTTCTAGGGTCCTATTGTCTACCCTATTCTATACATCCTATTTGTCTATATATCCTATATTTGTCTATATATCCTATTTGTCTATTTCTATTTATAATCAATTTCTTACTGATTTTGAATTCATTATTAGATATTTCGTGAAACAATTTTAAGAATTCTTTTGATACATTTGTTGGTAAAAGCTTGTAACTTATTGTCGTTTGTTTTCAAGTTTTTCCAGATACTGACATTTACTATCAAAATATTTGATATTCATAAAACTCGAGCCGTAATAGCTCAGGGGATAGAGCGTTCGCCTTCCAATGAGGTGAGCCAGTGATGGCCAGTAAATACGAATTCCGCATCCACCAGTGCTGACGTAAAATATCCTCAGTGGTAGACGGATCACGGGTTAGAGTTCCATTGCCGTTAGGCTAACCGAGGGAGGTTTTCCTCTCCATGTAACGCACATACGGGTTAGCTCCAAGAATATAAATTTCTCCCAATACTTGATCCAAAAATTCCCTTGCCTTCGGGATTGAGTTCAAAATTGCAAGGCTATGGGATGAACATTGCTAGAAGTAAACCCATAATTGTGTCTGCTGTTCAACAACGGTTATAAAATAAAATATTCATTAAAATGTATAAAATATAATTCCTTATTTTCTAAATATCTAATTTTATTTTAAATTCAGATTCTACTAATTTCTTTTACATAAAATATTTATAGTGAAATTATTAATATAAATGCATTAATATATATTTTATTTACATGATGATATATACTTAATTTACTTGGTATATTTCTAAATTTATAATTTAAATATACTAAAAAAATAATTCAGCTTTTTAATATTAAATTTAATAACTAATTCTGATACAAAACTATTAAAATGTATATTAGAGTTTTAATGAAGCCGTTGCTACCCACTTATTTATGATAGATGGCTCTACTGTTTCAAAAATTATAAACTCTGTAGCCGTTCCCACCATACAAACAGAAAACTAGAATATAGTTTTTTTTTTTTTTTTTTTTTTCAGTAACCGTCTGAAATTTTTAATTACAATAATTTAAATTGTAATTAATACGTATGTTTTCATTAGATCTATGTGCATTCAAAAAGTGCCGGCGAAAGACGTTTGTACGCCCCGGGCTATACTGAAAACGGCGCCCTTAACGCAATTTTAGAAAAGTAATCTGAGTAATAAAAATAACTTATTTTCATCCTTGAATTGATGTAGTACTAACACTATACAAAATTGCTTTTTACATTTAAGATTACAGTATATCTACAAGAAAATTACCCCTAAATACAAATTAAAAATATATAAAAAAGTAAATAACAATTAACGATTTTAAAGTTAAAAAAGAAAGCGGATGGTTTAATTAATTAGAATATCACATCAAATATTCTAATATAAATATGAAGTACAATTAATATTTTTAGTGAGCATAATCTTTTGACTATTTATTTTTTCATACTATAGCAGAGGTAAACAGTCTTGTTGACATTTAAAATCAAATTTTTTTTGCTGTTTCATTTTCGATAGAAAGTTTTGTCAACGAATTTAGTCTCTCTTGTGTCATTTTAGACCGTAAATCGGTTTTTATAACTTTTAATTTGATAAACGAACGTTCACCACTTGTTTCAAACAGTGGGATTGTTAAAGAAATTCTTAAACTTATCCAAAAGTTTGGAAAAATGTCTTAAGTTTTTCATATGAACATTATGAGATCAATTGGAAATATTTTATTTCTTTCTTTAATTGTACATGTTTAAATAGTATTTTAAAGGTATTTTCCATTTAATATAGGCCTTTTTTTAAGTTATTTTAGAAACTTAAATTGTTGTCGTTGACTGCCGTAATTTAATTTATAAACATTTTTAAGCATTTATAAACACATTTTCTGATTTTACTATTCACTGAAGGCCTTTGTTCCCTATACTACTTGTGTCTGTCATTTCCAGTAGATACACCGCGGCCTATTTGGCTATTGCAATTTTTCCGAGGGCTTAGTGCAAGAATTCCGCAATCAACGTGTGAATTTAATCAAAAATAAATTTAAACAGCGGACCAATATAATCTCCCCCCTTTTAACTTACCATATTTTAATAATTGTTTTTTTTTTTTTTTTTTTTTTTTTTTTTTTGGATTGACGATAGACTGTACATCAACTAAGAATACGTAACGAAATCCAATTAACTTAGGAAGAATTAAAAGTCTGTATTGGGCCGTGATAGCCCAGGCTCAGGGGATAGACAATTGCCTCCCAATGAGGAGCCCATGTTCAAATTCCAAAAATGGCCAAAGTGCTAACATGAAATATCTTCAGTGGTAGACGGATCATGGGCTAGAATCCCCTTGCCACCAGACTAACTATGGGAGGTTTTCCTCCCCAAATGCAGGGCCATCAAATAATACTCCGCGGAAATTTCTCCCAATACTAGCTCCCTTTTCTTCTTCATTGGGTTCAAAATAATAAGGCTGCGGTGTTGAACATTGGTAGTCGTGAACTCAAAATTGGGTCAGCTGTTCAACAATGGTTATAAAATAAAATGTCTGTGTTCTGAGTATTCAGGAAAAAGGTGTTCCTAGCGCGAAGCAAAAATTAAAAAAAAAAAAAAATTACGCGATAAGGAAAAACCAAGAATTGAAATTCAAATTTACATTTGTAAGTGGATGAGCATTCATTGCAAGAACTGTTCCTGCATTAAAAGAAGCTTTCCTTTCTTTGGAGCTTGCTGCTAGGGATATGGGACTAATCATTAATACCGATAAGACCAAATACATGCCTGTACTTGCTAAATTAAATTCTAGTGAATCCTATCTGGAGATTGGTTCCCACAGGTTTCAGACTGTTCAGAATTTTACTTACCTTGGTTCAATAGTTACTGCCGACAATAATATAGACAATGAGATTCGGAGTCGTCTAATTTGTTCAAATAAAGCTTTTTATGGTTTAACACGTTTTTTCAAATCCTCTCTTTTATCAAAAAATACAAAATTTCTACTCTATAAAACATTAATTAGGCCAATACTTGCCTATAGCTCTGGAACCTAACTCAAGCTGGTGAAAATAAAATTTCCATTTTTGAGAGAAAAGTTTTGAGGGCCATCCTTGGTGGGATAAAAATAAACAATTCCTGGAGAAGACGATATAACACTGAACTGTATAAAATCTACAGAGAGTCAGATATTGTGAAATTCATAAAAATAAATCGAATGAGCTGGGCAGCTCACATTTTCAGAAGGAATGATGACTCAAATTTAAAGAAAATCCTATTACACAAACCTCTAACGAACAGGAAAAGAGGTAGACCCAGGCTGAGATGGCTGGATTTAGTTGAGACTGATTTCCTTACTCTAAAGGAGAAAAACTGGCTAACAAGTGTCAAAAGTAGAGAGAAGTGGATTCGAATTCAAAGGAAGGCACTGGCCCACCCTGGGCTGCCTAGCCAGATATGATGATGAAGTGGATGAGCACGTTCGTGGCGAAAAAAGAAAATTATTTCTCGCTGTTCTTAGTGATAATGCTATCAGAGCCAAATGAGGAAATGAAATGAGGGAAGTAAGCCCGTTGTTTCGCTTCCATCCTAATTTCTTCATGGGTCATGGGTGTAACTCAAACAGTTTCAAGAATGAACTATTTTTTGACCAATTAATACAATCTAGCGTTGATCACCAGAAATTTTTAGGTCACTGACTCCAAAATGTATCTTTCCATAATACTGGCACAAATATTAAATCGATAATTAGCTTTTTTTTTTCATTTAGTCAATTTATTTTTTCACAGCAAACAAGATAAAAATAATAGTTAACCTTGTTTTTTTGCAATAATCACTGGAATATAAACCACTAATTTTTTTCATGAAGCTACTTAAATGTCTTACTTTTTTTTGCTTCATCATTATTTCTTGTCTCTCTTTTTAAAATAATAATCTTAACCTTGTTCTGCATTTCAAAACGTTAGGGGAAAAAGAAAACTCAAACAAATTTAGATACAACAGTACAAATTTTGCTTAAGCAAGCAGACACTGAAGTTCAATTAATCCCATTCTTTCATTGCGGTGTGACATCATTACTAGATCACTTTGCAATAATTATAAAAAATAACAATCTTTTCATTAAAATGTAATATTTGTACAAAATTAACTAGAAAAATAAATAGAAAATGTTTGCATAAAATTATCATTTTTAAGGAAAAAAGGACATTTTAATTTAAAGAACAAATGGAAAAGATATTAATTGATGAAATTTTGTTCCATGATTTTTTCTGTTCCTAGGACTGAAGAGTGGCACCCATGTTTCTTGTTATTAGGAGTGGATGGGTGAGCGAACCAAGCTAGTTTTATTTCATTTTATACCCGTCGTTGGACCGCTTATCCAATGTTCAGTGTACCACTACCAATGTTCAACTCTGTATCCTTGTAACTTTAAACCCAACCCAGAAGACAAGGGAACTCCTGGGTCAAGTACTAGAAGAAATCTGCCTTTGTGGAGAACTTTTGATGGAACTAATGGTATAGAGGAACCTCCCGCGGGCAGCCTGACGGCAAAGGGATTCTAACCCATGATCCGTCCACCACTGAGGATACTTTACATCAGCACTGTTTCAAACCCTTCTGGTAACCAAAAGGGTTTGAAACAGTGTCACAAATAAAGGCAGTAGACTATAGTACTGTACTTTGAAATTATTTATAACTGCTATTAAAACATCCTTTATAAATAAATATGCCATAAATATACATGCTTTATACATAATAAAGATCAATTCATTGAAATGTGCAAACAAGAGCAGCATGGCCCTTTGTTTTAAATCATTTGATGTACCTAAACATAAACAATCAAAACACAATACGATTGAGTTGATAGAATGATAGCACTTTAGTTAAGTTTTGGAACACACGGTACCATCTCCAGGCACAAATGAATGGGGAAAATAGTCTCGTACGGATTCGCGGTATTTTTTATTTACTTATTTTCAAAGACTAGCCAGATTGAAGCATCACATACCTTTCTTCGACAGGAAGAGAAAGCCGGCTTTTCTAGAAATATATAGTTTTATTCATAGTTATTCATAGGTTTGTGCTCTAAAGACATAAAATACCTCATCACTTAAAATAAAAAAGCAAACTAGAGCTCAATGAAATTATGATATACTTCAAAATCACATCATACAGTGGAAGGTCATGATCTATTTTAAAAGATGTGTCTAAGATGTTTTTAAAGAAGAACATCTCAGTTTTAGGCCTTCAAGACGTGAGGAAAAGCATTTGTTACCTGTTGAAACAGAAATTTCTAGCATATATGAAAAATATTATTCTTTAAGCATTTTTAATATTCAGATACTAAATATTTTTTCTGCTAAATTGGTGACCCACTTATAAATTTCTTTGACTAAGAGGTTATCCATAAAGGTCAAAAATTATGATTTCTGTTTCGATGAGAAATTTTATTTATTTTGATTCACTTAGCATATCAATTCACATGTCTCGTTCAACAAAATACTATCATATCAATAAATCTTGCTTTCTGATATTACAAGTAAAATCTCAGATAGCTAAAAAAAATAACAAAAAAGAAGATTAATATTAAAATTTTAGATTCATAAACTTTCATCTTACAGACTTCGTAAAATATGTACATTGCCATAATTTTTATATAAGAAAAATATATTTCATATCCGATTAAAACATCTTTTCAAATTTAAATTGTATTTAATGTTCCTTGTATTCTATAGAACAAAAATCATCAGTATAATATAATCATCAGAGAGATGACTGTTTATGAGTTATCTCTCAGGCATGTTTATGAATCTGGGGTTGCGAGTTCGAAGCCAAATATCAGCCTCATCATTTCTGAGAATTTGCAGTTTTTTCTTTGTATATTTAGTAACTATTCCAATAACTAACTACAGAAGAGGGGGATTGCAGAAACTGATCATAAATTTATTTTTTAATTAAAATTAAATTCGAAAAGATGCTATTATGTCTTATTGAGATTTATAAAATGGATACAATTTATCAATTTTTAAAAAAATTTATTCATCAAGCAACAAAAATAAATAACTATACATTTCAGAAAATTGTGAATTTTTAATCCCAAGTTACAAAAAGCGTTAGACGCATTTAACATCGATTGCACACTGGATTCTATTACATTTAAAGGCTTTGTTCAACTTTGATAAAAACTTGCACGTTGACATACCTCGTGGTATGAAATGAAATAAGTAAATATAATATAAAGAAAGACAATAACTTGCATTTTCTGTATGCTTTGTACAAGTTTTTAATTGGTTGAAAAGTTTTGTCTTAAAAGTTGCATTTAGTAACAAAAATAGTTGTTTAATTTTAATATGAGCATTGTATTAAAAATTAGTATTTATAAAATTCTAGTCTATTTTAAGAACTTCAACTTTTAGAATAAATTTTATAAGCATAGTATCCCAAACCAATTATAAATACAAGACCGATAGAAATCTTGATGAGAGATTTCCGTTTATCCCAAAGGTCTGCTTCCTTTTGTTTCTTTTTAATATTTTGCACAATTGAAGCAGTTTTCTCTTCTCGTTCTTTTCGAGCTCGTTTTCTTACTTCAGATAAACTGTAAAAAAAATATATACATATATATTTATATTATCATATATTATTAGAGTATTAACAGCCAAAACATGCAATTACACACATAAGGTTAGATAATTTGGGAAAACTTACTTTTAGCATTTATATAATGAAAAATTAACTAAAAGAACTAAACACACGAATGTAAACATTGAAAATATTATGCAACCTCAATCTTACAGGTATTATCAAATCATGTATATTACCTTACAGTTTTACATGTCATACATATGAGTAGTTCATTGTAAAATTTGTGTAGCTTAATGTTATTAATATGCAATTTATTTCTTAATCACATCACATTTAGTTCACTCTATAAGTGTAGCAAGTACAATAGTTACATTAAAATCTCCTATTGAACTTCTGAGAGGATAAGGAGATATTTATAAAAATAAAAAAAAAATAGTTGAAGATAACATCAAAAAATAAAATGCCAAGTTTTTTTCTTTTTAAGGCAATGTGTTGCCTTATCATGCCTGCTTTTTAATACTGTGCTAGAAAGCCATCAGAGATGCAAAGACAATAACTGACGGCAATTAATACAACAAATCCACAAGTATTGACATATGCCGATTATCTTGATGTTATTGGCACTATCCTATGAAAGAATCCCATGGCACAACTAAATTCAGCCATTATCACAATAATAATATAACTTGTGACAATTATAATATATCACATTATAATTGTCACAAGTTGTATTTTAGCACTGCTAAGTAATTTTATGAACTTTATCACTTTACCTTTGAAATTCTGTTTGTTTAACCCTTCATTTCATGAATTTATAATTTCATTATGAAAATTTTTTTACATTAAATTTTGAATAAAAGCTTTAAAATAACAAGTTCTGCATTTATGAAAACCCTTTATTGCAATATATATAAAATATATATAAAATATATATTATGTTGCACATTTATAACATCATAAGTATGCTAAACAAATTGTATTGATTTCAAAGTGTGTGTGTAGCTTTGACATTTGGGCATTTTGCACTTTTATGATATCTGGTGAGACCCGTAATGCCGAAATTATTTTGAACATATTCAAAAATACAACATCATAAATGAGATGGTATATGTCCGGATGGTATATGCATTTATAGTCAAATGCAGATGCATTGAAATGTGTATTGCATACTTGCAATTCCATGAAATAAAGAGTTAAAAATAGAGCTGTTAATTATATTTATTTTACAAGCTTTGATCTTTAATTTAATAATTACTTGCAGCTATTTAAATTTATATAATAAGGAGAGAAATTATTGTGATCTTTTGTGAAACCCAGAACAAGGAGTATGTTGGCCAACTAAAAACTGGGGTAGGTTAGGCCATCAAAATAATTCAGAAAATGTTTGTTATAAGCATTATTCTATTTATTTTTTATAGTTATACAGTTGTATACTCTTAATAGTGATTATTTAAAAAAAAAAAAATTAGATGTACAAAACTCATTCCAATATTCTTCTGAAAAATTTCATTTACACAAGTCTGAAATGAAGAAATAACAAAATTTAAAGAAATAAAAGCTAAAAAATATTTCATAAAAAGAACTTAAGAAAATTACTTTAAATTCATCTTGTTTTCAAGTATGCATTTTATTAAATATTTAAAAAAATTAAACTAATTTTATTCACCTTAAATAATAAAAATTGTCAAAACTGTTGCTTTTAATCTTTTGTTAAACTGGAACAAAATTTAAAGTAGAGTTCTAAAGATAACTAGGGGAAAAAAGACATTTTAAACAGAATATCTTGTACCTACACTCCTAACAAAACAATTAAAAAATAATAGAGCATGAAGATTATATATTTTTAATTTTTCCTGAACAACCATCAAAATATCAAAATATAACAGGCTTTTTATTGCATAGGTATTTTATATTTTATAACCGTCGTTGAACAGCCGACCCAACTTAATGGGTTTACGGCTACTAATGTTCAACTCCGTAGCCTTGTAATTTTGAACCCAATCCAGAAGACAAGGGAACTCCTGGATCGAGTATTGGGAGAAATTTGCCTTCGTGGAGGACTTTTTGATGGAGCTAACCCGCATTTGCGTTACATGGAGAGGAAGACCACGAGAACCTCCCACGGTTAGCCTGACAGCAAGGGGACTCTAACCCATGATCCGTCTACCACTGAGGATATTTCACGTCAGCACTGTGGTCAGTGCAAGCCGGATGCGGAATTCGTATCGACTGGGATCCGAACCCGGTTCGCCTCATTGGAAGGCGAACGCTCTATCCCCTGAGCCATCGCGGCTCATTGCATAGGTATTGTTGAATATGTCTTTTGATAACTTAAATTTGCTATAAATTATTTTAAACAATAACATTTTGTTTCATTATGTGAAATCACTTAGTGCCAATGCTAAAATTCAATAAATAATAGTCTTCAGTAAGAATGATTATCTTTTATTCTTTTACACTTGAAGACTTATTTTATTAATTTAGTTAATCTTTAAAAATGAAATTTTCCTTTTAAATGCAAAGTAAAAAAATGTGAATACTGCATTCGTATTCGATAACATTTATCATTTAATATTCTTCATGGATATATTTGTATTACATATTCCAACATGTCCCATAAGGTGTACCAATGTCCACTGTTTCATACATGATATTGTTTTGTTTTTTTTAGTGAGAAATTTTATCATTTAATCAATGTTTACTTCGGAAAAAAAAATCAAACTATACAGATTTTGTAACGAGATAAAAGTGGACCAACTAAACTTGTTTTTCCCTATAATACTGAATTTTTACTTTTAAATTTAAATTGATTAATTGGAATCAACATCAGAGTTTTTGGTTCAATTAGAACATGAATTATTGCCTGCTTAGTAACTGTCATTTCAACTACTAAAAATTTTTGCTTACAGCATTTTAGATTTGGTGTTCTTATAAGTTCTTTTGCTTTTCTATAAGAAAAAGAGTTTTTGTTTTTAGAGTTAGGCAGAACTCAGTTCAATTAAAAACTTTTAAAAACAGTTCAACTAAAACCAAATTAAAAACTCTTTTAGATACAGCATCGCTATGTGAAATAAGCAATAAAGTCAAAACCAAAAGAGGTGTAGGAATAATTTATTGAAAAAAGGTTGAATGAACCTTCTAACAAGTCCTATTAGTAAATCTTCAACCTTCTTTATAAATTTGAACTTTTTACTTGTACAAGAAAAGTATAATTAAAAAAGGGGACAATAAATTCTACAATATTAAGAGGTACAGCTTTGTCATAGGACCTTTATATTTTTCCTAAATCTTCAAATATATGTAAATATCCATCTCATTCAAATAACTGCATGCATGACAGTTAATCCTATCCTTAAAATTTTTGTGTGATTTTCACTTCTAAATACCTTTTTTCAACTTCTGTAAACATTTTCAAATTTTTTTTAAAGTTTAGATAAGCATAAACAGAAAAAAAAAATTATACAACAACCAAATGAATGCCTGCACTAACTTGGAAAAGAAATCGAAAATAAAACTATAAAGTTTCTTTTAAAATATCTGCTAGCAACCTCCTTCATCCTTGAACTTGATAGCTTATTAAAAGAGGAAAAGATGAGGTTTCCTTTTTTAAATTTCTTGTTTCTATGAAATCATTTTTTTATTATTTATGAATTTAAAGGAGTCAAATATAGAATTGACATTGATTAATTGCAAATAACGAAATTCCTTAACTTACAGGAGTTAAAGGGAAAAAAGAACAAAATTTAAACAAAAGTACTGAAGTTACTGAAAGCACCGAAATTCTCGAAAATAGTAATAATTAGGATTAATTCATAATAGTTTGCACCTCTTTTGCAGATCAATATTAGCTATTATTGAGGCAGAAAAAAATTTTTGTAAACAGGAATGAAAATAAAATTTATGACAGACTACTAGTTTTTAAAAGAAAAATACTACTCAACATTTTCAGTGCTATCCAAGAAAATAATGCCTGGCTAATTTTTTACATGCAACCAATTACATACAATCAATATAAACAACCATAAATAGTAAAAGTCATCAAATTGAAACAAACTAGGTATCTAGGTAACTTAGTTTGATCAAGGAATAATAACCAGACTAAGCTGTTAACTTCAACAAGTAAGGTGAGAACAGGAGAGATCACCGAGGTGGTCTGATGACGTTGAAAATATTTTTTTAAAATTGGGCAAAAGATATGTCCATTATTTTGATTTTGTCCTGAAACATTAAAAGTGACTAATATGAAAGAACTTTAAATTTATAGACTCTGATTTGTTGTCGACCTGTTCCCAGGCTGTAGTGTCAAGAAGAAAAATTAAAAATATTCTTATTGAAACTAAATTATAGTTGTAAAAATTAAAATGCAATAATTATGCAAAATTGGTTAGCAGTAAATGTGAAATATATTAATGCATAAAATAAAATTTCAAAATTTTTAGCATAAAGTTATGACAATTACCAAAAATAAGTTTTACAATTTTGTGAAAAAATATTGCAGATTATTTCATTATTCATATTTAGAAGAAATTTTACTAAGTAGTAATAAATTAATGATTCCTAAAAATTAAACTGCTTTGTAAATATTTTGATCATAACTATCAGGCTATTTGATATTATTTACATAAGTTTGCGAAATTGATTTGTCATGATATGTAAAACAAATTCAACACATTTTAAAAACCAAAATTAAAACTTTATGCACAGGTGTTGCAATTATTGGGGGAAAAAAATATTTCAGCGACTGTACAAGTCGGAATGTATGATATTATTACACATATTTATTACATACGTATTGGTGTAATGCTTTTAAAACTTTACAACAAAACAAATTTTAAAAGAATGGGGGTTTTTTTAATAAAAAATGTGAACATAGATTTAGTTATTTGATGAGAAAAGAAAGTTTGTAGAGTCAATTACATAAGTAATAAATTCATACAAACTAAGAGAAATAAGTCATTTTAACATGCACAAACTATAATAAAAAAAGAACAATACTTACTTTTCTTTTCCAGTGGAATCCACTGACTGTGCTTCAGTGCCATCACTTGTTTCAGGAATGATTTCTTGCTTGTTAATTTTTGGCTCATTATAGCTTTGATGGTTTGATACAAGAGAATTAGCATTTTGCTCAGCATTTAGTCCACTGTTAGTAATATCCGATTCAGAATTTATCAGTTCATCACATTTTTCAAGAAAACTATCTAATACATAGTCTATAGAAGAAATATCATCAGAGCTCCTTGATATTCTAGGTGGTAAAGGAGGAGGAGGAAGTACACCAGGCTCACTATCAATTTCATTTGAGTATGACCTTGAATTTTCCATTTGATCAGACAGGTTGTCATGAATCTAAAGAAAAAAAAAGTCTCAAACATTAAAATAAGTAAATTAATAAAAATATTAAAATGTTTTATAACCTTAACTATTTATTTATTTAAACATTTTTTTTTTTTTTTTATAAATTTTAATCTTAGACAAGGTTGAAAAATATTTTCTCTAGAAAAATATATCTGAGCTCGAAGTTAATGTTTTACATACATAATGTAAAATTATTTTTGTTATAAATCACCATGCAGTATAATTTGTATTCAGTTTGGTATTCCAACATCATGATCAAATTTGCAATTTGGTCGGGCTTAGTGTTATATTCAATCTAGCATAGTTTTAAAAGATAACAAGGAAAGCATTTTTTTTTCTAATGTGTTTATGAGACCAACTCTTCAAAGCAATCAAAATTCGAAAACTTAATCTCAAGATATGTTTATATACAGTGTAACGTCCCATATCCGGACGTCCCTTTTCTGGAAGAGTCAATTTCCTGGACACTTTTTAACAATCAAAATAAACAAACATTTCTTCACCTTCCCCTCTCTTAAAAGGTGGAAAAAAAAAGGTCTTTGGACAGGTTTTTTCCTTTCTTAGCTTCTAGTGATTTATGCATTGAACCCATAAATCAACAGAAAGGGGAACAGAAGATCTACCAAGACCATACCGTTAGTGACGCTCTTCCTTTGGAATGCAGGAAAGGGGGGGAGGGAGCACCCTTTATTCATCAAACCGTTATCGTTTGTCTTACAGCTGACGTTATCACTGGTCCCACCCTGATTTCCTTCATTCAATCCTTTCTGATTTATGCTTCTCCACTCCACGCCCATTCCCTACACTCAACAGCTGTTCATATGGCAGAAGGGAAAGAGAGACTTTGTTCTCTTGTGGATAGGTCTCTAGAAAGTGATTCCAAGAAAGGATTGAGGAGTGTGGGGGATCGGATAATTCCAGGTGCGCTGACCATTCTTTGGAGTGACATTAAGCATGAAAAAATAAATAAAAAGCACTAGTAACAGGTGGAAAAAATGATGAAATTTCCAATGGGTTTTCTGAAAAGCAAAATTTTATAAAGAAAAAAAAAAGTAATACTATATAGGCTGCCCCGTTAGATACGCCTTTCTACTAAATTTCCAAGATAGAGGGGTACAAATTTTAAGATAAGAAAGACTTACATGAAATGAGGTTTATTTCATTTCTTGAAAAGTGGATTTGACTCACTTCAAGCGACTAAAGCATTTGTTATAAATTTTCATGCCCTACCAAACAATTACTAGGATTGATATAATCAGTAGTTTAAAATGAATATTTAAATTCATTCATTGAAGTCATGTTTCTTATAAATAAAAATGCAAACATAACTCCCCCTTTTTTGTTAGAAGTTTTGATAATTTCTCCAAAATAAGTAAGTGATTAGGTCTTAAAAGTCTTTATCAAACATTCAACATTTCTTTAAAACATCCCACGTTAAAAATTTTATTCTAGAAAAAAGTAATAAAAGGAGAAAAAACAACAATATTTAAAAAAGTAAGAGCAATAACGTGTAACAAATGTTTACATAAAATGCATGAAATAAAATTTAAAAAAAGTAAAATTTTAAAATTATAAACTTGTTTTATGCGCAGTTTAATGCTGCAAACAATATCAAAAACAAAATAAATAATATGAAGTATGAGAAAAATAAAAAGCATATAACATTTATTAGTCTTACTTGGGCAAGATTTTCATTATTCAGCATAAATCTAGATGGCTGTTCCAGTGCTAACACAATTTTAGCACCTTCTATTATAGCTAGGTATGAAAATCTCAGCTGATCAGGTGTTTGTATTAAACCCATTCGATAATGACGCATTTCTAATAATTGTTGCCTTGCATTTATGCAGTTGGGATCACGCTTTTTCTCAATCTAAAGTAAACAACAAAAAAAAGGGAGAGAAACATTAAACTATTTTAATTACTGATTATAAAATTCATGTTACAAGACTACTATAATTATTAACGATTCACATGGTGACCAATAAGTTTTTTATAGGCTTTTAAATTTTTATTACAATTCAAAAACTTTTTTATTAAATTAAAGTAGCAATCATTGAGTATCTTTACAGTCAAGATTTTGAAATAATACCACTTCTTTCTTTTCTAACGATCAAAGCCTCTTTTCAAATCCATCACATGGGGACCAAAGGAATTTGCATGGGGACGGAAGGCATTCATTGACATTTTCTGCCACACCTTTTCAATTACATTTTTGAATATGATCATATTGGTGATTTTAAAATTATTCATATAAAAGAGCATATATAATCAAGCAAAAATCATAAAGCAGGTTCACATCAGGGGAGTTGAGGCCCATTCGTCACCAACAAGAAGTCAGCTAATTGTTTGCTGCATTACTCCTGAACAACAAGTGGAGTAAGAAATGGAGCACCACCTTGTTGGTAGCAGAAATATTCCACCTCATACATATTCTGAACACTTTACAGTAAAACTTTTTCAAAACTTCAGTTCAATGATTTTGGTCATTTATTTTTACTCCCTTTTTTATGAAAACTAACAGGAGGACAAATATTTCACCGACAATTTGCAAAACTAAAAAGTGCCATATTTACGATAAGTGCAAATAACATATTCTAAGAAATTAAAAGATAAACACTAATTTAAGTTCTGTGCTGTGATTTTTACTAAAAACCTGAATAATTTTCATTAGTCTTTGCAACTAGACTCATATAAACAGCATAGGCAACTTATAAAAATTAAATAAAGTTTTTGAAACCAAAACGTAATCACATTTGAACTTACAAGAACTAAGCAAGAATCAACTAAACAAAATGTTCCTGATCTTCCAATTCCAGCACTACAGTGTACAACTGGAGGACCAACATTGTTATTCAAAACTCCAGAATCCCGGACAGCAAAAAGAAAGCTTAAAAAGGCAGCAGGAGATTCTGGAACACCAAAGTCAGGCCAAGTTGTATAGTGAAACTGTATTACTTCCCTGGATTGAGAACTCTAAAGAAGAAATTAAATTCAATAAACATCTCAATAAACAATTTTAATTTTCAAAAGCATTAAATATTTATAGAGAGAAGATAGTGGTTATTTTTTTTAAAAAATTGTTAAAATAAAAAGAAATTCAATTTTGTGATGGCTCCTGTTTCATAATTTAACAAAAAATATGATTTTAAATGAGAAACAGAAACATGATTTTTGAGCAAATGATTTTCAAATTGTTTACAAATTAATAATTTCTACATAATTTCTTTCATAAATTTTATGTAGCATTAATTTATTCATGCACTTCGATCATTTTTTAAACAAATACTTTGTTAATTCATAAAATATTCTAAATATTTTTTACCATTCATTTATGAAAAATTGTGCAATTTCTTTTAATATTTTTAATTACATTTTATAAGCAAAAGTAAATTTGAAAATTGTCTTTCACTTACAAATTATTAAATACTTATTATCAAAATATAGCTAGAATCAAGGATAATATTAATTGATTATACAAAATCAACAGTAATAAATTTGTCAACAACGATATTTCTTTTAAAAGAAGAAAGTGGGGTGAAACCAGTCATCTTGAATTTGACCAAATTAGGTTCTGTTTTTTTAGCATACTCTAAATTACATTTTATTAACAGCAAAGAACTGCCATATTGGTATATTGTAGTGTCCGTGTAGAAAAGTTTGTTTTACTGTGTCAACTCTTCAATGATCTTTTGTTTAAATTATTCTTATTTATTACACATAGTACTTAAAAAACTCTTTTTAGCCCAGCTTATTATATGTTTACAAGGAATTTATACTTTAACAAACAATAAGGATTTAGTCCAGTAACAGTATGCAGCTTTTTTTTTCCGATAAACTCTGCTCTTAGGTCAAGACCAAGTACATCTAGTTTGTGTATGACGAGGTACTACCATCACCATATAAACTTAGAATATCAGGAAAAGAAAAAAAAGAACATTGAAAAAGATTTGCTATCACTGAAAAGAAAGTTATTTAGCAACAACTAAAAGAAAGAAAAAAAAGAAAAGGAAACCCTAAAAGCGAAATGGCTGAAAAAAAAAAAAAAAGATACATAAAGAAACAATATAAGAAAACAATTTAATCAAAATAAACCTAAATCCTAGATTAATATTTCTTTCGATGAAGACAAGATAATTACAATAGAAGAAAAGATTATTTAAAATGGAGTGAAGTATTTTCTAATTTTAAAAAAGGAGTAAGGCATATTCAATATGGAAAGTGTTTTTGCTGGTAACATGAAAACTGAAGTGGAGTGGAGGAAGATGATAGTTACTTTACTTAATACTCTTAATTTGTTTTATAAAATAAAAATGTCTCCCACTTTTTCACTGAAGTATAGTATTTCTCATAAAGCTTACATACTTTACCCACTTACTGCTTTTACCCACTAGTAGGGTAAAATCGGGTGATTAGACATTTTATAGAAAAAATAATTTATAAAAAGATGTAGTGCATTTGGGGCCTGTTTCAAAATGATATATTGTACACAAACAACTAAACAATAAATATCTTGATTAACTCTGACTGCTCCTGGGACGAACAGTTAGCTCTAACAGGTTTTTAATCTTAGTTATCCAGTCTTACCCCACTTTCCTCTAACTATAAAGGTTTTTGTCAAAAACTTATATTTATTAAAACTTCAATCAAAATGACCATTTTTTTCACATCAGTAATACTTTGACTGCAATAAATAAATATATAAACACTTAAGCAATCTATAGTTTTGCATTATTTTTTTTATTAATCTAATAATATTTTCAATTACATGCAAAATAAAATTGCTCATAGTAAGACTAATTTACATCACTTTCAACAATAGAATTGAAAAATTCTCTAGAGTGAGATTATTTGAACTTTTCAAAGGATCAAAAATGTTAATCCTAATGCTATGAATTGTTCATTCTAAGAATGTTTTCATATTTTGCATTTTTTTTTCTTTCTCTCTTTCTCATTCTTGAGACCTCAAAACTTTAAAAATGAAACCCTTTCATAAACTGTATTTATGTAATTTTAAGAATTTTGGAAATGCATTTGTATAATTTAAATTCTTCATTTTAACATTTGAAGAAAGATTAAATATTTTAATAAAATTTTATAATCAATTATAAAAGTGATAGAAATAAAAAGAATTTGTCAAAATTTAAATACATGAATTCCATACTCCATATCACATGAAAGTTATATAACATAGATCAGATGGAATCTATAATACAAATTGTTATGTAACAAAAGAAAAAGAGATAATTTGGTTAGTTATAAAACATTTTAATCAGTTTTTATGAGGCATATAGTTTTAGGCTAAATTTATTTAGACACTAAAAAATTCAAAAAAAAAAAAAAAAATTCATTTGAATTTCCAATAAGCAAAAATAATGAAACTAATAATAAATAAAAAAATTTAAAGTATAGAAAAAAAGAGCACATTCTGAAAAGTAAACTCAACCTCCAAATCTGTCAGAGAAAACTTTCGAATACTATAATGAGGCAAATCTTTTTCACTTAGAATTGTAATCTGAAGATTAACATCATTAAGAACTAAAGAATCACTGCCTCCATTTTCTTGTCCAACAGGCCAGTATTGATGGCATTTAACCTGAAATAAATAAGTTAATTACAGCATTAGTCATTTGATTACAGAATTATATTTATAGTACATTAGGAAAAAGATGAAATGAGCTAAAGTAAAAACTTAAAATATGAAATGGATTTGAAAAGAAAAATTGAACCAAACACCTTCAAGACCTATACAATTCTCTGCTTATACAAGCTAATTGTGAAACATGATGTTATAAAATGCTTTCACAAAAATATGATGGTTAAAAGAATACATTGATAAACAATAAGGAATAACATAAATAATCATTTGAACTTATTATGATTAAAATTCAAAGAAATTAGATTAGCAAAATTCAAAGAAATTAGATCAGCAAAATTCAATCTATTTGGAGTTTGATGTTACTGATATATGCCTCAAATCACTTCTTTTCAATCAAAAAATTATAATTGAACTATTGTTAGAATTATTTTCTTTTGAGTTGCAAACAGATGGCTCCAAATTTAATCGATAATATAAAATACCTCTATAAAGTATGATGTGTTATAATGACTGACAATGTGAAGCATCTTACCATATTCAGCTTTTGAAAAAGATAACTGATAGGATAGTTTTATAAAGAATTCACAACACACATTATAATCAAACTTAGTCAAAAGTCATAAAGGAATATTAGTTATGTTATTTTCTTCTTAATGTTTCACCACGTCAAAAGTTGTCTCCCTCCATCATTTTGTTCATAAAAGGCAACAATGTCTATGTAAAGTACATGTTTAAAAAACTGACAAGAATTTTTTTTATAAGAATATGGTGTGTCTTCCAAGAGCTTTTTTATACACTAATTGCTGTCAGTGTTTGATTAAAAGAGTGTCCTCCTTAGGGAAGCGGTTTATTTACAGTATTCATAGGAGACTGACTAGGGTTTTAAAAGCTTTTCACATGTGAGATAAACGACCTAGAGAAAATATCATAGAGTGAAGTTTCACTATACAATATTTATAAATCTTGGTATCATTAACAAACTCTAACGTTTAGAAATTTGAATTTTTTTAAAATTTAAAACAAGCTGTTACGGATGTAACATATTATGTTGCATCCAATTTTAATTTTTTTTAAAATTCTTAAACTAATGAAAGTTACTAAAAATTAGAGTAAGTGCATATGACACAAAGACTTAATTTCAGAAAAAACTATTTAAATACCTTTCTTTAACAGAGTTATAAGCTTTTAGAACATGCTAATATTACATTAAAATCTGTTAATATGTCATATGGAATTGACCTATATCATGTACTAAAGTAATGATTGAAAAAAAAATATTGAAACACTAACTTACAGCATTTTTCTCAATTACACGATTCAACATTAAAATTCCTTTTGATCCTTGTTCCCAAATCATCAACCAGAAATGACCAATAGTTAATGGCAAAGGTCCCTGATGAAAATAAACTAATTTAAATCTATGATTAATGTAAAAATATTAAATAAAGTATACCTTATGTGTAATAATGAAAACGTGCTAAAAAAATATTTTTCAAAGAATTTTGATATAGTGATGAACCATCATTTATAGTGAACATTTTGTTGATTTCTTAGACAGTTTGCTATAGTAGAGTTTGACTGTATTAAAAAAATTTTATTTTGAGTTTTAAACAGTATAACTTATTTGGCTATTGAACTTCATATTTAGTCCAACCCAACACATTCGAATTTAGAATTAGAACTATTGTTTTTTAAATTACATCTCGCTATATATATATATATATATATATATATATATATATATATATATATATATATATATATATATATATATATATATATGTATGTATACATATATATGTATGTATACATATATATGTATGTATACATATATATGTATGTATACATATATATGTATATATATATCTGTATATATATATGTATGTATATATATATATACTAATAGAATTTTTAAAATTATGAAAACAAAAATGAACATCAATAATGTATATTAGAAATTAAGATAAAAATGTTACATATAAGTGATTAAAATTATACGTTTTGTTATTAACAAGTCAAAAGACTAGACCACTGACAATGTATTATATACACAAATGTTTTATTTCAGCCAAAAGTCAAATTTATTCAAAAGTATAAGACAAGTATAAAAAAATATCTATGCCAAAAACAGACAGAGTTCAAAATAAAAATCAGAACAAAATGCAAAAATTTCGCAGTAAATTTATATGACCCTGCCTAAGACCTGTTTTTATCCTTCAACTAATCATCTGAGTAAAAAAAATTTTACTCAGATAATTATTAGTAATAATGAATTGTAATGAACAGGAATAAAATGAATTTGTAAAAAAATTCATTTTATTTCTGAAATAGTCTTGTAAGATTTAATATTTTTTTTTTTTTTTTTCCTTTTCTTTTTTGAAATTGGTTAGTATTAAAATGTTATATTTTTATTACAGATAGGTAATTAAAATACTAATCTTAGTTTAAAAAATTATTCTAAACAGGCATTATTTTTGGCGCATAAATTACAATCTTGAAATCAAATGTTTGCCCACAAAAACAGAGGATTTTTATTTCATCTCACATTCACCATTCACCCATGATACTGTCATGAATCAGATTTCCTGATTATCACTTTAACTTCATAAAAAAGATTGCTACATTTTTCATAATAGAAATGTTTAGCATATTTAAATATAACAATTAGATTAGTAATTTGATTATGTATCATTCAAGTAATAAAATAACTTGTTAAAATAAAATTTCACAACATAAAACTTTAACAAAGAAGCTTACTTGGGTCAAAATATAAGACCTCTCAGCTGATTCCACATTAACCAGACTGGCATTAATATAATCAATTCCATTTCTTTGTAGTCGCACTCTGCTATGATCAACTAAAATTGCAATGAAAGTTGGGAAAAAATTAAAATTTAAACTAAATAACTTATGAAAATTATACTATTACAGATATATATATCCCAATAGTTTAGTTCAATATATAGTTAATCATATAAAGTTACATAATCATACAATATGTCATATAATCATATATTATGACACTTGAATTTTTATATAAATGGTTTTGAAGAAATTTTAGGTAAGTAAGGCATATAACTACAATTTTCTACTTTACTTTAAGGCACAATTACTTTAAGGCATATAACTACAATAGATAAAATAAAAGGCACATTTTTAAACTGAAAAGAGTAACACAAAAAACAAAGAATAACAAGTGCGTGTTGAACATACAGCTGATTTATTTCTAATACACAAGCATTATTACTAGTGCTAAAAAATAGAAGTAAAATTATAAAATCACTTGTAATAAACACAAAAAATAATCAAAAAAAAAAAATTAAAAAGTTAATTTTCACACAAATTTTATTTATAATAATATTCTGCAATAGTTTATTATTAAAAGTATGCATAATAATAATATCTTAATAGAATTCAACAATGATCTCTTGGTGTTTTTTTTTCCATTGGCAATATCTGAAATAGTTGAAGCAGGTAAGTAAATTGGCATGTTTTATTTAAATGAAATAAAATAAGTGATGTGATTGGGAGATCAAAGGTGTTTGATGTTGTCTAGAAAAACACTGATCAAATTTTCTAACCAAGTCAGAAGTAATGCACATAATGTACAGAGCACAAAATAAAAAACGGACCACCCAGAATAACTTTTGATCGAATGATCGGATCTTCCCATTCTAGGACTTAAAGTTAAAGGAAAGGCTTGAGGGGGTGCCTGCAAGTATGCTAATTACTTAGTGCAGAAGATATTTTAAGTTACGAAATCAGACACAAAATCGTACTTTCTCTGAATAAACATACCTTTTTTTTTTTTAATAGATTCGGATATCTGACCTCCAAAATATAGGGAGTAGCCGGAATCTGGTCCCCATTGTTTGGTCAGAAGAGTGGTCTTATGATACCTTTTAATGCAAATCTTTAAAAATACAACTTTTTCAAAATTCGATTTCTCAGGAACTATTCCACCAATTTTGCTCAAATGTCGCATTCTGTCATGTAAATTAACATTCTTTAAAATGATGTCAAAAGTTTTATACCTTACAGGTCAAAATTTTTTCGACTTTTGTTGAAAATATAAGAAATATTTATTAAAAGCTATTTTTTGCATGGATTAATGAATTTTATAATTGTGTGCAAAACTTTATTCAATTCGCTTAAAAAGTTTTCGAGATACAGCAAAATACACAAAAAATAAAATTAACATTAAGGGGTCCAAACTTTAGACCATTCTCCTAATCAAACTATGGGGACCATAATTCACAAATCGTGACTACCACCCACATTTTGGGGGACAGAAATCAGAATCCATCGAGAAAAAAAGGTATAGCAGAAAGTAAGATCTTTTTAGTCTGATTTCATAACTTAAAATATAGTCGGCACTAACTAATTAGCATATTTGAGGTCACCCTCTCAAAGCATTAAGATTGAGTCCTAGAACATAAAGAATTTTTTTTTTTCTTTTGTACGCTGTACATTGTTTTTTTTAAAGCGTTTTGTTTTAATTTGATTGTAAATTGTGTTGTTCATTGTGGAATTAATAAAATTTAGAAATTGATTGAATGAAAAAAGATTAAATGGCTGCAAAAATGATGAATTGTACTAAGAAGATTTGATTATTGATGTTTTTAAATGTTTTTTATCTGAGTGTCTTCAGGGTTAATTACTTGTACCAAGTAAAAAAAAAAAGAGAGAGAACACCTGTCTTTATTCATGAAAGTTAAAGTTCAACTTATTTTCTACTTACCTTTTTTTTTTGTCATACTAAACATTCGTTTTAAATGTCATTTAATGAATAACAGAGCATTACTGCAGAAAATCTAAGCAAATTGTAATTTATTTATTATTATTTTAATTAAGTAACTCATGTTTTGACCTTTGTTTACCTAAAAGACCCATTATATGAAAAAATCTGTTTCCCGGGCTTGCCCAAATCCTGGACACTGAACTTTTTCCTATATTTATATATAGGTAGCTGTTAATACAGTCAACACAATATTACAACCCGTGATCCAAACGAAATTAGACGCTGTAACGCTAGTGCACTATATTTTGACAAAAACCTGCTACATTTTAAATAGAATTATGAAACTGACTAATCCAGTTTTTTATGTCAATAAAGTACAAGTATCTTTTAATATAGTAAATTAAAGTTTAAAAATCCATTCAAATTTTTTTAAATGACATATTTTAAGATTGCGTATAAACTTTAGCCAAAGACTTAGTGCATTTTTCTAGATTTTGTTTCATGAGAACAATGTCATGAAATTGGAGCATTTTCTTCTACCTTTAGAATCACATCCCTTTTTTTAATTATCTTAAACAAACTGCTTTTTGGGATCTTGGAAAATTTAGTAATTTGTGATTGATATTCTTTCATTCACCTCAGTAAGTTTTTAATTTCTGCTCTAAGCATATAGCGTTACACTGGTTATGAGCAGTAATTTTCGTAAAATAACATACATTAAGAGAACTGAGCATAACTAAAACCAAGAATAATGTGAATAATACCACATGTTTTAACTCTAATTAAAAGCTCTTCATGTAACATTTCACAAAAAAAGTAAGTACAATTTTCAAACAAGATAAAAATATGATTGTTGAATATATTGAACTCTTTGAAATGAAATTTAGAAACGTTATGAGAAAACTCTGATTTCTAAATGATCGGGCAATATCCACTTCAAATTCTCAATTACAGTAAGTAATCAATGTTTTATAATTTTTTAGACCACAGGACCTCTTTTTTTTTCTTTTTTTGATTCTTTATTTTTGAATTCGATTTTCCTTAATACAACATCCAAATTAATGCATCTTGCCTCAAATTTAGAATTAATTTAGCTAATTTTTTCCTGTCACGTATTGAAAATAAAATTATCTGAATTTTGGAAGTATCAGGATTTTTGCGGTAAGTGGATTTCTGGATAATACTGTATATAATAAAGCATCTTCTAAAATTATCATGAAAGTACATCATTATTTTTACATACAAATTACTATACTTTATATTTTGTCCCGTAATATTTTTGAAAAAAAGGACAACAAGAATGTTTTATAGCTAAATTTATTTTATAAGAACTAAATTTAGTAGAATATATCTTACAAAAAAAATAAATTCTGAATGTCTTTAATACACAATTTTAACAAATAATTCCTGAAATTACTTACATGGATTTACATCCCGATACCTGTTCAAGTTCTTATTTTCCATTTTTTTGGCATCTTTGATGATATAGGTAAAGTTATTCGATTCATTTCGAATTTCCTTAAAAAGTAATATTAACAGTACACCATTATTAAAGACAACATAAAAATATTCTATATTTTCAATAACAGAATTAATAAACAATTTGATAAAGTGAGGAATAATATAAAAACTTTAGTTTTTTTTAAAAACAAAATTATGGATAACTAAGAAAATTTATTATGAGATTATAAAACAATAAACCCTATTTATGTAAATGTACATTAACATGAACATTTTAGAAAATTCCCAATATCGTTACGGATTATGGTTACCATTATCGTTTTTGGTTATACTAAAACTACATATTGCAACAGAAGCAGTTTGGGAATATTTCTTTATTGATACCTATTCACAACAACAACAATTCTGAGGTTGACAAAGTGATCTAAGACTAGCAAAGATTCAAAAATAATATTAGAGTTTTACCTAAGGGTGGCTTCGAGCTATAACTTGGGGAGATTTCCATATTGTAATCTGTGCCAGAATTATCGCCAAGTCTTGGCAACTTCCAGGCGGTGGTCCACAAGAAATTAAAAATAAAAACATCACAGAGAGGGACCAACTCGAAAGATATAACTCATAGCCAATCCCGGGCAAACATCTATATGCTTTTTTTTTTTAAATTTGTAAGTTTAAAAATCTATTTGACACCTAGGTGATTACAGTTGGTGCGACAGATCACAATACGGAAATATCCCCTTAAGATAATTCTAAACTGTAGCAAAAATATCAACAGGATTTTTACATATTTAAAGAAAATTAACTATATAAATAATTATCTTGCAAAAGCATGTAAGCATCTATGCTACAGCAGTAAAAAAAAAATTTTCACTGAACACATTCTTTATTTTCTTTTCTATACTTTTCAATATTAGTCAACTTATAAAATGTATGTAACGAACTTAGTGAAAAACTACTTTTTATTTCTTTCAAATAAAAACGAATTCTAAAATTACCGGTTATGGTACAATATTCTTCATTCAAATGAATATTAGGATATTTGATTTGTCGGTATATCTAGAGATTCGTTTTGTTTATGGCCGAGTATTATGTATTTTTAATTCTGTTTTCGGTGCCTCCTTAGACTCAACATAGGAAAATAATAATAAAAAACATAACACAACAATTTTTTTAAGATAAATAAAAATTAGCTTACAATACCTTTATAATAAGATATAAGTAAATACAAAAATATCCGTGTAAGACTAAAAGCTTAATATTATTTTAACAAGAAAATGACAAACCTGAAAAATACTATTCCAGGCATTTCTTCTATCTATGTCCAAAAATTCTACCTCCATTAGGGGAGTAACTAAAGAAAATTTTTAATTTCTTACAACAGGGCCATAGAAATATAAGAGCTGGTTGTACTAATTTAACATACAAAAACTTAAGTGTAAACAACCATCATTCAAAAACCAGAAGGGAAGTCAAATAATGTAACATTGAGTTGTAGATCATAAATCTTCATCCATATAAATCCTTCAAAAACTTACTTCAGGTTACGACCTACTACGCCTCAGAAGATTCACATTGCTGATGCAAAACTGCAAATGCGTCAAATTATATGAATTTCTCCTTAATTTTGCTGTCCCGAAGTGGAGTGGTCGTAAAGACACCGTTCCCAGTAAAAGCATCACTGGCTGCCGTCAATAAGCGATGGGGAGACCACTTTGATCAGGGTGCGTAAGGACCGAGCGTGTGCGGTATCGGTCCTCATTAAACTGTTCCATCGTAAAGTGCTCGCTTGACTTCGTGATCAGGTCATCGGGCTACTAAAGCAAGAGAGCCATCCCCTATGCAGAGGATCAAAATTGAGATGGCATGTAAATCTTCATCCTTATAAATCTTCATCCATGTAAATCCTTCAAAAACTTACTTCAGGTTACGACATACTATCGCCTCAGAAGATTCACACTGCTGATGCAAAACTGCAAATGCGTCAAATTATATGAATTTCTCCTTAATTTTGCGTCCCGCAGTGGTTGTTTTATTTTCATTTTATAACCGTCGTTGAACAGCCGACCCAACTTAATGGGTTTACGGCTACTAATGTTCAACTCCGTAGCCTTGTAATTTTGAACCCAATCCAGAAGTCAAGGGAACTCCTGGATCGAGTATTGGGAAAAATTTGCCTTCGTGGAGGACTTTTTGATGGAGCTAGCCTGCATTTGCGTTACATGGAGAGGAAGACCACGAGAACCTCCCACGGTTAGCCTGACGGCAAGGGGACTCTAACCCATGATCCGTCTACCACTGAGGATATTTCACGTCAGCACTGTGGTCAGTGCAAGCCGGATGCGGAATTCGTATCGACTGGGATTCGAACCCGGTTCGCCTCATTGGAAGGCGAACGCTCTATCCCCTGAGCCATCGCGACTCCGTCCCGCAGTGGACTGATCGTTAAGACACGGTTCCCAGCAGATCACCGGAGTCAAGCATCACTGGCTGCGGTCAGTGTGTGGGTGGGTGAGCACTTGGATCTGTCTGCGTAGGGACCGAGGGTGTGCGGTATTGGTCCTCGTTAAACTGTTCTACCGAAAAGTGCTCGACTTCGCGTGCATGCCGTTGGGCTACCGAAGCAGGGGTGCCATCCCCTCTGCAGAGGATCAAAATTGTGATGGCATGAATTCGGATCATCCTCTGGGATGTTTCCCAGACCGTCGCCAATAGCCCATTGTGCAGCTCTAGTGCGACGTAAATTAACAACATCTACATCCTTAATTTTGCTGTCCCGAAGTGGAGTGGTCGTAAAGACACCGTTCCCAGTAAAAGCATCACTGGCTGCCGCCCATAAGCGATGGGGAGACCACTTTGATCAGGGTGAGTAAGGACCGAGCGTGCGCTGTATCGGTCTTCATTAAACTGTTCCATCGTAAAGTGCTCGCTTGACTTCGTGATCAGGTCATCGGGCTACTAAAGCAAGATAGCCGTCCCCTATGCAGAGGATCAAAATTGAGATGGCATGTCTTCGGATCATCCTCTGGGATGTTTCCCAGGCAGTCCCCAATAGCCCAATGTGCAGCTCTAGTGCGTACCTACCTTCTTTAATTTCGCGAATGTGTAAAAAATTACAAGATATCAAACCATTCTCACTGCTTTGAAAGCATGCGACTCATAGCCTCCGAAAGCCTCCGATAGCCCGCGAGGAAGAATAACTATCTGGTTATCGATATTAAATATTTCGCAAAAACTCGCCAATCTGGATCTACATCGACGATAATTGAAGGTGCGTGAAACGAATGATGAATGGTTTCTTATGGTCACTAGCGAATGTGGTCCGTGAATGCAGCTACCACTGTCAAAAAAGGAGAAGGAGTTTTTTTATTTATGTCACACTCATCAGAAAGATCAATCACTCGACCAAACGGAGGTCACGGTGAACTTCGACATCAATGGTCTAGTAATCTTTCTACTAGTCTTTCAAAATATGATTTTACTCCAGTATTTAAATTACAAGTTACTTTAATGTCTTGGTTGTGTGCAAAAATGCAAAATTAAGAAAAGCATTTCGCAACATTTACTAAGATGATGGGCAGTATATCAAGGATGATAAAAAAAATTTAATAAAATACATTGATTATTAAAAAATAATTTCATTGCTGTTCGCAAACAAAACAACTTATAAGGGGCGTTGTTACTTGAGACGAATGACTGATAGCAGAACAACACAATCAGTTGCACAGGAGATTTCTTTAGTGTATCACGGTAACGTTCCTCCTTTTTTGTTGCTTATAAAGTATAAAAAAAAGTTTATAAAAAAATTAAAATATTTAAGATTCTCTCTTATGCAGCAAAAACAAAATTGAATTCCTTTTTTTTTTTTTTAACATTTCATACTTTTTTGAATCATTGTACTTCAAACATTAAAATAGGCAAAATGTATACTCAGACACATAATGTTATATCATTTAACTTTGAAAGAAAAAGTTATTTTGAAAAAACTTTTTATCATAAAATTTTAAGTTTTAATAAAAAATAATTATTTATAAACTAAAAAACGTAAAATAAAAAATGCTTACGATAAAAAAATAAAACGGTTTTAAAAGTTCCTCAGATTAAAAAAAAAATTTCATACTGTTTTTTTATAGTTCTTAATCATACGTAAAAAATCATTCTGCAAAGAGCTATCATCAAATCGGAAAAAAAATATTTACATGTAAATTATTTTTTTATAAAATCATGAAACTTACCAGCTTTATTAATCCAGAGAATTCCAGAATGAATGTTCTTCCTTTGAAAATTTCATTCTCAAATATACATAGATCATCCTTTTATTACTTTAAGATGATGTGGTGTAACTAACTACCACTACAAATAATAAATACGAATTCACTAGTATATAAGACATGTTAACTTGATTCTAAAATTTCCTCGTTTGAGACGTGACTGAGTTAGGGTGTTTTATATCCGAGCTCTGAGCCAATATGTCTTCCCAACGTTTTGGATGGGGTGGCAAACGAAGTTCTCCTCCTAGACCAGAGACCGCCCAGGATTTATCTATACTCTGGACTGAGAAGAGATTTGATGACATTAGAGCGTGTATCTACAATAATGCAGAACGTGACGCACTCCTCTACACAATTCAGGACTTTGACGATAAGCTAACGTACCACGAGTACAACGCCAAGCAGAACAAGGGATACCAAAAATATAATAATACGAAAATTAAATTCCAGCTAGATCATTTCACGCACACATGCTACGTTGAGATATTCGAACAACTTAAAAGTGCTAAACTCGCTGAAATGGAAAAAGCAGCTATCGAGACCGAAATTCCTGTGATTCCTACCCAACCAGCTCAAGCGGGGCCCTTTTCAGGGCCTGTATCCTCAGCTCCTTCTGTTAATCCACAGCCTCCACCCACGGACAATAATCCAGACAATATTCCTAATATCAACATCCCTGCTAAAAAGAATAAGAGAAAAATTTCCGACTCTAATTCAGATTCTGAGACTACCCCAGTAAACCAAATTCTAATGGAGCAAGAAGTAGAACCTAAAGCCTCGGCGTTAGTGGAAACCTCAGCTCCGAAAGAACCAACAACAGACTCTCATCCAACCTACTCCAGAAAAATTAAAACCCTTATCCGAGGACTTAAAATAGACACTAGTATTCCAGAATTAGAAAAATATCTCAAGAAAATTGGACTTAATCCTGAAAAAACCATCCAACTCAAGAGGAGGCGTGGCCAGGAGTATTCGCTCCTCCCCCTTTTTCTTGTGATCCAATCAAACTCCAAGCCTAACAGAGAAATTTTCAACGTGAACTCTATTCTCAATCTCCCGGTACGGACCGAGCGCTTTCGCGGCGGCCGTTTCCAGATCCAGTGCTACCGGTGCCAGAAGTTCGGGCACACTCAGAGAAACTGCCCAGCCACTGAGCCTGCATGCATGAAGTGTGCGAAAGCACATTTCACATACACCTGCACTAAACAACTAAGTGAGCCTCCAACATGTGTGAACTGTAAGGGCCTCCATCCTGCCTGTTTCACTGGTTGCAGTGAAAGACCAATGAAAGAAAAAGGGAAGAAATCAAAGACCATCACTACAAAGGCGACCAGATTACTCCTCATCTTTAAAGAATTGCAGGAGCTACTCCAAAATGCAGAACTAGTGAAGATGTTACAAACCCTCATCTCCGATGTCCAAGCCTAATTCCACCACCCAGGACTCTGCCTTTTCCACGACCCGATCACTGGCTGTGATCAACATTTTTCTTTTTATTTCAGAACTCCACATCTGAGCCAACATTATCGACTTAAAATTTCGATGAATCGGTTAAAGCCGCTTCGCGGCTGTGCACCGAGCTACCCATTTTCTACTTCTACTACAACTTGATTCTATCCAGAGGTACCTTTTGATAGAAGAAGGTTGATATAGTCTAACATTAAATCCCCACATTGGTGACCTGCGGACGTGATTTGAACACGCAATAACGCCCATTTCGCAGAAATCTCGACAGTAACGCCTACTTCGTTGGATGGTCCATCCACATTAAACAGTTGATTTGCTTAATATAAAAAACTGCTCAAAATAATAATAATAATAAAAAAAAAATGATCCGGTGAAGTAAATAAAGTCTCCCGGTAATAAACAATATAGAAAAAAAAAATGAGCGAAATGCTATAAAAAAAATGAAGAAATAAAAAAATAAATAAAAAATATGAGCGAAATGCTACAAAGAAGAAATAGTCCGTGGGCCGAAGTCTCAAAAGTAGCTCTAAACTAATTTTCGTTCCGACATTTGAGGGGCAATTTTATTCTACCAAAATAGAACACAATCATGGCTGAGAAACATAAATTCATAAAGTTCTCCAAAATCTGACTGGCCATTAATTGATAGTTATCAAAACAATGAGGAACTATTTTGTTTTCACGAATTCAGTATTTTGCCCAAGAATATCCGAAGAGAAGCGTAATTTGACGTCATTTGGAAATAAATGGACCAATCAGAACAAAAGCAGTTGTCTGCATACTACGATAGCTCCCCGTTCGTTCACGTTTCTTATGCGCTAAAACGCTTAACAGTTTTTTATAAGTATGTACTTCCAAATTTTTATACAATTATAGTTACTTCAAGATCTTAAAATCTTTTTTTTTTTCATTTTAAATCAAGATGATTTGATAATTCAATATAAAAAGGTAAAACATAGACTATGACTATGACAGTTATAGTAGTAATGAAGGGTTATGATCTGCATCTGCGATTATTTTTTAGTTTTTTTTTATTATTTTTGTAAAAATACTATAGATTATATAAATCTTTTTTCCACTCTGTGAAAATTTAAATTTGCATCAACTTTTTAAGAACTACTACCCTACAGAAAATAATCTGATTTTCTTCAAAAATCTGGAGATATTTCTCCCTTATTTTTTAAGACGATACTTATTTTAGTAAGCTAAAAAACCATTTCATACAAATGAATATTTTGAAATTCAATTTGACATAAAAATAAAAAATTTCATATGTGTAAAATTTACAATAAACTTGAATTGATTTTTTTTTTTTTTAATTTGTTGTTTGGTACACTGTCTTTTACTGAAGCCTTAAAACTTTCTTTACTAGATGAAAACCGGATATTTTACACACTGAACTATCTTGTTACATAATTTATTTGAACAATTTAACAAAGTTTGGTTTTTCGTTATTTAAAATTTTAATGTTTTGATACAGCATTAATTTTGAAAATAATAATATTGATTTAGAGAAAATATATTTAGTATGTAGAATTCATTGTTTTAATTGGAAAAAAAAAAATGTTTTCAAGTGTTATTTCAAATAGTTTTTGCAAATAGCAAATAGTAGCAAAAGACAAATACAGAGTGTTCCAAAACCCTTCGACAGGTATTGTTGAATATATTTTTTATTTAGCAAGAGAATATAATTCCAGATATTAATATATTTGGAAATTTCATTATGGTTTGATATTCAATAATTTATTTACATTTAAGTGTGGAGACATTCTTTAACTATTTGTTGGAATAGTGCCAGTTGGAAAATTGATTAAACGCATTTTTTAAACCAATATCTGAAGTTAAATGTTTAAATCATATTTTGAATCTACACTATTGTTTTCAAATTTAATTCAAAAAAATTATTCAATGATTAAATACAAAATTGTCGAACTTTTTGTTGCTGACCCTACAGAGAAAACCTACATAAATTTCCTTAAATTTCATGATTTATTTTTAGTTTAAATTAGTTAACAGTTTTTTTTTATAGCTTAAGAGTAGTATTTATTTAAGAGGAGTATTTTTTATAGCTTTTTCGTAAGAGCAAAAAACAAAAAAAAAGTTTCTGTTTTCTTTTTTCCGAGTAAGCACATCTTAATAAAAATTTTTAAATTTATACGCCATTCAGAGTTTAAAAAGAAGTAATAATAATAATTAAATAAAATTAAAATGCAAGCAATATAAGATGTGCACTTGACTCTACAAAAATGCTTAATATCACAGATATTAGATAAATAAGCCATCAAAACAACCATCTTTTGAAACAATACTTACCATAGCACCTTTGTTATTGAAACAAAAATAATATTTTTTTTAAGAATAATGGATCATTAACTTTAATATGTAGCTTTTTTAATCATTTTGGAACTAATATTTTATCTTCATAAAGTAATGAAAATTGTTTAAAAAAAATTTTTTTAGCATTTCATCAACATAACCACAATACTTTCATTTATTTGGTGGGATCTATATATAAATATCCCCTTTAAATTTGTAACTCAGCAAATATTATTAAAATTAAAATAGGGCAAACAATTTCTTCTTATTTTTAAGCTAAGTATATATTTTTGTATCTTAAAATCGGAGACGAATTCTTGATTAGGTCAGAGAGGCATTGCAATGTGACCGCCTGCACAATTCGAATTTCGGAATGAAAATCAAATATTTAACAGTAAAGCGGGAAAATGAAGCGTTATCAATATATAGTTGGCTCTAAAAAGAGACCTTTATTTAAATTTAAAAAAAAATTCAAAGGATTAAAATGAAATTGAGAAAATTACCATCAATGCAATCAACGATTTGCTTACAAACATTGCTGTAAGCGACTGTGAGGAGACAATGTGTGTCAGATTTTAGTTACGAGTTTCGCAAGTTTCCCATCTTCACCTTTTTACAATCTTCTGTTGAAGGGCGCTATGAGCGCTTGGCTTGCTTCAACATTATTAATGTTTACAATGAAATCACGATTTTTCCGACCTACCAAGGTGTATATGCCCCTTAAATAATTTTTTTTTTAAGATTTTTGTTTTGTAAACTATTAAAAAAATTATTATTTTTATTTTTCAATTTGGGGAGGGGGTCATAACCCCTCCGCTGGATCCGCCACTGGTTATAACAGAACCAGGCGCTTCAAATTATTGAATAAGCAAATATCCTTCCTTCGGCTGTGTTTAACCTAAGTTCTGAAAACCGAAATTAAACAAAACCGAAACTTAAGTATATAATTGCCCGTAATCTGAATGAACTCAGGTTTTAAAACTTCAATAAACAATTAAATAAAATGCAAGTGATGCATTGACATTTTAAGAATATACAAAATAATATACTGGTTTTCAGAAATAAAAATTTTTTAGAATTTAAATTAAACTGCTTTTTAATGATCACTGATTCGAAGCAATGCTTATGTACAGCGGGAATGTCAGAAAATAATATACTTGCTGTGTGCCACTTTTTGGGCGTAGGTCTGTCGATAGCGTGTTGCTCTTCACCCCCATGAAAAGTGAGAAGTCCTTATCTCCTATATTAGCAGGGCCCGACTTAGCCTAATTGGGGCATGAGGCGAAAACTTCTTTGGGGGCCACCCCCAGCTTCACTTTTTCAGTAATGAAGAACTTTATGGAGGTATTTAAATTTTTCACCTAATTATAGATAAAATAATAAGAAAATTGACTGGAACTTAAAATAGCTATAAAGTCCCCTCCCCCTCCAATGGTCAATAAAATGGACGTCCCGTCCATTTTATTGATTGACAATTCTATCTCCATCATGCCGAATGCAGTATTCTGATTGTCATTTAGCTGTGAAAAATTTATATTCTTGCTGACATTAGGATGAAATTCATCAAAATTTTTGCAATTAAAATGGCTCAATTAAGCCAATCAAAAGTCTGCATTTTTGTAAACATATCGCATTTTGCGATATGTAAAAATACAAGCTTTTGATTGGACAAATTTGTTCATCGTAATTGCGAAAATTTTGCTGAATTCCACCCTAGAAAGCCATGGATTTACGAAATATAAATTTTTTGTGTTCATACAACAGTTTCATGAAGAAGTTAAAATAAAATGGACGAACTTTACATTGTACTGATATTTTGTTTAAAAAGTTCATTAAAGAAGAAAACGTAAAATAAACTTTCTACTCGATTTTGGGGCCCCCAATGATGCGGGGGCCCGGGGCAACTGCTCCTTATGCCCCTGTCTTAGTCAGGCTCTGTATATAAGTCTTTAATTCCGGCTGGTTGATTTGATTGATTTCCTTCAGGTTGATTTCCGGCTGAATTCCGCACCCGGCTTGCACCGACCTCAGTGCTGACGTGAAATATCTTCAGTGGTAGACGGATCATGGGTTAGAGTCCTATTGCCGTCAGGCTAATCGTGAGAGGCTTTTGTGGTTTTCCTCTCCATGTAACGCAAATGCTGGTTAGTTCCTTCAAAAAGTCCTCATTTCTCCGAATTATTTCATACAGAAGCTCCCTTGAATTCTGGATTGGGTTCAAAATTTCAAGGCTGCGGAGTTGAACATTGTTAGTCGTACACTTAGAATTGGGTCAGCTGCTCAACGCCGGTTATAAGTATTAGAAAGGGTGGAGAGGACCGATCAGCCTGACAGAGAGCTGACCTCATGTCAGAATAGTCTCGAATTCGAATCCCGCTTCGAGCTTTGATGTAATTTCCCTCTCCTTCTTTGTTTTGTCTTTAGTCGTAAACCCAAAATAGGGTCGGCTGTTCAATAGCGGTTATGAACTTTATCAGTCCCTGAGCCGTGCTGCCTCAGGGGACATAGCGTTTGCCTTCCAGTGAGGTGAATCGGGTTCGAATCCCAGCGATGGCTGGTTGATAGGAATTTTACATCCGGTTTGCATCGAACACAGTGCTGACGTAAAATATCCTCAGATGTTGACGGATCATGGGTTAGAATCTTCTTGTCGTCAGGCTAACCGTGGGAGGGTTTCGTGGTTTTCTTTTGCGTGTAACGCAAATGCGGGTCAGTTCCGTCAATAAGTCCTTCACGAAGGCAAATTTCTCCCAGTACTTGACCCAGGAATTTCCTTGTTTTCTGGACTGGATCAAAATTACAAGGACACGAAGTTGAATATTAGTAGTCGTAAACCCAAAACTTTTAATTTTTAAATAGATTAAAAAATTTTAGGTTAGGGAACTATATGGAATTGAAAACTACATTGAACATAGAGGTCTAAAAAAATTTGTGGAAGTTAAAAAAAATATTTTTGACAAATAAATGCGAAAAATATTAAGAAAGGGGAAAATATCATAGTACATTCCTATACAACAGAGAAGAGGAGGAAAGAGAAGGGAGAGGATCAGGATCCGATCTTCTCCTTCTGGCGTTGCGATCGCCAATAGGCGAGTCTTTCAAGCATCCTTGCTGCATTATTTTCACTGTATAAGTAAGCAATTTTCATTCTCTGCAGATGAAATGATTCGCCCTGTAGGCAGCTCGACAACCTGCGTTCGAAGTCAAACAATAAAAAAATAAAAAATAAATAAAAAAACTGATGGGCGAATTTTTCGCTGGAGAATACATTTAATCCATTAGGAATTGCATTCAGCGAGAATGATCCCTTAAGCGCCGTTCTCACTAGATGAGAAAAATTCGCAAGTTATTGATAACTTCAATTGGTGAAATGTTTATATCCACGTAAAAGTTATCAATAAGGTTCTAATTCACAAGCGACAAAATTGCAATCAAAGTGAAAAGTCCCTTGAGGGAGTTTTCCCATTGCATGAGGCGGCCGGGATAGCCAGGCTGGCAGGGCATTGAGCCCCTGTCCGAGAGATTGTTAGTTCGATCTCCATCGGCCGAGAACAAAAAAAAAAAATAATAAAATGGTGATCGGTGCACGCTAAATCAGACGGGGTCACAAAGCCCTCCTAATTCCTATAAAAATTAATACCTTTGTGGAACTGGATCGGAGACTGAACGTGCTCTACTTCAGGTAAAAATTAAAATCAGCGTAGGAATGGTGTGTGAAAACTTCCTCCCAGTAAAGCGGAGTGTGACGTATGCATATTGTTTCCTTTTTATCCTCAAGGATATTTCCCTGATCGTCGCCAATAGCCCATTGTGCAGCTCTAGTGCAACAAAAATAAAAGTTCGGTACTTCACTGCATGTAGCTTGCATATGCATACACCCAAGAAGAAATCGCGTCAGTTCGTCTTTCATGAGGTTTCTAAGCACTCGTACGCGCATCTTTGATTATCGGAAGCAGTGTGAATGCCTTCCAAAGCTGCCAGATTGCTTATAAACCACGCAAGCAAGAGTATTCTGTCCACAGACAGGAACTTTCTTGCTTGTGTAAGCAAGATATTGCGTATGTTCATGCGATTCACCTGCTCGTGTAAGCAATGTATTGCGTATGTTCATCCGATTAACCTTTCGCATGAGATTGCGTAGTAGCAGTAGTTCATTCACGTCGCACTAGAGCTGCACAATAGACTATTGACGACGGTCTGGGAAGCATCCCTGAGGATGATCCTAAGACATGCCATCACAATTTTGATCCTCTGCAGAGGGGATGGCACCCCCGCTAGGTAGTCCGACGACCTGCATGCGAAGTCGAGCACTTTACGGTAGAACAGTTTAACGAGGACCCATACCGCACACCCTCGGTCCCTACGCAGACTAATCCAAGTGGTCACCTACCCGCAGCCAGAACCACAACCAGAGAGGGCTGTCTCTTAAGATCTCGTTTCCCGATCACATTTGCGATTCTCGCATGCACGAACAATTCCTCTATAACAGTTTATTAACATTTACACCGTTAATGTGCGACCGGGTGCGTAGAGAATCGTAAGAGCCACGCAATTACCGGATGTAGTCAGAATAGACTAGGTTCAGTTCAGTAGAAATATTGATGCAACTCTGGTTATAGGAGTTGTGGAGAACGTAAAAAAAAACATTCCTCCCCGGGGATAAACTGGGCTTTTATGGAAAAGGAATTTCGAAAATTCTTTTATCGACAGATATTCAATTGAAAGGAAGTAAGAGCATTATAATACTCTGCCAGCTATTGAAAAATAAAGGAGCATCCTAAAGAGTATGTTGTAAAATTAGATTAACTCCTTGCAACTATGATGATTTAAAATACATAGAAAAAAAACTTAAATTTTGACAATGTGATTTGAAAAATAATATTGTTTTTTATTTTTCGATAGCAATTTTTAAAATGAAAAATTTCCAAGTATTAGTTCTTTATTTACCTGGTAGTAGAGCTGCGAAACGGTCAGTGAAAAATCTCCGAGGATGATCCGAAGATATGCCATAACAATTTTTATGCTCTGCAGAGGGGATAGCTTTCCTACTTTAGTATCGCGACGATATGACCATGAAATAGAGCACTTTACTGTAGAACAGTTTAACTAGGAACGATACCGCTCACCCTCAGTCGCTTTTCCGGCTGATTAAATTGGTCAACCAACGGCTCACTGTCCACTGCTAGAGATGCTTGACTTCAGTGTTCAAACCGTGTCTTAAAGATCAGTTTACAGTTGGACGAAATTTTAACGAGTTCAATACTTATTTTTTAATATCGAAATCTATTTTTGGCGATATTTTTTAAAAATCTTTATTTTCATAGAAATTCCAATCAATAATAAATTATAATAACTTTATAACAAAAAAAATTTCGACTTTTAATAAAATATTGCACAGATACATTTTAGCAAAGTATTTAAAAAAATGCATTGAAACTTTTTGCACGTAAAATAAAATATATCAAGAAACATAAATGCAATATATTTACATGGCACAGTGGGTCAGCATCCAAGGTTTCGTGGCCAAAATTAGTATTTCGATCAAATTTGTTTCAAAATTTGGGTTTTTTTATTTAGGGGTTTTTATGTGCAGGTAAATTGAATTCATAGTTGAAATACACTAAAAATAATCCCCCCCCCCAAAAAAAAATAAAAAGGCGGCTGAAATATATGGCGAGCAAATATATATATATATATATATATATATATATATATATATATATATATATATATATATATATATATATATATATATATATATATATATATATATATATATATATATATATATATATATATATATTACGTTTAAATAATTAAATATAGCAAAGAAAATATAATAATTTTTGTAATTTTATATTAAAAATGAAAAGCAAATTATATTTCCGAAGTAATATTACTCAATAACGCGAATTAATTACTAAATAACGTGAAAACATGAAAAAAAAACATAATTTTTTTTTTCAGTATATTTAGTCCACCTTCGCAATATGTGCAAAGTGGGGCAGGTTATTTCGAAAAAAGATGAAACATCAAAGAAGACAAAAAAAAAATTTTTTTTAGCTAATTAACTCGTGGAACTTTTTGGAACTAAGTTTTGAAAGTCATTCAAACATTGTAAAATGTCAAATGATAAGATATAAACTATAAGTTTGTCAAGAGTATTAACTAATCCAACAAATTGAAAAATTTTACTATAATTTCAGACTAATTACTCTCATAAAAATGTAACAGTAAGGTGAAATTCCTATATATATTATTGAAATATAAATTTAAAAGTTACATAAAAAAAAAATTTTTTTTTAACATATTTTTCACTACATTGTACTCTCGTCGTTTCAAAAAGTGAATTATAATGTTTGGAATGATAATGAATACTTAATTTGAGCTATATTAAAACTTACACATATTTAAGTTGAAAATTTAATTTTGACTTTTGGCCAAATATCATGGTCTTCTGGCCCACAGTGCATGGTAGCTTAGATTTTATAGATCCTAGAAATTAAATTTGAAAATGGCAGGTATTTTTTACCTCTGAAATTCCCCAAAATTCTACATTTATTCTCCAAAATTTCAGAGTTTTTTCCAGTCTCTAAAAACTGTGGGCTTTTTGAATCTTTATTTTAAATTGCTTCTCAAGAGGATTATTGTGTTACATTGGTTGTCGTCATAACGAAGTCAACATTAGATTGGTTCTTTAATGATGAATTAAGTGTTCTTTAATAATCTTAATCATTCTTGTTTTACACTCATATCCCATCCTCCACAAATAATAGGTATTGGCAATTAACTTTTTTGAAAACCTTTATGCTGTGGTTTTGTTCACGATTATCATTTTGCAACTCAAGTAATTTCACTAATAAATAAATTTAACCAAATGGTAGTTTTTGAAAAAAAAAAAAATATATATAAACCTGCCAACACTGAGTTTTTATACTTGTGTTAAAAGTATAAACAAAAATGACTATTCAAGGATAGAAATAAAATTTAATAAGATACAAGCTTTATATATTTTTGTAATGTATTTATAGTTTTTATATTTTTCGTAAATATTTCATAAATATTTCTTCGTATGAATCACCCTTGAATTTACCGATTTATACTTTCAATTGGTGATCAAAATGGGCTACAGGTAGCGTAGAGCAGAACTCTCTACATATGGCAACACTTCGCATGCTTTCACTATTAGAGTGAGGAGTCATAAGAGAAGGAAGTACGTTAGTATCTATCTTGATTTTCAAATAGATTAAAAACTTTTAAGTTAGGAAACTATATGGAACTGAGAACTACATTGAACGTAGATCTTAAAAAAAACGTTGTGGAAATTTTAATAAATATGTTTGCCAAGCGAATACGAAAAATATAGTAGTACATTCCTATACAACTAAGAAGAGGAGAGGTTCTAGACATGGAACTGGTCTTCTCCCCAGATGGCGTATTCGAGTATTGCGATCACGAATTATTGTTTGTGAGTAAAATGTAATATGTCAATCACCATCAAACAATAGTTTTCAAGAATATAGAATTCAGGGTTGATAAAAGCATTAACCGGGACAAAACTTTTTGTGGGATTATATGCATTAAAAAAATGATATATTCAAAGCAAATGGATAATTTAAAATCTATCTTATTACCTGCCATATGCATTTGTAACATTCCATTCTCACTGCATCAAGATCAGTCGATCTGTATACATTGCACAAATAAGATTTCTATTTCCCTCTATGTATTCCAGATGAGGAACATGAACTATGTAGGTAATGTAATCATACCGATCAATCGAGATACAGCGAGAATGCCCCCTCAATGATATTAACAAACGCACATCTTTTCTCCATGGGATTTCATTCATGTGCTGGACTGCTTAAAACGTAGCTGTTCCTAATGAATGAAAATGAATATATTATTTACCTGCTGTTAAACAATATTTGTAGTTTTTATGAGCGCATATATAGAACTGAAAATCAATTCTTCATGGTAAAGTTTGATTAGGTATTTCACATGTGCTAGAGCGATTTAGAGGGCCTATTGTTGGATTTGCAAACAGTGGAAAATAATAAATATTACAAATCATAAATATTACTTAGAAATTTAAATTAAATTAATTCTAAGAATTTAAATTAAATTAATTCTAAGAATTTAAATTAAATTAATTCTAAGAATTTAAATTAAATTAATTCTAAGAATTTAAATTAAATTCTATCTGAATTTGTAATTAAACTATGGTATCTGCTAAGTATGTGCATGTTAGGTATAAAAATTTTCATAATTTTTTTTCCTAATCTGACTTAAAAAAAAATTACATAATCTCATTCATTTTAAATGTTACAACTTTGGACTGAGATAGATTTGTATGAAAAGTTCATCTATAATCTGAATAAATAAATAAATAAATTATAATTTTGAAACTAAATGCCTTAAAATGCCCATCCACTCTTGACCAAAGTCAACTGTTAAAAGGGTGGAGACAGGCAATAAATTCTAAATATGCTTTTAATCTTTTTTATTTAATTTTCACAAAAAAACTAATAATGCATATTTTCTATATTTGGCAGTATCTTTTGATACATGCAATATAAAAGCCCGTCACCCAGTCACAATTTGGATATAAAGAGAGTGGTATTTTTGATTCTCTATAAATTTTTCCAGACAGAATTACGCTAATACAATTCTAGATAATCAACAGTTTTTGATAGTTAGTTAAATACAGGCTATCTGCTATATTTTTGATTTTCAATTCCATGACTAATTCCAAGAATTTTTCATGATTTAATGAAGTTACTATTTTGTCTGAAAAAAAAAAAAATTAAAAAGTATTATAATAACATTAATTGAAATGATAGGTATAACCAAAACTGTTATACTCTGCATCTTCATACGTATAGATTTTGACTTTAAAAAACAGAGTAAAGAAAGAGTTGAAGCAATAAAATAGCTGAAAAAATATGAAAGCAAATAATTTCTTTTTTCCTGTAGAATTACATCTTAAAGATACTTTTCTTGTTCATCGGAAAATGAGAGAAATACTCCTCGTTTTTCTGTTTTCATTTTGGAATAAAAAAAATTCATCAATGACTGGCTTGCTTTAGCTAGAATTTCAAATTGATAAAAAAAAAACAAAATTATAATAACAAAAGTTCTGAAATCACAGAAATTTAAAAGATAATTTGCTCTAGAAATGATGTTTTTTCTTTCATTTTTTGAAAGAACATCATAATTTTTAAAAAACACGATACAAACATTTTATATTTTAATAAAATATGACTATGAGTGGGGATTTTGCTACAAATTCAGATATTTGTTACACCGTGAAATTTGGGGGGGGGGGATAGATTCCATTTTAAAAATTATATATTTCGGCGACCTTAATCCATGACTTTCCATGATTTTTTTAAAAAATAGTTAAAATCATAACATTTCATGACAAATTTTGTTCAATACCGAAACTCATGACTTTCCAGGTACGCAGGTACCCTATAAATAGTAAACAGTTGCCTGTTCTTAGATATTTGATAAGTATAATTAAAAGAATTTCTTAGCTTCATCCAAATCGGTTTTCATCAGTTATAACTGTAATAAAATTAGATTTCAAAAAATCTAAAAACTGAGAAAGGTGCAGTCTTAAATTACTCACTCAAAACCACAAATTGCATAAATTTATTCTTTTAAAGTTTTGAGGAAAAATTATCAAGCGCTTTTTCTACTAATCTTATAAAGCGTCCCTTTTATTTTCTACCTTTTAGGAAAGGTATTGTGCTGCATAATAATATTATATCATCAAAAATTTGATAAGTACAAAAAGTATCAAGAAAACAATCACAAAAAGTACAAAAGTATCAAATGTAATGAAAAACCCTAGATGGCTCGTAATTAAAATATCAGAGCTTTATTCAATTCTTTTGAATGTATAAGTTAATAAGAAAAGAGCTGGATATGGTTAAACTTTAATACAAACTAAATGCTTACAATAATACACATTCAAAGTAACAAAATCGAATGTGCTAAAAGGGAAATTAAATAGGTGTGAACTTTAAAAGGTCTGGATTAGCTTAGAAAATAATGTGCATTATGTAGGCGGTGGGGAATGTGGTCTGGAAAAACTGTTTTAACCAGAAGGGAAGGAATACAAAGGATCAGGACTCTGAGAATGCAAAATGATTGAGAAAATTTCTGATTTACTCTTTTGTTGAAGTACAAAATAGGAAACTGTTTATAAGTTATGCTGAATTTGTAAAAGATTTAAATTCTCTTTCCTACTTATTATGAGCATATAGTAATTATATATTTAAAATTAGCTTGTTAAAGTGACTTGCAATTGAATCTGGTCACGAATTATATAGTTTTGAACTCAAACCGTTAACTCAAATTTTGTTTGAAACATACAAAATTTTCATGATCTTGAACAAATTCCAATAATTTATAAGAAAAATTTTAAAGCAACAAAATATTTAATACAAAAATATTGCAAAAAATTCTAAAACAAATTATGATTTTGATGTTAAATAATCAAATTATATGAAATTTTAAATAAAGATATAAAACTAAATCTTTACAAAATTAAAATACATAACATCAAGCTTCCCTTCTTTCAAGTGCGACTAGGCCCACTTGAGGACTAAGCACTTTTTACTCATTACTCGTTTTTATATTCGGTATAGTCATATTGTAAGTGCAGGCCATCACTACCATATAGTCAATAAAGGGCTAACCATTAAATCAATGAATTTAAAAAAAAAAAAAAAAATCAGGGGTAATCAAATAGAAAAAGGAAGTTTTTCAACTCTTGCAGATGATTTCAATAGTACAGATCAAGCTGAGGGCAAAACAAAGAGGAAAATAAAGCAAATGTGGGATCTTCATATGGAATTTTAATATAAAAAAACAGAATTTTCAATCAATAATGTCAAAACGTGCCATAAATCAACATGGAAAAATTAGTATATTAGAAAAGTAAATCTCTTCTACGCAACATAAAATTTTCTTTAGTACACAACACAACTTGCTGACATTTTCAGACGTGCCAACCTGGGAAAATGAAAAAAGAGGAGGCTTTTGTAAGGAAGAGAAAAATGATCACGCAAGAGTTAAACATGCAAAATAAGACACAAAAATTTTAAAAACAACACTTTTGTCTTAAGAGAGACTTTATTTAGTACATAATTAATAATTCAAATAGTCATTCATATTGTTAAAATTACATATCAAAATTAAACAACTGTCAATATTAATATCTATAATGTTAAATAGTAACAACAACAAGAAAATTCACTTAGTTAACCATAAATTGATTCAAGCTAGTGATCATTTATTATAAATAAATGGGCTAAACCATCTGTTATTTTTAAAAAATATAATAAATAAAAGTTTAGGAAACTAAATCAATACCTTTCTTTAAATAAAAAATTAGAAACTTCATTTTTAATTAAAAATATTTTAGATTAAAGATCAAATTTTTTAAGGAATTATAAAATAAAAACTAATAAATAAAATTTTAATTATTATTATTATTATGATTGACAGTGGCTGTTTTAGCTCTTTTTAAAAATTCATCATCAAACTTCTGCTTATAACAGGGTTCAGAAATTCTAGATTTAACAGTGATTAAGTTTTCCAAGTTTTTTACTGACATTGAAGATCTAAACTGTGTGTGAGCTTTGGTTACTAAACTGAAAATGCGCTCACACTCAGCATTGCTATGGGGAATTGCCAAAATTGATAGCATAAATTTAGACAACATAGCATATTTATTTTCAAATACAACAGATAATTTTGCCCATTTAGAATCCATCCGCTCTTCAGACTGAACACAATCAATAGATTCTAGTTGCAAAGAGCTAAATTGGGACTGCAAACTGTCCAACACTGAATCTTTATCACCCCCTAAGATTTGCAACAACTGAGGAAATCTATTAATAAAAAATCTAATGCTGGAAAAAGATGTAGTTTCCACATTGTCTAGATTTGCAACTTCTGCATTAATAACGACCTCATCATTATAAGGAAATTTTTGTCGCATGTAGTCACAAACCTTTACAAAATATTTCCTAACATCGCAATAAAAAGAATCTTTGTCTTTTCCTTTCAAAGTCTCAACAATAGATAAAGTGGAATGTCCAATTACTAGGTCACAATCATCTTTCTGGTTCTCTCGAAGATAAAAGTTGACATCCAATAAAGAGCTTTTGGATTGACTTTTTACTATATTGGGTAGCATAAATTTAGATAAAATATCCTTGAAAAGGTTATTCATTAACTGCCCCATGACATGAATTTTGGGAATGTTACTCTGCAATTGCAAATTTAGGTTTTCAAATAGTGGAACTATAAATAGCAAGAAGTGTACAAAGGCTTTATTTAGGTCTGAAGACAAAAACATGAAGATTCTTTCTTCTCTGGAAAGAATTTCATTCTTTGCTGGAAAGTCCTCTACCTTTGGTTTTTTTGATGGAGGAGGCATAACGTTGTCATCTTCTCTTTTTTTTATTATCTTTCTTGCTTCATTGTGAGAGAGGTTACTCTTCTTCTTTGGAATGACATAATTGGGAAGGGCAACACTTGGAGTGCTCTTCACTTCTTCTTTAAAAAAAGAAGTTAGCGGCTCCCATTGCTGTAAAACTCTGGACAGACAACGTCCAACAGATAACCATCGAGTGCCTACATGTTTCAATATTTTACGTACCTCCGTACTATGTAATTCTTGGAATTTCTTAAGACGCTCCTTGCGCTTAACACTTTTTTCCAAATAAAAAAATATATCCACAATATATTCTTCGATATTTATTGGCAAGCACTTTGCCCCCTTTTCGGCTGCCAAATTTAAAAGATGGCATAAGCATCCTTGCACAAATAGGTCTGGAATGTCTTTAGTAAGCATTCCTGCCACTCCATTTTTTTTCCCTGTCATCACAGGAGCATTATCCACACCTAAAGCTAAGCAATTTGCTAAAGGTATTTCATTAGAAGTCAAAGTATCTAAAATGAGTTTAGATATATTTACACCAGTGGCATCTCCCTCCAAAGCAGGCACAGATATCAAACATGAGTCAATCAGTTTTTTCTTCTCATCATAGAAAGTAGCAACAATTGGAAACAATTTGCTGTCACCCTTGTTGCTTCCATCAGTAGAAATGGAAAACACGTTGCTTTTTAGAAGATTAGTAATTTCCAATTTGTTGGATCTTGCCATTTCTCCAACAATCGCTGTTGTTTTTGTTCTCGCACAGCTATACTCCTTGGCAATCTTGCTGTCTGGGAACATATTCCGCATTAGGGGACCAACATGGTCGGCAACATTGATGGGAATATTATGTTCCACAATAAATGATGTGAAGAGCGCCTCTGCGCGGATTGCAGAATTATCATTTTTTTTCACAGAAAAATCAATTTTTTTATTCTCTGTGCGTATCCTCTGATTATCGACATGTTTCTGTCTCGAAACATGAGCGGATATGTCGCCTTTGCCTTTATGCATTATTGAAAAATCCACTGAACAAAACGTGCAGAAGGCATAATTTGATCCTTTTTTAGAAGGAATGATTCCTGGAAATTCTTCCGAATAAGATTGGTTAAAAGAAGTTAAATACTTCTTATTAACTTTTTTCGCCGCCATAATATATTTCCACGCAGAAAACTGACTTAAGAAGTCATAAAAATCAACGCTCGTGCATAAAAACAAACTCCGATTCCAAGTTGCTGATATTGACTTCTCTTCACTTCACAGTACAACGAAAGAGATCCGAAAATAATTTCTCAGTGTATACAGCGAACTCTCTTGCTTCCAAAAGCAGCCAATCGCAAAGCAGTTTTCACAAAGAGCAGCCTGACTCAGCACTTATTCTACTAATAGCAGACGCAGAAAGGAAAGGTGAAATAGCGCTCTTGATTGGCCGATGAACGTCACCACTCAGGCCACGCCCAGCTCTGAATTGCGTCAGAGCTGGGCGTGGCCAGAGTGGTGACGCAATTGAGACGGATATGGAAGAAAATTTCGTTCAGCGTGATAAAACCGGAGATTTTCGAGAAAATCCCGGAGGAGGAAATAACTTGCAAAAACCCGGAGTCTCCGGCCAAAAGCCGGAGGGTTGGCACGTCTGCATTTTATAATCAGGAAGCTACATCATTTCAGAATTTGAAAGACACTTCAATAAGCTTAAAAATAATTGGTTTCGCACTAGAAACTTAACAAGACAAGAAAGTATTTTCTTTCCATTGTTGGTGCAAACAGTGATTTTTTGGATATCATTATATCAACCTTAACAAGACAAGAAAGTATTTTCTTTCCATTGTTGGTGCAAACAGTGATTTTTTGGAGATCATTATATCAACCTTCCCAACTTTTTTGGATAATAAATCTTAAACGTTCTCCATTAATATGCAACAAAATGAAAATTAAGTAATATATATTTAAAATTGCCGACCGGCCTGTGTAGGGGGCAGGGAACTGTCCTTGCATCAGAAAGGTTCTAGGTTCAAATCCCAGGCAAGGCATGGATGTTTCTTTCTCTCCATTTGTGTTCTATGTCCTTTCTCCTTTGTGTGTGAATGTGACCCGCCCTATAAACGGGTTGCGGTAGTGTGACATGGGCGACGCTGCTCCACCGCCGTGGCTTCCCCACAGGTGCCCACTGGGTAACGAAAAGAGAGTTAGCAGTTCTGCACTTTCTGTGGCCAATGGACAATAGTTCCAAGTGCCCGCCATTAAAAAAAAAAAATTTAACATTTCTAACATAATTAATGAAATTGCATGCAGACACACATGATAAAATTTGATATCTTTTAGCTATTGGGTGTTTCAATTAAGAAACTTTTGCCTGCTATAATATCAATGATAGAATTTAAAGATTTTCTCAATACATTTAACTATAAAGAGTAACTCTTTATAACTGGAAAACTTATTTTGGAAAATTTTTTATCACCAGTTCATATAGTCATGTATTTCATTCACAATAATTTTCTCAGCTAAAAGCAAAGAATGACAATAAAAAAAAGTTACAGTCTAATTTAAATTTATTTTACTTCTTTAGAATTAATACCACTTCATTTATAATGAAATATCACAAACAGTATGTGAGCAATAAACTTAATGGCTTAAAAGAATTTGAACATTGTTCAAAATCTTTAAAACAAAAATTTTTTTTTTGTTCTTCATTATACTGTAATTTAAAAGTTAATTTTAGAGAATAATTTCCCTTTTCGGATAAGTTTGGAATGCATTGTTGTTGTTGTCGTCATGTCCTTGTTGTAGAGCATTAAAGCAAGGGTGTGTGATTCTTGGTCTTCCAGTGGCGCCATTTATGGCCAATAATTTGACTTCTGCCACACCCATTTTTAGGGCGGACTCATTCATTCACTCACAGATCAGAATTTCGACCTGAACCAGAGAATGATCAATTTTTAATTCAGTACCTCCTGAGGTATAATTTGTTATGGGAAAATGGAGGACTTTATGATAAAACAGAGTTAACATGCATCAGTCACAATTTACTACATGGGGAGTTTTCGGCTGGCTGGATTCGGACTCTCGTTCTCATGAACATGAGTCCAGCACTCTCCCAACCAGGCTATCTCGGCCCCAGAATGCATTTTAAAATAGATATTCATAAACTTAATAACTTTATTTACTTAACCTGCATCTTTGTTGATTAAATGACTTGGCAGTTACCAATAAGCAATATGAGAAGGCAAAAGTTAAAAAAAACAACAATAAAGAAATTGTATTTTCTGCCAATTGGCTACAGTCCTACAAATTTATTTTCCATAAAATTTTTTATAACAACAAATTATTCCTCCTTGTAATGTTTAGAAACCAAACCCCTGATAGAGGGTCTTAAGTGCAATGTTTTACTACAGGTATTTATTGAACAAGAGAAAAGTTTCAAGATATTTTTTTAGGAATTGAATGCATGTCTATCTATTTTAACTTGGCATAATATGAAAAAAATACTTAGAGCAAATTTCAATACGAAAAAAATTAGGCTTAATTTTAGTTTGGTAAAATTTTGTAACCATAAAAGAATTTGAGTAAATACTTAACAGATTAAGTAATTACTCAATCAATTACGTTAAATCGTGATGTGAGATTTTAACTCACGTGACTACAATTTTAAATTGCGGAAAAGGAGTAAAAATAAATTTTAAATATTTTCTCAGGAATTTGAAAACGACAAACTTTTTTTGAAGAGGCAGCCTTATTTTCGTTTTTAGTACTAATAGAAAAAAATTATAGCAATAGTGACAAATTTTACACAAACAGTGTTCAAGTGTTAATGCTTCTAATACAGGTCTGCCATCGTGGACACCAGATGGCTACTCAAACTATGCTTTGTCATGAACATCAGTGAGTCAAACTCACTTTCTAGCATTCCATTTGTACCACAAATTTTTACAAGTTCATGATAAATTATAATTGGCTCAACATTCTTTGCATTTAAAAACTGTATTACAAAGTGCACTTCAGAGTCAAAGATATTGGCAATCATCTTATTTTTAACGGTAACACCTGTAAATGCAATAATGATGTTACTGGACAGACAATCAACCACCAACATATGTGTGCATGCACGAACTGAGATACTACAGCAGCAGTGCCAATAGAACAAAATAGTACTTACTTTCCAGACATGCATACTTAATACATGTATTTGAAAAAATGACTAAATAGTAAAATTAATGCTTTTGAACTACTAAAATTAGGCTGATGATTTTTATGATCATTAAAATCTATAAGGTCTAAAGACTCATTTTGAAATGGGAATGGAATAAAAAAATATAAGCTAACTTTATTATCTCATTGTGTTTTTGTTTTACTTTTAAAGTAAAAAAGAATATATTAACTTTATAATTACGTAAAATGTTCAATTTGAAATAAAAGTTTGCTTACTTTATGGGTTACAACCCATAGAAAATGCTTGTCTTCTTCAAAAATAAAATATTTCTAAACCAATTTGATCATAATCATTTATTAAAGCTGCAACAAATATGATGTTCATACTTTGTAGTACAATTAAATTTGTCTTCTTGTTAAAAAATGGGTATTTTTACATTACCAATTAAAAACAACAATAACGAGTAACAGAAGGATAACATTGGTAAGTATGTAAAACAAACCTTTATTTTAATAAATTTAATTCACTATTATCAAAATTTCCATCTAAATGTCTGTTGTCTTTCAGAATAATTGTCCTTTTTGGATATCCATCAACATCTACAAATAAATATCGATACTGGAATTTTGATTTATCATCCTATATAAGAAAAGAAATTAAGAGATTAATAACTTTAATACATCAATACATTCTATTGCAAAAAAGAAAGAAAAAAATTTCTTTAAGATATGATTGAGTTGAAAAATTTCATTGAATTGGTTGCTTGCTCAAATTCACATTAACAACTTAACCATTGGTGACACAATATAAAGAGGAATTAAAAGTTTTCAGAAAATTAAAGAGAAAAAAAGCCTTGTTTCCAATGATCTAGGTTGAGCCTGCCTCATTTTAAATCCTCTCTAATATCTCATAGCTTAAATCTTAAAAAAAATATTCATTTCCAGCAGCCTTTATTAAATATATTATTTTTGTATTATTATTATTAAATACATTATAATAATAAATACATTATTTTTGTTTACTACAAACAATTTTATCACTATTATTTCAGTTTGTTATTAAATTCTTAATCTGATTTTAACAAGTAACATAATTGCAAGCAAGTTTTTGTGAGGATTGCCAATTAAATGTGTTTCAAGGCTGTTTTTCAAAGGCTCAATCCTCACATGAAATTATACTTTTTTTGAGAAAAATATGCTGTTTTAAAAAACTTCTGTGAGTTTGCAATAGTTATTCATGATAATTAGGTCAAATTTAGACTATCATTAACCAGTGCCCTCAATGATAATAATTAAAGCCACAGTTTAGTAAAAGTGAAAAGTGTTAGTGACCTTTTTTTTTTAATATTTAAAAACCTACTCCAATGCTAAATTATCTAGGCTTAGAAAAATTTGAGCATTATTAATTGATTTTAATAATTTTCTTCCAGATAGACAAATCTTGCAACTTAAATATTTATGCCATTTGTTCACTGTAATGCAAAAATAATTCTGTACGGTATGATAATATACATAGTTTAAAATTATAGCTTTGCTTAAGGCACGTAAACTGTGTTTTTTTTTTTTTTTTCCTTGGCAAGGGCAAAAGAGTTTCTAAAAATATTGTTATGTCTGCTAAACACAGGGTGGCCACTCTAATCAGGTTTCGAATTTCCCTGATTTTTCCAGGTTTTCCAGATAAAAATCTTGAAATTTCCAGGTTAGTGTGCTTTTTTCTTCTTCTCATTAAGTGTAAGATGAGTACAAGAAAAGTGTCAATATTTTAAAGTAATTTATTTAAAATGTTATTTTTGTAACATATAATCTTGAAAAATAAGTAGACTAAATTTATTTTAACAATTTGGCAAGATTTTCTTTTTACTTTTTAATGTTTTGGTAAAATATTAATTTTTAAAAAATTTAAACATATAGAGAAAATAATATTTAACTTGTAAAATATAGTTTTCGAATTTCAGAATTAAAATTATTATCTATTGTTTTAATTTTTTTTACTTAATAATTTTTCATTAATTTTTTATTTATTTGCAATTTTGTATCAAACTTATTATAATAAAATATACATTTTGTAACAAACTTAAAATATAAATTTAAATTTGAATTTGCTAACTCTATAATATTTTCTTTTATCATTTAAAACTGGCTAGTTGTCGTAATAAAACAATAGACAACGTTAGAATGTACACTTTTTCACCAGGAGTTGGCACTTGGCTCCGCCTCCATCACGTGGTATCCGACAATATTATTTCGCTACTTTTTGGAAAAGGATGCGAAAAATGCTGAACAAGGATGTTATTTGGCGATCATATGAGAAAAATATTTATTTCGCAATCTTTATGTGCATTTTTTTTTTTTTTTTGCATGTGTGTGCATCTTCACCTTTCCTAAACAGCACAATCTCATAGTCTTCTAGAAGTCAAAGATTTCTCGATTTGTTTAGCAACCACGGGAGAGTTTTACGTGGCATTTTAGTTTAGCAGGGTTATAATGGAGCAAAATTTGATGCAAGCAAAGTATCGCAAAGTTGATATTTCAACTGTTTGGCGATACTTTTCCGCCTAAAAAAGTGGGATAGTAAAATAATTTAAATTAAGAAAATTAATAAATAATTTAAATTAGGGAAATTAAAAAAACTGAATAAAAAATTTCCAGCTTTTCTTTAAAATTCCCTGATTTTTCCAGGTTTTTATCCAAATTTCCCCAATTTTTCCAGTATAAAAAAATTCCCTGATAATTCCAGGTTTTCCAGGTGGGTGGCCACCCTGAAACATTAGATTAGTAAGCATAAAATAAAAACAATTAAAATAAACAGAAAGAAAATTGACAAGTGTTTTAGAAAGAAATACATGGACTAAAAACTAGAACAGGGATGAGTGATATGGATATATTTACATCCTGAAATACTGGTAAAATTTAACAACTTAATTAATGATAATATACAAAATGAAATGATAAATACCTCTATGAACTGAAATGATTTGCATTGGAAGTTGATAGAGACAAAGCTTATTTAAAATTTACAATTTGGGAAGAAAAATGACAAATGAAAGTACTTTTTAATGTAAATATTAGATGAAACAATTTAGAGCATGCTGCACAAAGGACACAGTTTAATTTCTTTTGTTTACTTGTATGCTATTTCACTGCTTTGTTATTATGCTTGTTAACTGTTATTGTTAAGAGATATAACAATAGCCTCATAAAGAGTTGCTTGCACTGTTTGACAGGTGAAAGGATTTGAGAGTTTTTATTTAAAACATAATACATTAAAAATAGTGCTCTCTTATTTGTTCATAACACTTAAAACTATATTAACTAACTTACCTCAGCCATTTCCAAGTGTACAGTCCCAGTTTTTCTTGTACCTTCTACGTAGAACTTTAATCGCATATAGTTTTTTCCATCCTTTTCATATTCAAAATGGCTGTAACATTTCATACATATATAAATTACAATCAGAAGCAAATTACATATGTAAAATTTTGGTAAGGTATAAAAAATTTTAGCTAAAATTTCAAGTTGGCTTCAATGGTAATTAATATATATTTATCTCTTTAACACGACCTAAGTAAGTGTAAATAAAAAAAGAATTAATATGTTACCTAACATGACGTCGTCGACCACGAGATGATAGTTCACCATAACCCTTAATTGGTTCCCCCAGAGCATCAACGACACTGGGCTCATTACGGCATAGTTTCAATGCACTGCTGTACACAGAATTTGGGCTTTGACGTGAAAACAACTCTCTGAAAATGGCATAGAACATAATGCCTGAAAGTATTAAAAGCATTAAATAGACTTTGCATTAAAAAAACAAATAAAAAAATAGAGTTTAAAAAAGTCCTACATTTTCTTCTATAAAATTAAAACATTCAAATTATATATTTTTAATAAATCCACACATTACAGATTTTAGCAAAATCAGTAACTGGGTTTCAATGAACTACATACAATAAAAATCTCCATAGAAACAAATTATGAATGTTACGAGGATTTAGTTTTGGCTTTGAATAGTAAAACATAAGAGCTTTAATCACATTTACTTATTGAATACAGCCTATACTCTTTAGTATGACCCTTTCAATATAATAACCCATACATTAAGTCCCATTTGCTGTTTCATTGAAGTGTTGATATTTTTATCTCCATCAGAATGCCCCAACTGAACCATTTATTCTAATGGAACAAACAAAACTTTCTTTTTTGTCAATCAAAGAAAAACTAAACTCAGTGACGCGACAGCCCATAGAGGGCCAGGGCCTACTGTGCCCATCTCAGTTTTCCTGACCTTAGGCTCTGGGATGCAGGAGCAGATGTTCCGGTCGGGTGGTCAGCTGAACGCGGAACCCCCAGTGTTTAGTTCCCAAGCATGCTCGGCATTTATCGACCCACTGAAGGGATGGAAGGTTGAGTCAACTTTGCTCGGCCCAAGGATCGAACGCAGGACCTGTGGCATGGGAGCCTAAAGCGCTACCATTCCGCCATGGGCATCATTCAAAGAAAATTAATCCAAAAGCAGATGCATTTTTGGGTTTTCAAAACAAGCACTTTCTTATTGACAATGAATCAATGGACAACATAAGTCTCAAAGAAATGATTCAAATGACTATCTCTTTTTGTGTTACTGCTCGACAAATGTGAAACATTTAGAATTTTCTATGAATGATGAAAGAGTGACTGGACCATTTATATGAGACATGTTTGAAAAGTAAGCACCATTTCAGTCTACCAACACTGCAGCTGTAGTGTCACAGTTCTGTGCATTGCATATATATGTAAATGGTTAATTATTTGTCCATTACAGCAGGATTCTGTTGTGTTTACCCATGTTAGTGAGAGCTCAGATTGTTTACCTTGATTGCAGATTTTGCTGACAGCAAAGAATGTTCCCAACATGGTCCTTTGAGAAACTTGTAGTCAAAGAGATGGTGAAATATCAATTACTTTTCCTTTTTGAGAATTAGAAGTATTGTATCTTTGTGTAATATCTTGTAGAAGTAATCTTTGTGTGGAAATCGAAGTATCTTAGATGTATTTATAACTTTTGTAAATTTCTTTATAAAAGTTTCAATAAATTCATTAATTATATTGTTCTTTTTGAAAACTTTATTCACTCTTTTCAAGAATTGTTATAGTAGGTGGTTTATTTTGGAGTTAGATCTCATAGTATTTATGCACATCTTGATTTTAGTTTTGCTAAGACTTTGAAATACTCTATAATATGTTATGTTATTTAGAAATAATGGTTGCTCGAAACCATCAAAACAAAACCTTAAATTATAACATCCATTTTCATTTAGACCACAGGGAGTGTTACATCTAGCTAGGATTGCATAAACATATAAAATATACAAAATAATATAAAGAAAAAAATCTGTGCAAACAATTCAAAAGTATCTACATACTCATTATGTTCCTTGAAAACCGAATGTTTTTTTCCCCCAAAAACATTAAACATTTTTCAAATAATGTTGCCAATTTTACATACTAATATGACAATATTTAGGCAAATTTACGATTTTTAAAAAAAATAGTCTTTTTGAAATGTGGCCATTATAGCAAATTTCTTAATTTTGGTAGAATTTCAAGAAGAATTTGTAGAAGTTCAATTCCAAGAAACATATTAAACCTAGGTTTAACATAAAATTAGCTATGAAACTACTATAAAGGGCCCTTAGATTGCCATCTTCACTTTTATAAGAATTTAATTATTTTGTATAAAATTCCTCAATAAAGCAGCTTTTTAGTGCTAAAACTTGGCAAAATTTTTTTTACTAGAAATGTAATTAAATTTATTCTAACCATGTTAACTAACTAAGTTAACCCCTTTTACATGATCTTGTTTTATGACTGTTATTGCAACAGATTCCTTAGATTAAAATTGTTAATTTGACTACAATTTTATTACACCAAAAAACTTCGAATCGCGCATTACACCATTAACTTTTTAATACCTTCGTGCCACACCGCTGACTCATTTGCAATGCATTTCACATGCTTTTTTTCCCCTTTTGTTAGCAGTTATTGTTGAGGAATCATACAAGACTTCGGAAATTCCATTATTTTTCATATCTATGTTATTATGATATGCAAATTTTCGTTGAGTAATCACTTTTTTTGCACCAATTCGTATTTGATCATTAATAAAATTTTTTGGCAGTAATCACAATTTTTACACAATGTTTAAAATATCGTTTTCAATTCAATTTTATTAAGACATACTAATTTATTATAGTATATATAATATTAAGTATATATAGTATTAATATTAGTATATCTTTACAAGGTTGATTTGTGTTGATTCATGGTTTGTTTATTGCCTTTTTGACAGTTATTGCTAACTTTCTTATACAGTTTTTAATGTCGCATAATTTTTAATTTGCTTTTATTGCAAAATTCAATTTCTGAGCTAGAAAAATTCCAATGTAAATCTGTTAGGGTTTTTTTCATGCTCATTTCAAACAAATTCCATCGTAAATCCACAGTCTGGTTGACCAGTGTTGTGATTTTAGCCGACGTCATCTTCCGTCATCACTACGAGTTAATGACGACAGCCTGTAGTTTCTGAACAGCGGCGCTGTCTTACCTTTCCAGAGAGTATATAAACACGTTACTAATAGATGTGCATTCGCTAATCTTTGTTACTTGCTGCTAGCATGTTATTTGTTATGTTTTGTTGGTTTATTAAATATATATTTTAAGTTATCATGTCCTTAATTGGAATACAACACCAAGAATACTCACAATTCAACAACCAGTAAGAGGTTTGAACTTGTACACGGATATTAAAATCCCGAATTTTTCAATACAATATTTTTCTAATATGATATAACTTGCATTTGAGTAATATTATGATATAACTATCATTTGAGTAATAAAAAATCAGGAAGGATATATTTAATGAACAGATTTCCAAAATGCGGCAGATTTTAGCCTGGGTGTGGAAAGGTGCAAATAATGGCGATAAGTTCCCGTAAGAGTTGGCAGCTATGGTATTGGCTTAATTTATCAAATAACTGCCAAAAAATAATTGATGAAAAGCATATAATCAAGAGATTTCATTTAATGTTTAACATAACAAAAGTTTTAGTCACAATTTACAGAATTAAATTAAAATTAGATTTTAAAAACCTTTTAGGAAAAAAAAGCTTAAACAAATTGCTAGAACAATGATAATAGAGACTAAAATAACTACCTGTTACACCAACTCCAGCAATGATTATTCCAAGATAGCCAGCATCTTTTGTGGTCTGTTTCACTAGAAAAAGATAGATAAATCTATATAATATGTTATAACTGAAAATTACTTACATGAAAACAATACAAAAAGAAACAATTGCAAGTTTCAGTACAAAATTTTTTTAAAATTAATGCAGTGATAGTTAACGCTTGTCAAATGGATTCGGAAAACCTATAGCTCTGGCTCATGAACAAGGCAAGGATGCTTCAAGTTGAATACTAATGAACAGAATCCACCTTGTGCTAACAAAGTGCATTAAACACTAAGATTTCTGTAGATGCAAAGAACACAGTTTCAAACCAAATTTATTAAAAGTATAATTAGCATAATATAGTTGCCACTTCATGTTTTTGAACATAAACTATTGCTCAGAAAAAATAGCTTGGTAGCCAACTTCTTTACTTTTTCAGGCAAAGATAACTTATATTAAAATAACTATCGATATATATTAGTTTTAAAAAAAGAAGTTTTTGTATTTTATAAAAATTTTGATGTTATGTAAATTTTTGTTTTCTTCTGTAGAAATTTTAAGTAAAAAAAAAAAAAAAAAAAAAAAAAAAATTAAAATTAATAGAAGTTTTTATGAAACAAAAATCTGTTCAAAAACTATAAATTTTGATAACCTGCTACTCTAAAAATATTTTGAGGTCCAACACATTTTATAAATTAATCATAAATTATTCTTGTTTGAAATTAGAATGGATAGATAACTGAGCTTAAACAATAACAAGCTTCTTAAAACTAGAAAAAAAATCAAGAAAACATCTAGCCTATTCAATTGCTTATGTTGTGCTTATCAGACATAAAGTAAACAGTTTTGATATTTCAGAAAATTTTATTATTGAGATTAGAATTTCATTTCCCCCTCAGTATTACTATTGAAAACATTTTCCCAAGTATTATGTATTTCATTATGTTGCAAACATGAATTGAACAGATAGTATTGAAAATAATAAATAAATAAAGTGAATGATTTGATATATTTTTTAGAACAATGTGCATAGCCAAATATACAGTAGAGAACACACAGATATACAGTAGAGAACCAATTATCCAGAATGCTCTGGAGCATCCTGGATGTCTGAAATTCTAGTTTTCTTGGATTGGCCAAAAAGTGTAGTTTATTGAACCCAAACTACAATATAAAAGAGTAACACATTTAAAAATAAGAAGAAAAAAAATAAGATAAGATCTCCTAAATAAAAAAAGGTAAAAAAAATAAATTTTTAAAGAATAAAAACATTTACAAGTTTAGACAAGAAAACCAAGTGTAAAAAATACAAAATTCACACATTTATTTTGTGAAGATCTATTTAAATCATCAATTTAACTAATATAAAACAAACCAATGATAAAAAAGGCAATATATTTCATACCTAATTATAAAAAAAAGAAAACTATAAAATACAAGGAAAACTATTAATAATTGTCAAGTGTTGTTTTCATTTAATTTAATTATTAATAACAAATTATTAATAATTAAATTAAATAAAAACAACACTTGAAAATTACCAAATGGAAACGATAGTTGAAAAGGTGCCAACATAAATATTAAAACCCTGGACAAGGCAGGGTAATATAAAATCAACTTAACTAGATTCCTACTTTATTATTGACTAAAAAATTTGAAATTGAAATTCTAATTGTTTTTGTATTCCAATTAATATTTTGTATTTCCATTTCACTTTTTTTCTTTTTACCTTTTCTCAATAAAGAATAGGGATATATATATATATTTTATTTTTCTTTCATCTTCTGTTCACTGATATGCATGTGCAAAGCTTTTGCACACCCCTTGTAAATCAAAGAGAAAACGAAATCAGCATAACACTTTTTTATGTTTGATTGACAGCAGCTTATCAGAAAAACAATGATTCTTTGGGACACCCAAAAAATAAAATATTTGTCCCTTCTCTGCCCTTTTGACCTAAAGGTCTTCAAGGTCACAGAAGAAATATTGAAGTTATCCCTCAACAAACAGGGAGAAACATACCCCCACATTTTCCTCTACTAACTTCAATGATGAGTCAAATTTCTTTTTTCTTCAATCATTCTAGTTCAAAATAGTGGGAAAACCAAGCAAACTCTTTTCCCCAGTTTTTTGGATACTGGATAAATGGTTCTGTATTTTATACATTAAATTAACAAAATGCAAAATCATTTTCAAAGAACTACATCATAAAATAACTTATTTCCGGTAAAGAACGATGTTCTAGATTTCATTAGCAAACATAAAAACAGAGCAGCTCATTCTATTTTTTAAAAAAAATAACGATTACTTAATTCAATTACGTAAAAAAATAAAGTTTTAATTCAAAATTTCAATTGGTTAAAATAGTTATCAGGTGAAATTTTTAGATTTAAATATATATTATTGATACTGCTATATTATTGATAAATGCTTTTTCAACAAAATCATTTACAAGATTATGGTCCTAGATAAATTTTTCTCAAAATCAGTATTTTGGTTTAGTGTTTTTCGTAAATGAAATAATAAAAAAAAATTCATCAATTTTGAAATGAGTATTGCCAGAAATAAATTGCTATATGGACCCGATATTCATACTACTGAGATTATTGAATTTTTTTATTAAATTATTTTTAAATCAAATGATAAAAAGATAAATTACATTATTTTGAATTGACAAATTTGTAACACATAAGATTTCTTATTGTATTTGCTAAATGTTAAAATAGTGAAAAGACAATAGATTCTTACTTTTTTTTTTAAAATCCCGAATTTTAAATTTATTGAATCTTCCCCCCATAAAAGAACTCAAGTGTATAGAGAATTTTCATAACAAATCCAGTAAAATAAAACTACAATAAAAAGCCTCAAATATTTTATTCAATTAGTGGACAGCCCAGCAGACATCTTATTTCTCATGATCTTTTTATACTTAAATATCTAGAATCTGAATGAATTAAATTAACAAACTTCTTTAGAAATTCACTTCGTTTGAATTTTTCCTTTTGCCTACTACATTAATTATCATATAAAATTCTCCAAACGGGCATTCTTATTGTTGATCAAATAAACATTACAGATATTAGTTATTTTATGTAAACAGTAAGGGCTTTGTCCCTGTTCAGCTTTCTCCACCGACCCTTAAAAGTGCTTAACAATAATATTTGTTTCTTAACAATAAACAAATTGTAACATCAAAATTGAAAATTTCCCGATTAAAAGATCACAATGTGAGTAGTCAAGTTTTTCAACAAAAAATAAGCACTTTTTAAACAATCAAAAAATATTTTTAGCACTTCAAAAAATATCATAATTAGGAGCTGCACACTAATAAAAATGTTTTCTTTCTATTGTTGAAAGTTCTTCATAGATACATTAACAAAATGCAAAAATAATTTTTAAATACTTTACATGATCCTGATAAAATAACTAGTTTCTGACAAAAAATTATTTTCTTGAGAATATTAGCCACCATAAAAACAATTTATACACAATTTTAAATATATTCAATATTGAGTGGCTCATATTATTTAAACTAATAGTTACATTATTTAATTCTGTAAAAGTTTTAATTCACAATTCTAATTAATTTAACTAAAAGGTTATCAAGTGTATTGTTTCAAAATTTAAATAAATGTTATTTATAATAGCATAGTCAACAAAACATTAAAAAGATTGATATTACTGATCATACCAAAATTTATAAATATAGGAAAATAATTAAACAAATTACGAAAACTTTAATAAAGTTATATTAAAAACGTTAATTAGTGACTGGCCCCTAATAATTTTTTATTAAAATTCGCTATTTGGTTTAATATTTCTTTAATAAAATGATTAAAAAAAATTGAATAATTTTGAAATGTAAATACAATGAGAATTTAAGCTAAGCATTTTTGTCAGAAAGAAATTATTAGAGGGTCTTTACACTCATAATAATTAATAAATCTGAGACAATTAAATTCTTTACTTCAATTGTTTTAAAATCAAATGATTAAGAGATGAATTAAAGTATTTTGTAATGATCCTAAATGCGAATAACATAAGATTTAAAATACTGAAAGTTCCTCACTTCATACTTTTTTAAAATTTTGTCTTTAAATATTATTAAGTTTTTTCCTAAAACAAATTAAGAGCACTGAAAATTTCAAAGGTAGTTATACAATAATAAAATGTAATAAGTAAAAATACAATAAAAGTTTTAAAAAAGTGAACGGTACATAAGGTAAAAAATTTTAAGTTTCAAAATCTAAATTAATTCTTATCTTTATTAAATTAAATGAATAAAAGGGAGATGGAAATTTTGAAGTGATGAAGCTCTGTGATTCTTGACTGCTCAGAGGATCGACATGGAAATGTGTACTTAGTGAATGGTTCTCAAGTCAAATTCAAAGATTATGGTACTGTTCTATAAATAGTACAGTGAGCCGTTCGCTTGCCATTTTTGCTTGACGAAGACGCTTCACCATTGTAAATTTACCCTGGACAAACCTCTGGTAGTTTAACCTTATATCTGTGCATTTTGGTCTCATTAAACCTCTGCTCCATCTTTGCAACTAGTCTACCTTCGACTTAAATAGATTTTAAAAGCTCCTTTAATATAAAGCGTCTAGACCAATGCACTTCATTTTAATGATACAGAATTTTTAATACCTAATATATATATTTTAATGGCGGGCACTTGGAACTATTGTCCATTGGCCACAGAAAGTGCCAGAACTGTTAACTCTCTTTTCATTACCCAGTAGGCACCTGTGGCGGAGCCACAGCGGTGGAGCAGCCTCGCCCACGTCACACTACCACAACCCTTTTATCCCCGTGGCAGAAACAGGGCGACACGGCGACATTGTCGCAGAAAGATTTTTTTATTTGTGAAAAAAGAATTTTTGGTTTGGCAAATAAAAGTTCTCAAAAAAGATTCTGCAGAAACAGAACCTGTTTTACAAAAAAATAATTTTTACAGAAACTTCTGCAGAAGCAATAATGGTTCTGCAAATTTTTTTTCTTACTGAATAGTTTTTAAATAATTGTTTTTCTAGCGTACCGCGGAAGGGGAAAGCGCTCGTTATCTTCCGTTAATCTCCAACACAAACAGTTACTGGATAAAAAGGGGAGAAATTTTTTCCCCTGTATTAAGCTATTTTTGGAAATTTGCCTACTTCGGCCTCTATCGCTGGCGCAGTAATTTGCTTTGTGTTTTCTTTTTGCACTTATGTAGAAAATTTTTATGCGTAAAAAGATTCTTTTATCTTTTATTAAAAAAAATTTGAAAACTCATTTTTCAAGACGTCATTCCGAAGAACAAATAAGATGGAAGTCGACAACATCTAGCGATGTCAGAGATATTTTTTCTGGAAAGCGACAGGAAAAAAAGAAGAGAAGCTTCCCCCGCTACTAATATTAAAAAAAAAAAAAAAAAAAAAAAACGTTCTAGATTCTAACCAAATATTCTTACTAGTAGCGATGTCGATAGTAAGGATGAAACAGCATCTCCAACAAATCAAGAAATTTTAGAAGCAGTCAAAGGTAAAAAATAACTATATATATATTTTTTAAAGATAAAATGCCTATATCCTTTGAATTAAGTCGACGATATAAAAACACACTCGCAATCTGAGGATAAATGAAATAAAGCCCGATAGATATCTCACTATCTACGATTTTTTGGCATGCGAATGAAAACCAGATTGGTGGAAAATATTTACTGGCGAATCAAACAGGTTTCCATACGCATTCGAAAAAAATCGCATCCAATGAGTATGGCTCTAATACCGATGTTTCAGTACTGATGAAGACGATTTTGTTTCGAAATGTTGAATAGACTTGAGCGTATTGAGTCGTAAACCGCGTCTGCGTACTTCGTGGGAAATCAATGCTATATATGTACACAATACAGTGCGACTTCTGTTACAAATCACAAGCGCTGTGTATTTTTTTCGTTCTGAACTTAATCTGATCACGAAAAAAGTTTTATTTACCTCCTTTAAAAAAAAAAAAAAATCTTTCAATAAGTCAGCACAATATTAATCGAATCTAATTAATCTGTAATTGTTTTCATATAGAAAAAATTGAAACAAAGATTGCGTTAATTTTTTTGCTTTTAGAATTCGGATATAGTCAATCCTATTTTATTATTTTAATTACTCAACTTCAATATTGATTTTTTCTGTACCTGATATAACTACTATAATGAAACTGTTAAATCATACTGTTTTAAATTAATACTTCAAATTCAGTTATCTTGTTTTATAAATTTAATCTTTTTGTCCATTCTTAGCTATTTTTATAAGTTCCATCTTATTACAGGTTCTGGGTAATCTTAATTTATGCTCTAGTAAGCATTTTTGTCTGCAGATCTATACATTTATAATTTTTCTTTATTACCAAAGATTATGCAAATTTAAACTTAAATAATTTAAACTTATTAAGAAATTTAAACTTATATTATGAAATTAAGAAAATAAAATCTACACAGTTTTATTCTATGCATGTAGGCTTTTTTTATAAACACGAAGTGTATCTATTATTATAAATTCATTACACATATATTTATAACGATAAAAATATTTTGCAGAAAGATATATTTATAACTATCTTGCAGAAAGATATTGGTTCTAGTTAGGTTTGTCGCAGAAAAAATTCTGCCACAGGGCCTTTTATAGGGCGGGTCACATTCACACACAAAGGAGAAAGAACATAGAACACAGATAGAGAGAAAGAAACATCCTTGCCTTGCCCGGGATTCGAACCCAAAACCTTTCTGATGCAAGGACAGTTCCCTGCCCCCTACACAGGCTGGTCGGCATACCGATATAAATATATAGTCTTAAATGAAATCAAACGTTTAATTCACTTATTCAGAATCCACTATTTTAATTTCTGAAACATCTAAAAAAAAAAAAAAACAAGAAGAAAAAAAGCTAAAAATTCATATATAAAAAAACAAATTCGAAAAGTCAAATATTGAAATTGACCAAAAGATATTCGAAATGGGGTTCAGGTTTATATATAAACTATTAACACTGACTCCTGTATCATCAGCACCGATTTCGTCACTTAGTTATTTACGTTTAATTCTGATGAGATATTTGCATGTTTGTAATGTGGACTGCCTTTTAGTTCTTATGGTGAGCTTAAAATTTTTATTAATTAAATCATTATTATTTTTCATATATAAAATAAGTAAAAGCTATATTTACCTTTCTCTGCAACAGTAATTTGGCCATGTTCATTTTCTTTATGACTAGTAACTGCATTATCATGGTTATCATTGCTACTTTTCCACCTGTAATGAATATGAAATGACAGGGGTTTCATGTATATGAAAGACTCTTTGGGAGGATGACGGCTAGATGAATATGCTAAAGTTCTCAGTGTAAAAGGTCTTGAACTTGTAGGCATAAAATACAATCGAGATAACATTTCTAGAAAAAAAAAAAAATATTAGTTTTACATTAAAAATTATTCAACAATAATAATGATAAATTTCAAAATATTCAGGCGAATTATTAAGGAAGGATGAAAACCCAAAGCTAGATTAATGGTCCCAGAATAGGTAAGAAATTAGGCTAATCAATAAACTTTTTATAAAACAAACCTCTGATAAAGCATTAATCATATGGATAAGTTCAAAGGAAAACTTATCTTAGTATTTCTCTTTTTTTTTTCTAAAAAAAAATAAATAAATAAATAAAACATTAAAAAAAATAGAACTGTTTGTTGTACAGGAAAGCACTCAGCATTCACATTTCAGTTTCATAATAAATTTAAATTTCCTTCCTCATAATCAGAAATATACATTATAGAGGTCTTCAAAGATTATGTCAAATTAAGAGCAAAACATACCCAAAATTTTGTTTTAATGTAAAAACTGAGTAATCAACTACACATGCAACAAAAAGTTACAGTAAATGAATGAATTGATATTTAAAGTTTAATAAATTAGTTTACATGTTCATTAATAACTGAGATATTATATTAATTATATTACAATATATAACTAAATTATATTTTAATGATTGCAATTTAGCTACGATTATTAATAAATGTATAGTGCCATACCAGACTAAAATAAAACAATTTATGATTAAATGAAAAACTTTACACCATCACTATACAAGTAAGAAAAATGTTATTTTTCTATGATTTTACCATCAAGTAAATTTGCCCATACAAATTGATGTCCGTTTTCAAATATACCATCAAGCAATATTGGAAGTCAATATAATGCAGAAGTGTTTTATTATTTTAGGAAAAATAAATAAATAAACATTAACTAGAGCTATGACATAATCATTTAGGCAGCTTACTCATCTTTTCTTGGAGCACTTTTACTTCATTGAGTATCAACTTAAAACAGTTATATTCATTAAACAAGTAATAAAATTTTTTTTATAGTTTATGAAAAAGATTTAAAAAAAAATTTCATACATTCATCAGTTTTTGTTTCAATTGCTGTCTTTTAACTAAAAAACCCCAGAAATATAATTACGTACTACAAACTACAAATACGTTTTCAATAAAAATCGCTATCTGCAAATTGCTTTTAAATAAGTTAACAAAAGATAAATGATTCAATATACAAAATTTTGTGATATTTCTAAATTAAAGAATTCAGTGAATTGAGTCTTAACCATACAAAATTGAAGACTTGATTCACATCTGATGCAGGCTCCCGAACCTTCAATGACTGGGCATAAAGAAAGGAAGAAAAAGCAAGCCAGTGACTCTAAACCTGAATTGTGTAGTATCTGAGAATATTTAATTACTTAAAAGAAATGTGTTAGTTATATCATCAATTATTACATTGATGTATATTTAATACATCTATCAATTAATCCACAATTGGTATGAAATATACATCAATGTTTAATTCACATAAGATTAAATTTACCTAGAGAAGAAAAACGAGCCAGAAACAACAATCTAATATCTAGATTTAAACTTAGCTCTTTTAGATCAGTAGTACTTATATGATTAGTACCGACAGACCTAACCAATAACCTTAAAATTACTTTTCTATTTTACATATTAAAACAGGATTGTACAAAATTAAGAAGTTAAATTTAAAATGTTAAGTATTCATGTTTATATTTATTTTAAACTTACGCTTCCGGTTGACTATTTCTTCCGTTTCGAGATAACGGAAATCTATAGATCACTGCCAACCAAACATAAACAGAGCTGTTCAGCGTTTATTCAGACTGACATTGCAAAAGAAGACGCACGCTCTGTCATGCCTGAATTGCTAATCTAACTTTTGAAATAGTTTAAATACTGCGAAATTTATTGATGTTTTCAGCTTTTGCGACGTTTGAAAACGCTCTATATCGAGGACTTTCTTTTCAGGCTTTTATTTACAAAGTTTTTGTGGGGGGGCGGAGTTATCGACCATGCCAACCGTCATCTGTCAAAAGGTACCGCGTGATTGAATCAAGTTAGCATGTCTTATATACCAGTGAATTGATGTTTAATTTTCGTAGTGGTAGTTACACCACAATACTCCTCCACCAGAATTTTATAAGGGTTAGAATTCGATGAACGGATACCACTAGTTGCGCTGTACTTGTGAAAGACCGGGAGAGCTGGAATTAAGATCACCGGTTTTCTTTTTGAGTGCAGAATGTGAGAGGTGTATTAACTTTACAGTCGTAGTCGCTCCTGTGTTGCCATTAGCTGTCGAGTGTATGCAGGCAGACGTTGTGTTAAATCGAGACGAGACTGAGTAGCAACAGCGTGAAGACGTGGATAATGCCGCAGTCACAAGTAGCATGTCAGCTGTTCAATATGGACTATCCATCGAAGTGGGCGTTACTGCGTGTTCAAATCACGTCCGAAGATCACCAATGTGGGGGGGGGCGGAGTTATCGACCATGCCAACCGTCATCTATCAAAAGGTACCTCGTGATTGAAGTTGGATGCTGGATATGAGTAAAATATCAGTATTTGGCCCGAAGGTCCACCAACTGATTCGTCGATTCTATGTAAACATCTGCTAGGGAGTCATATGATCAAAAAAGTTCTGAAGTCAATTAAAAAAAAAGAGTTCATGCCATCATTGGAGTAAGTAGGGCATGGTTTGTGGTGAGATGGTCATCATTCAGGTGGGGAGGCCCCATTAAGAAGAGATTGAAGTAGGCTGGTAACTTCTTGGTTTTTAAGGAGCTCCTGCAGTTCTTTCACTAGTGAAACTGGACGATGAGCTGTAGATCCAGGCGTATCCCTGGTCAGTTTTCTTTTTCGACTGGGGCGGGCCTCCCACCCCTTGAAGTTTGAGGTGTGGTTTCCCTCGCAGTTGCTGCACTTGGCGGGAGAAGTTCTGTCCTTTTTACACTGGTATGAGTAGTGCATTTCAGCACATTTCATACATCTAGGCTGGCTTGTACAAGTTCGCTGAGTATGGCCGAAGCCCTGGCATCGGAGGCACTGTAACGGCCACCGGCCGCCACGAAATCTTTCGGTGCTGATGGGAATCTGTTGTATACTCTTCAAAGAGAAGATCTTATCCTGGTTTGCTATTGGTGTGATGATGAGGAATAGGGGGAGGAGCTTATAGGCTCCACCCATCTCTTCTTAAACTGGATAACACTATAAAGTTTCAAGTTCAACTTCCCAAATTCTTGGGAAATTTCTTCAGTTTTGTAATCATCTGGGAGTCTACGGATGAGTATTTTGGTTAATTTGGCTGGAAGAGCTTTTTCTGTTTTCTTGGAAGGCTCTTTGTCATCATCGGAAGTCTCGTCCATAGCCACAGATGTTGAGGAAATCACGGGCCCCGGCTGGAAATGGACTCTGAAGGAGAATAGCTGCTTGAAGTCGTAGTAGTAGAACTATCAGTGGTTTTGATTACATCATTGGGCTTTTTCTTCTTCTTCTTCCTTTTCCTTGCTGGGGGCTCGTTGTTGTTTCTGATGGGTTTTTCCGATTCAGAGGCCGAGACCTCTTCTATCGGTTCTTGTTTCTGATCAGTCTTGTGGGAGGGGTGATATTATTAGTCTCAGGCACTTGTTCAGTTTCTTCCATCTCCACATTTGGAGTTTCCTCGGGGGGACTCGGCTGTTCGTGCATTGTTGTTTCAATCACTGGAATTGGATTAGCTGAGTAGTAAGGGCTGGTTGCTCCCACGGGAGCCTGGAAGTCCGTCAAAGTGTAAATACTATTTCCACTTTCATTCCTCTGTATAAATGATCCATATTCGTTTTTAAATGTTTCTCCGGGCTGTAAGTTTGGTCTTTTAAAGTCAGGATAAATGATTTAACGAGTTGGTCTTGTCGGTGGAGGAGAGCTAGGCATAGTCTTGCCTTCCCGTCCGGAAATTCGAGAAAACATAATTCGCTCAGAGCTTGGTCACAACACAACCGTACTCTGTAGAGGCTTGAGTCGATCTCTCGGTCCCTCGTGATTGAATCAAATTAGCATGTCTTATATACCAGTGAATTGATGTTTAATTTTCGTAGTGGTAGTTACACCACATTTTCATTTAGTTCTACGAGAATCATTGGTAGAGAAGAACGCTTTTTTAGGAGCAAATAAAAGCACAATTTCTCTGAGGAAAATGTAGAAGAACTTAAAAGACGAACTAGAACTTTGGTAAATCATTTGGAAACAGAGAGCACCCAACATTTGAAGAACAATTTCTCAATAATTTTTCCCTTTCCATTATTAACAAACTTGCAACCTATAACTTCCGATTTCGTGATCACATACTGTTAAAGATGTGTGAATTAAGGTAAAAAAACATTTTTTTGTTTGTTTTTAATTCATTACAAATTAAAAGGAAGTTATTTAAGTTCACATTGCTTACTTCCTTTCCAATAAATAAATGTGATGTCAGAATGTGCAGAAATGTAACAGTTAAAGAATATTCTTCTTCTTTATAGAACAGTATATATTTCTGTATCTATATAATACGGAGAACAACAATGAGGAATTATCCGAATTGCTTGAAATAGTATCATTTGAGTAGATTGTTCATACATTTTTATCGTTTGCTTGCAAGTTTAATTTTGAATGCTTAATTTCAACTAGAATTCAGCTATTCTATTTTTAAGTTAAATAAGCTCATTGCTTTTAAGTTAATGAAATTCATATCGAGATCTTACAATTATGAAATTTTATTGCGTGGTATGTCATCTTAAATTATCAGAAAATTTTGGTATAGTTTTTTTGCTTTAAACCATTCTTTATTTTAGGTTTTTTCAGTTTATAAGTAAGGATTTTTTAATGAAACTTTAAATTTTTTGTTCAAAATTATTGTCAAAATTTTTTTTTTTGCAAAATTAAATGTTTTAACAGTATGCGTTTCCGTACGTTTTTTGCATATTTCAATCTTTGAAGTAATGTGATTCAGAAAAGTATGGAATATAAAGTTTAAATAGAGCTTTTATATTAGATCATTAAATTTAATAGAACGATTTCGCAGACATTAGGTTTTAACTCTAATAAGAATATACATATTTTTTTCTGTTTATTTACAAATATTTTTCCGATGTGTTTTGGTAGTTCCTTCTCTAAAAAAAAGCGATTCCATTTTGTATTCGCTTGCATAAGAAAGAATATCAAACATTTTTCTTTTTTAAATTTAATAAGACACAATAAGGAAGGAACGTTACTATTGCTACACAAAGGAAATCTCCAATGCAACGAGTTGTTTTGCTAGCAGTCCTTCGTCTCAAATAACAACGCCCGCTATAAGTCATTGCGTTCGCGAATGTTTTTTTTTAATTTTTAGTTTAAAAATTTAATTCAATTTTTTCGACCTTTTTTTAATTTATTTTATTTTTGATTTTTTTTGTAACATTTTAAACTCCATGACTCTTTAGACCTTGTTTAAATAAATTCCTATTTTAATTTATACATATGTCAAGCAGTATTATTTTTGTAAAATATTTGTAAATAAACAGAAAAGAAAATATGTATCTTATCTTCTTATTACAGTTAAAACCTAGTGTCTGTGAAATCGTTCTACTAAATTTAATGATCTAGTATAAAAGATTTATTTAAACTTTAAATTTTTACTTTTCTGAATCATAGTACTTCAAACATTTAAATATGCAAAAAGTATACAGAACCACAAAATGTTATATAATTTAATTTTGCAAAAACAAATTTTGACAACAATTTTTATCAAAAAATTTAAAGTTTCAATAAAAAATCATTATTTATAAACTAAAAAACGTAAAATAAAGAATATTTACGATAAAAAATAACGATTCTAAAAACTCCTCATATTGAAATAAAAACCTTTCACTTTTTTTTCAGTCTTAAAGTTTTTAATCAGATGTAGAAAACCATTCTGTAGAGAACTCTCATCAAATTAGAAAAACTTTATTTACAGGAAAATTCTTATTATTAAAGTCATAACATTTAACAGCTTTATAAATCCGGAGAATTTCTAAATGAAATGTTCTTTGTTTGAAAATTTTATTCTCAAATAATATGAACATAGATTAACCCATCAATACCTTAAGATGACATACCAAGCAATGAAATTTTATAATTGTAAGATCTCGATATGAATTTCAATTTGTAACTTAAAAGCAGAGAAGCTGAAGTCTAGTTGAAATTAATCACTAAAAATTAAAAAATACTTACTAAGAAAACGATAAAAATTTATTAATGATCAACACAAATGATACTATTTCAAGTAATTCAGATGATTCTTTATTGTTGTTTTCGGAATTATATAGATACAGAAATATATACTTTTCTATATTCTACACGTTCTGAAATCACATCTATTCATTGTAATGAAATAAGCAATGTGAACGTAAATAACTTCACTTTCATTTATAATGAATTGAAAAGAAAAATGTATTTTACCGTAATACAAACATCTGTAACTGTATGAGATCATGAAATCGGAAAGTATTGGTTGCTAGTTTGTTGATAATAGAAAGGTAAAAATTATTGAAAAATTATTCTTTAAATGTTAACCTTGTTCTGTTTCGAAAAGATTTACCAGTGTTCTGGATCGTTTTTTCAAGTTCTTCTGCCTTTTCCTTAGAGAAATTTTGCTTTTTATTTGTTGCTGGAGAAAAAGCGACATGCTCTAACCATGATTCTGATAGATCTAAATACAAACTTAATAAATAGTAGCTTGATAATATCCAACCCACTAGAGGGCGTATTCAAGCGTTGCGATCTCGAGTAACTCATTTTGAGGGCTTTTTTATGCGTTTGAAAAGAGATAAATACATAGATTCTATTAACTGTATCGATTAACTGTATCTTTGGGGAGAATAGGAAAAAAGTGAGAATTAATAATGTTAATAATAATAAAATAGACTACTCTTTTTTTCATTTTTTGTTGTTGCCATTTCAATATTAAAAAAGGTGAGACCAGCGAATTTTTAAAACAAATGTTTTTTTAAAAAAAAAAAATACCTCTCTTAGCGTAAACTTTACACCGAGAATTAAAAAGTGCTTCCTATGCCTGTCTTGCTATTCTCGATAGCAACGCTCAAATACGCCATCTTGGGAGAAGATCGGTTTCATGGCTTGACCCTTCCCGTTCCTCCTCTTCTCAGTTGTATAGGAATGTACTATAAATATTTTTCTCTTTCTTAATATTTTTCGTATTTCATTATTACAAATATTTTTTAAAATTTCCTCGAGGCTTTCTTTTGGAACTATGTTCAATGTAGTTTTTAGTTCCATATTGTTTCCTAACTTAAAAGTTTTTATTCTATTTGAAAATAAAGACAGAAGCTAACGCCATTCCTTCGCCTATGACTCTCCATTCGTCTATGAATGGTGAAAGCATGCGAAGTGTTTCCATAAGTAGAGAGATCTGCTCTGGGCCATCTGTAGCCCATTTCGATAGTCAATAGTTTTGAAGTCAGGCTATATGGGGCACGGGCGGGTGACTTCACGAGCTTTGTTTACAATCAATTGGGTGGCAAGCTCACTAATAAAAGTCTATGGGATTTTGATGTTTTCTTTGAAAAAAATATGAGCAAATTAATTTCATGTGAAATATGAGCAAACTAATTCATTTTCATGTAGACTATAGTTTTAGCAAACTATTAAGCAAGTTTCGGATAAATGTGATATTCTTTATATGAAAAAAAAAAATGATTTTTATGGGTTAGCGAGTTCTGTCTCCATTTACAGATGCTGTTTATTATGATTAAGAAATAGTTAAAATTTTTTTCAGATGTTAATTAAGTAGATTAAATATATAACCTGCATCATAAACAAAGTAGAGTAATGACCAAATTTTTTTTTATTGTGCGTTAAAATTACTTTCTTTGTTGATCAACTTCTGGGTGGTAGAGTTTCGAATGTAAGGTATTTGCTGATATTTTTACAAAAACACATTGCTATTACAGTATTTTGTTTAATAAGAGTCAAATTTATTAATTTTCATGTATTTATACCAAATGTTTTGAAATTTTTAAGTCAGTTTTTGAATCCATTCGTGTAAACAAAGTCTTATTTTTGTTGCTGAGTATGCTCTTTCCTTAAAGATAATGTTTGTTATGATTCATATTAAAAATTCTTGATTTTTTACTTTATATAATAATTAAGTAGAATAAGTATGATGCCTGTTTCATAAATAGAGCAGAATAATAAACAAAAATTTGTTGATGTACATTAAAATTGATTGGATTTTGTAATAAACTTTTGTGTAGCAGAGCTTCGAAAACAAGAATTTTGCTGATATTTTTACAAATACACATTATTATTATTCCGTCTTTTAAGAGTTATTAATTATCTTTTAAGGGTTATAATTATTAATTATTCTGTCTTTAAGAGTAGAATTAATTAATTTTATACCTATATACCAAACTTTTTCAAATGTTTTAGTTAGATTTTGATAATATTTGTGTAAAAAAGTCTTGCATTATATGATTGAGCGTGCTCTTTCTGACGATAATGTTTGTTATGATTCAAATTAGAAATAGTTCTTGATTTTTTACTTTAGATTTAATTAAGTAGACCCAACATAATGTCTGTTTCATAAACAGAGTAGAATAAGAAACAAATATTTGTTAATGTACATTAAAATTGATTTGCTTTCGTTTATAAGCTTCTGGGTGGAAAAGCTTCGAATACAAGGATTTTACTGATACTTTCACAAATGCACATTATTATTTCATTCTTTTGTCTATTAAGAGTAGAATACATTTATTTAATACATATATACGAAATATTTTCAAATGTTTTAGTTAGGTTTTGATAATATTAGAGTTAAAAAGTTTTGTATTATGTGGTTAAGCGTGCTCTCTTTAACGATAATGTTTGTTATGATTCTTATTAAAAATAATTCTTGATTTTTACTTTAGATATTAATTAAGTAGATTAAATACAGGGTGATTCTAAAAAGATGGGCAAAATTTTGGGAAGTGATAGTACACACCCAAGCAAACAATTTTCATCAAATAATGCATAGTCGAAAACAAAACGCAAAACTGCTAGAGGGCGTCAAAGTTTATGTTCTTATATGAGGCAAAAACACACAAAGAACTATGAAGTTCAGTTATAAAAGCAAATTTAATGGCATGTGATTACAATGAGTGTTCAAAACAGTGGCCGTCAGCGACTATGCACGCAGTACAACGGCGAAGAAAAGAAAGGCGAGCATTCTGAAGCACACCAGGCATATCACGAACTTTCCTTGCAACGGCCGAAAGCTTGGCGACAAGTTCTTCTGTAGATTCAATGGGAGTCTCATACATAAGACGTTTGCATTAAACAACTTTCCAAAAGCGCCAGCATCTTTTGCGTTTTGTTTTCGACAATGCATTCTTTGATAAAAATTGTTTGCTTGGATGTGTACTATCACTTCCTAAAATTTTGCCCATCTTTTTAGAATCACCCTGTATAATGTCTGTTTCATAAACAGAGAAGAATAATAAACAAACATTTGTTAATGTACAACTTTTTTTTTATATTTAAAATTTAATTGTTTTTGTTACTAAGCTTCTGGATAGCAGAACTTTGAATATAAATATTTTGCTGATATTTTCACAAATACACATTTTTATTTAATTATTATGTCTATTTAGAGTAGAATTAACGTATTTTATACATATAAGTCAAACCTTTAATTCATATATACCATACCTTGTATTGCGTCATTGAGCGTGCTCTCTCTAACAATAATTTTTGTTATGATTCATATTAGAAACAATTCTTGATAATTTACTTTAGACATTAATTAAGTAGATTAAGTATAATGCCTGTTTCATACTTCTCCCTCACACTGGTTTTCTTTCAATTTAGGATGCAACTTTGGATGAAAAAAACAATTCAAAAGAAATTGCAAAGAAGTAGATCGAATTATTGAAAGCAAGCTACGAGGAAGTGAAAAAGATTATTCAATCGGAATTTTAAAGGATACAGAATGCTCAATAGGGCTTTAGTGTGGAAACTTGTTTCTTATTTAGTATCAAGTATCTTTCCACCTATTCTTTCTTGTAAGCCGCATCAATCCTTAAGGACATTCACAAAGACTTCTTTCAAAATTGAGTCTGACTTCAAGGTATTCCACAACAAGGTGATAGCATAGTATGAAAGTGCGTATGTTTGTATTGACCTTTGGGTGAAAAAAATTATTTTCTTTAAAATTTATTGGTCATTATGCATGTTTGCTCTAAATTGTCTATTGAACAGCATTGAATTGAGAGTAGGACCTGTATACTTTCCAGCCAGCATTACAAATAAGTTGTAAATAAAGAAAAAAAAATCTAAAAAAAAAAAAAATTAATAATTAAAGGGTTATTGTAAAATAATTCTATCCTTGCCTTTAGAATTTTAGTTATGGAATATTTTATAACCCAATTATGTGATTCTGGTGAGACTGTAATTTTCTCTGAATATTATTATTTAAATGATTAGTTGAATATTCATGATGTACATTAAGAAGAGGTTTGAAAAAAATATATAATTATAGTGTAAAAATATATAATTATATATTAAAAATATGTAATTAAAGCATTAATTATCGTGCATAAATGCTTTTGTTTTTTTTCTTCTTTTTTTAATAATATGTTTTTTAAATCATTCATCGCCACTTATTTATGTTAAATGCTTATCATTTCAGAATTAAAAGAAATATCAGCTTGAGGATGTGAAAAATCTAATATTTCAAGCAGTTTTTCTGATAGTTTGTATTAGAGTGATAAATATTTGTTTAAAAACAGTAATCTATGTATCCACAGCTCTATCTCAGGACTATGACGCCTAACAGTGAGCTCATTAGACTAACATGTTGAAATTGTTCAACACATTCGTGTGACTGTTTAAAAACTACATGTAAGATACACTACTTGCGCATGTGCGAATTACATGCAGAAAGAATGGCCATTTTCTCTCTACCGCACTAGTATATGAACAACCGCTATTTGTTCTTCTAAGAATATAGTGTTTGTTTAACTTACAAATTTCAGCTCCTCGTTTCTAGAGCATCCTGTTGACATGAATGAAATGTTATAAAACATGGTGTATTATACACCGAAGAGCCATTACATTATGACCACCCTGCTAATAACATGTAGGACCACCTTTAAGCCTCAAAACTGCTAGCACCCGCCATGGCATTGATTCCACAAGGTGCTGATAGGTAGTCTGAGGTATCTGCAATTCCCTCACATTGCGAGGGGGTAGCGTGGCAGCACGAATTTGGTTTTCCAAGTAGGACAACAAATGCTCTATTGGAGTAAGGTCAGGTGAATTTGGGGGCCAAGACATAACTTGAAAGTCACTGGAATATTCCTCGAACCAATCCATGACGATTCGCCCCTTATGACATGGTGTATTATCCTGTTGGTAAACACCATCCCCCGCAGGAAAAACTGTTGTCATGAATGGGTGAACCTGGTCAAGTAGCTTACAGACGTCAGGGATTGTTCTATGAGGATTATGGGTCCTAATGTGCCCCATGTAAACATTGTTCCTGGGCGAGAAACCATGAAAACCTGGGCGAGCCCATTGTTATAGATGGAGGGTGGTCATAATGTAATGGCTCTTTGGTGTATATTCTATGTGGTAATTGACTTTTCTTTTCCTGAATTTTTTTCCTAGTTAACTAGTTCGAAAATTTTAAGTGGATTTTTTAAAAGTACTTTGAATACTTAGGTACTCCATAACTTCTTTAATTTTTACCTGATTTCGTTATAAATTTGTTATTATACATACTTATAAATCGTATAAATCATTGGTTTTTTAAAATTGCATTACATTTTTTGACTAATTAAATTATAGATACGCTATTATGACGTCAGCATATAATTTAAACATATACAACATTGTTTTCATCATTGTTTCATTTTCATCTCTTAATATTATTCTTTGTTTTGTAATACGAATAAATCTATAAGCTATTTTCCGGCAGTATTTCTTGTTAATCAAAATGGTACTTGTCTGTTTTTTCGCATTTCGCTGCTCCCTGTTTAACTTTTGGAAGTATTCGTACATTACACCTGTAAAAACTTATGTGTACAATAAAAAAAAATCAACTTGAATAACTTTTTCCTAATGGTCAGATTTTCACAAACTAAATGCAAATCTAAATGGTTCATAATATATATTTATATCATGGCAAACAAGAATAGAACAAGAATAGACCTTAATTCTGGTGGCCAAGATTTATATATATATATGAGCTGATATAATTATGACGGAAGATATACAAAATTTTTACACAATTTTAAACAATGTAATTTTTAATGACAAAGTAAAATTTTTAAATGAAATCGGATTAATAGCTATTGAGGTAGAAAATTTCAAAAAAGCTGTATATTTAAACTTTCATTTCCTAAAAACCAATCTTCTTATTTCGTTAAATTTTTTTTTGTCATTTAAGATAACAACGTTTAAAACAATATAAAAATTTGCATATCTTACAACAGAAACACATTTCGACCATTATTAAATTAATGAAAATATTAAATAAAAATTTAAAATTATTAATTCATTTATATCAAAATTATTAATTCATTCATCTTTGGATTTAAGAATTTTATTATTCTGTGCAAATAATCAAATATCTATCAAATATGCTAATTAATTAACATATTTGAGGTCGCTCTCTTGAACATTAAGATTGGCACTTAGTTTTTTTAAAATTTTATTTTATAATTGGCGTAGAGTAATCTACCTTTGGCTTTACGACTATCAATGTTCAACTTCCTAGTCCTGTAGTTTTGATCCCAACCCATAGGACAAATTAACTCCTGGGTCATGAATTGAATCAAACTAGCCATCGTGGAGGATTTCTCCTTCGAACTCACCCGCATTTGCAATACATCGAGAGAAAAGCAAAGAAAATCTTCCACGGTTAGCCTGACGGTAAGGAGATTCTAACCTATGATCTGTATATAACTGAAGATATTTTACGTCAGCACTAAGGTCGGTTCGAGCTGGGAGCAAATTTCGTATCAATCAGCTATTGCTGGGATCGAACCTTGGTCCCCTTATTGAGAGGCAAGCGCTATTGATCACCTGAGCCACTACGGGTCTGATACTTAGTTTATGAAAATCTGATCATTAGAACAAAATTTATCCTGGACTTTTTTCAATTTGCAAAGTTTACATTCTAATGGTGTAAATTACCATATGTTTTATATTGTTGTTGTCGTTACTAATGCCACTTGTCAATACCAGCAAGCCTGCTATGGGAATCCAAGCAATTTTAAGGAAGAGGGTGCGTTTCCTGTTTTTCAGTGGCGCCATATATGGCTAAGAATACGACTTTGGATACACACACGTCACAGCCCGTTTTACAGGGAGGACCCATTAATATTCCATTCATTCATTCATAGATTACAATTTTGACCTGAACCAGAGAATGATCCCTCTCCAATTCAGTACCCTCAGAGATATTGATTTGCTAGGGGAGCTTGGAGGACTTCATGACCCCACCAGATTCAGCGTGCACCAGTTACCATTTTATACACGAGGATTCTTTGGCCAGCCGGTATCAAACTCGTGATCTCACGAACAAAATGCTTTATTTAAGTTTTACAATTGACATATTCAAGGTTGTTAGTCTAACGGGAACAAATAAATTTTATTTTATAACTAACGCTGAATAACAAATTTATATAGCGGATATAGGGCTCTTAACAGACAACTGCGTAACTTTTCCATTTTGAGCTCAAATCAGAAGCAGATTTGTCAGTTCAGTACTAAACAAATTTGCCTTCATCGAGGGATTTTTTTTTGTTTTTTTTTGGGGGAAACTAACAAGCAATTGCGTTAGGAAACCATGAAAACCTCCCACAATCAGCTTGTTATTAATGGGGTTCTAAGTAATGATTCGTTAATAACTGGAAATATTTTATGTGAGTGCTGTGATGGGTGCAAGTCGGGAGCAGTATGCAAATAAAATACTGTTCCATAAAATTAAAACCTGGGTCATTTATACTTCAAGCACACAATATCATAATTATTCATTTGAAGAATTAATTTGATGTAACTGTTAGTTGCAAATTAATTTTCAAGCTGAAATTACCCAAGCTTTAATTGTACATTAATAGGTTGCTAATATAAACAAAAGACTTTCATGTAAGATGTTTCAATAAAAGTTAAAACGTATTTTTATCCTTAGCAATTGTATCATAAATATAATTGATGCACTCATGAAAGTTAACTGAGCCTTGTAGGTTAAGTATTTTTATTGTCTGTAATCAAACTTAAACTGTTTGATATGAATTTAAAGTTTTGATTTGCATGTTACTCTACTTAAGTTATGATACCTGACACTTTGATATGCTACTTTTTTGTAATAACTCATATAGAGTGTTTTTTCAATAAAACTATCTCGTAAATGTGCTAGACATAACTGTCCTTCATAATATTTCATTCATTTCGATGTATAATAATTACTTTTTCAATACCTAACTAAAGTAAATGTGTGCACTATATTTGGCTTCAAAAATATTTTATGTTTACAAAATTCCTAAAATCAGAATTTTTAACTAAATAATTGAAATAAGACTAAGATTTAAAAAAAAATGTCATTATATAAAAGTTTTGAAATGCTAAAGTTATTTCAAAACGAAAAAGAGGTCTTGTACTGCAAGCACAGAATGTGACAACTATTCTCAATCTTTATTTCAAGTAATAGCATATTCATAAAACACAATTCCCTGGAAATTGGATCATTTGAAACTAATTCGAAAGAAGTTGCTCTGATTTTTATTTTATGATTCGGTTTTGAAATTCAAGTAAAAAAAAAAATCTTGAGATTCTTCTATCGGATAAAAAACTGCTAAATTGTTGGTAACTAAATTTAATTCACCCCGAGCTATAAAAGTATTTAAAACAATGCATTAGAAGCAATAAATTTGTGTGGTCAGATAAGAAAATTTAACACTTTTCTAAACTTTCACACTATGTGAATACCAAGAAAAAAAAAGATTTTAAAATTAGAATAAAATTATAGCGTTGAGTAATATTTTTAGCCAAACATGTTTTTGTAAAAGTAACATTTTTCGCGTGTGAAATTAAGCTGCAAGATACTTTTTTTCTCCGTCATTTTTCATACCCTGACATAAGCAGAACACCTCTTTTAATCTTTATTCTTCTTGGTATCCAGACTCTTTAATTTATCAAGCTGTTGATAGAAAGTAAAGAGACGGAAAAAAAAAACTATTCGTTTATAAAAACGGTTCATATTCTCTTTATTAGAACTAACTGTAACTAGTGCTATGATACTTTTTATTTCGATTTATTGAAGTAATTTGTTTTATTAGCTATTAATAAAATCTCCCATAAATAAGGAAGATAATCACCGCCTGTAAAATATTTTAAAAACATGCTTTAGTTTTTAATGTTTTCCGTATGTCTAGTAAAAGTTTACTAGACAAGCGTAAAAAACGTAAAGGAGTTTTTCTTTGGTGCTGTGTTGTGCGCTATGATCATGAAAATTTTTATTCTGACGTTTTAGAAAGAAAATAAATTTTTAGAAAATTAGAAATTAAACAAATATGAAATTATACTATAGTAAAAGTTTACTAGACAAATGTCAGAAATGCAAATGAGTTTTTTTGTGCTGTGCTCAATACCTTATACTAATTTTTAAATTGATGACAAAGCTTATAATTATAAGTTAATTAGTAATTTTCTGCCGAAATACAAAATTGGTAATATACTGGTCTAAATAAGTTTTCGTGATACGTGAGAATTTCTTTTAAATTTTAATTGTTTTTGTATTAAAAGATTATGTGCAGTTTGGCAATATGCAAAACTGCATTTTTTATTATTACCATACAAAATATTTGGTAAATCTTTATTAAAATTAATATTATTTATTTCGTATTTCACAATGTCTATGTTACAGAAAAAAAATGGATACTTTGACATTATAGAAAGCAACTAAAACTCTTTTTAAGAATTTTTTGAATTGCATTTAAAAAGTAGGAAAAGTTTAAAAAGACTTAAAAAAACGAAAAAAGAATTGTGCTTTGCTATGCATTTTATGGAAATGTATAAATTAATTCCACAATCCAAAATTGAAAAGTATGGATCGAATAGAATTTTTTTAAATGCTAAATTAGTGATATTTTCTTTTAAATTTTGGCACAAATGTTGCGACGCCTAAATGTATTTTTCTATTATTATATTAAATATTTATTAAATACTTATTGAAATTATTATCAATATTAGTATTGCGTTTAATAATATCTGGGGTACAAAATAAAAAAGTATATTATTTTGCTGAAGTACATGTAACAACAGAGCAATTTCAAACAATTTTCAAGCACTTCAGGTACGGATAAAAGAAAAAATCAAGATACAAAAAACGAAATTAACTAAATAAAAAACATGGTTACGTAATAAAGAAATAAAGTTGGTTACGACATAAACAGTAGTTTCAATGCAAAAAACCAACACCTTCGTTACTGCCAAGATGCAAATTGATGAACCGTTGTCGTTGTATTCTCTAACTTTTGCTTATCTAGTTTGATAATTGCTGACAAAAATGCTTAGATTCTTGCACTTAGTTGCAGACATTTTAAAACTGAAACTAGTGGAACCTCTAGTATAAATATTGGTATTATATTCCTAATTTTATAATTTCCATCAGTAAAGTACCATTTTAGGTTCCACTGTTACATAATGAAACTTTTAGCAAAAACTTTTTAGAAAGCAACACTCGTAACAAGCTTATTTTCATAAAAGACTTTTTATTTTAAATAGATCAGCAAATGCATTACAAAGAAATGAAAGCTAATTTTGAGAACATAATATAGTGATTGAACAAAATTATGGAAAGAATGCTATATTAACTAATTTTTTTTCATATTTCTCAAGAAATAATCAGAGAATTATTTTACAAATTTAGAGAAAAATTTACGTCATGCAATTATTTTTATGTATCAATAAAGTTTAAAACGTTTAGAGGTTTGTGGAACTGGCAATAAATTGCAAATGAAAAAGAATGTTTTGGAACACTCTATGGCAAAAAATTTAGTGATAAGCTTGCAACTTCTATAAATTATCATATGCACTAAATTTCATAAACATAGCTTAAATATTGATGGAGATATAGACATTTTTATAACAAAACGAATTTTTTTTTGTCACACGTTTTCTTACAATAATTGCAGAAATATTCAATAAAATTAAATAAAATTGCGGCGCAATTTTAAATTAATAACAAAAATATTGTTTTAATATTAAAAAGAAAATCCTTGAACACTATGCAAAATAGGAGCACTTAGTCATTCTTTCCTAATGTGCATGCGCGGAAAACATTAAAATTTTTCTCATAATTTTGTTCTGAATTATATTTGGTATCTTATGAAAAGAAATCTGATTTGAGTTTGACCTACACTCTTCTAAAGTTATAAAATAATTCACTGAGTATTTCTTGAGAAATAGGAAAAAATTAGTTAATATTTTTTTTATTTTATAATCGTCGTTGAACAGCCGACCCAATATTTTGGGTTTACTATTGTTCAACTCCGCAGCCTTTTGATTTTGAGTCCAATACAGAAGATAACGGAACTCCTTGATCAAGTATAGGGAGAAATTTGCCTTTGTGGAGGATTTTTTGAGGAAACTAACCCGCATTTGCGTTCAATGGAGAGGAAAACCACGAGAATCTCTTACGGTTAGCCTGACGGCAAGGGGACTCAAACCCATGATCCGTCTACCACTGAGGATATTTCACTTCAGCACTGTGATATGTGCAAGCTGGATTCGGAATTCGTATCGACCAGGTATCGATGGGATTCGAACCCGGTTCACCTCATTGGAAGGCGAACGCTATATCTCCTGAGCCATTACGGTTCAGGGGTTAATATGGAAGTTGTCCCATAATTTTGTCTGACGTGTCAAAAGCAACCGCTTTAAGTGCTAGACATAAGACCCTCGACATACCGCTCGACATAACCACTCGACATAAGACCCCAAAATATGTTGTTTTTAAGCAGAAAAATGTAAGAATGATATTTTTAACTAAAATATTACTTTAACCCTTTATTGGGTCATTGTTTTTATTAATGTTATGTAAAAATAATTTTGGGATTGAGATTTATTTAAAAAAAAGAAATTCATTTAGATCTAAATTTGATTTAATTTTTAATACTATTTTTTTATTTGCTGGGAAGGTGGTGGGGTTTTCAAACTTTTACATACTGTAAAGATTGCCAATAAACTTGAACTTGTTTGCTTATAAATAACTAAATTTATAAATTCTCTGTCTATAGATACAAATAAACTCGATGAGAAATGAACAATTAAAAGAACGCATGACATTCAAGAGAAAATAGCTTGTCCAGTATTGTCCTCTCTTCTTGACTCCACGCAAACCTTTACTGTTACCAAATATTATGTAAATGACGCTCTTAATTGGTATTTTATTTTCTAAAATTATCCTCGAAGGACTGCATAAATCATAGGTGACAGAATAGCTCTCCATCGGCATTTAAAAATTAATGAAGTTGGTAGCAAGTATACTTCCCAAGACCTCATAAAGTGTTAACGTATGCTTCATAAATCTCTTTATTCTAAAGTATCGATAGTATTTTATTTTTTTCCTGTAAGCAATGAAAATGTTCAGTAACCGTCCTAAACATATTTAAAAGGAATTTTGAAAATTGATCTTATAATAAAATAAGGATAATAAAAAACGCAATATTCCTTTCTATGCTTTTGACACAGATTTTTATTATTATTTCGTATTAATATAGGCCCAAATAAGTGAAAGATATAATATTTAGCATTTTAATACTTTATGGTTATGAAATACAGTATGAAATAACGGTGTCTTTTTCTACGTTAAATCTTCCAATAATGGCTCACTTTCATACAATAATTTTTCAAATTTTCTCTTATTTACATTATTTTCATCTAAGAGAAACAGTGATTCATCAATGAAATTTCTTTAATTCTCAAAATCAACTATTGATAAATTTTTGAATAGGAATGAGAAACATTTTTTTTTCTAAACCACTTTTTTTAGACTTTATATTTTAGTACAAATATAACTTCGAAAATACAACAGATTTTTCAGTAACTAGTAGACTGTTTTTTATAATTAAATAATACCAAAACATATTTTTGCTCGTAATTAGTGCGTTAGAAAAAAATCAATAAAAAGGACACCGGTGTCCCACCTGCGTCAAAGGGCTGTCTCATTTTAAATTTATGATAATTTTACTATGCATATCACGCATTAGGATTTTCTTATCGCCTTATTAATCTGAATTAAAACATGTCATGTGATGCAAAAAGTCTCATACACTAAACTTTTGGCTTAATTAATTTTAAACTTCTCGATCTTGTTTTTTCATTAGATAAATAATGACACAATGCTTTTTAGTGAAGATGATTGTCGAGAAAGATCATTGAAGAGAGTTATTGTTTCCTTGGCTATGATGAGTTAGTGATTTTAAGATAGTTGATGCTTATAATAAATTAGAATATATGGTATATTACATATTGTTAGTATTTGAGTAACAATATATTAGTGTTTATAACACATTTTACATCGCCCGTCATTTTGTTAGTTTAGTCTCTTTTTGATTATCTTATTAAAATCATACACATTTTATGTAAAATAATAACTTATTATTAAATTAATATACTAGAATGATATAAGAGAAATTTATAAATGACGTATACCTTTTTTTTCCATTTATTTAACAGTGTCAAACATTATTAGAATTATTTCTGTTGTAATGACCAGATATGTAGCAAAATTATTGTTTATAGATTATATAGTTAGCAGTACCATCTATTGGCGAACTTTAAACTATTTTTAAAAACTTGGTGAGAAGAAATTCTAGTTTCTAAAGCAGAACGCAGCAAGCCATGCATTTCTGTTCCTTTCATTTTTTAAAATTTTTCTTTTAACCGTAGATCATGTTTGTGATGCTTGCTAATTAAGCATATATTGTTACGTCCAAACCAATAAACTAGCACTATCACACGTTTAAAGCTATTTCAAATATACTTCATGAATGAATGTGTAAATAAAGAAAAAAATGACAAAAAAAAAGTCTTAAAAAATAATATTTGATTTTCCATTCTGATTACATAAAATCCCTTCAAAGATTTAGTTTTGAATTCGTGTTCCACAAGCGTTTTTTTAATAAAAAAAAATTGCTAGTTAACTTTTAATAACATAATTCTTCGTCTCTTGTGAAAAGTGAATGTGTATAAAATATTGTTAATTGGTTTTGAAGTTAAGTTTAGAGTCACACTCATAAATAATACATTGTTGATGATTAAATACTAAATTTTTTAATGAAAACTTATCGTACTTTATTTGTTTTGAAATCGGATGCAAACTTTTGCTGTCCCGTGATTGGATTTAAGAGACGATGCGTATAAGTGTTATAACTTCAAAAGAGATTTCTCTCTCTCTCTCTTTATATATATATATATATATATATATATATATATATATATATATATATATATATATATATATATATATATATATATATATATTCATCTATTCAGTCATATACTCTACTGGCCATTAAAATTGCTACACCAGGGAGTAGTGCAAATAACAGTATGATATTTATTGGGCACATACATTATAGTTGGAAGAATAAGTGATTAAACTTTCAGGATATTTGGATGTATAGATCCTGAGGAATCAGTACTCAGAGAAGCCTCCCCTGGCAGCAATAATAGCAGTTTTCTTCTGGGCATCGAGTCGAACAGAGATTGAATAGCATGGACGAGTACAACATTCCATGCAGCTTTAACGTTATGTCACAATTCATCGACGGTAGCGACAGACAAGTGGTGGCGTGCCAGTCGTTTGGCAACCATTGACCAAACGTTTTCAATTGATGAGAGATCAGGAGAACGTGCTGGCCAGGGAAATAGGCTAACATGATATGTGTGCAGTAAGGTCAGGACAGTTCTGGCGACATGCGATCGTGCATCGTCCTGCTGAAACGTAGCGTTATTGAGGCCTCGAAGATAAAGCAGAGCAAATGGCCTTAACACATCAGAAATGTAACGGCTGCTGTTCAAAGTGCCTGCAATGCGAATAACAGGTGATCGAGACGTGTATTCAATGCTCCAGGTACCTCATACCATTACTCCAGGTGATGGGTCAGTATGACGATGGCGAATGCAAGTTGCCAAAAGGCGTTCTCCACGATATCGGCAAACACGGATGCGGTTATCATGTTGATGTATACAGAACCTTTATTCGTCTGAAAAGACGACGTCATGCCATTCCTGTATCCAGGTTCGTTGTTGATCACACACTCTGCTTGTGATGCAGCGTCAAGGGTAGCCGAAACCATGGTCGCCGTGCTGACAGTCCATGCTGCTGCAAATGCCGTCGAAATTTAGTGCAGACACTTGTTATCTTGCAAATGACCACATTTGTTGACTCAGGGTTCGTGACATAGCTGTACGATCCCTTAAGGCCACGTGGATAAGATGTCTGTCTTCTCTGCTGTTAGTGTTGGGGGGGCCGCTGAGATCCTGCACGGCGTTCTATATGACCGTCATGAGCCCATCCATTCCATATTCTGCTAGCAGTCATGGGATCTCGACCAACACGAGCAGCTATACTTCGGTATGATAAACCGCAATCCCGGTAGGCCACAATTCGACCTCGATCAAACTCAGACAAATACTGGTAAGCATTTTTCATCTTGCACGTGGCAACAAACAAAATCTTTTTTTTCCCCAAGAACAACTCTCAAATTCAGATTCTGCATGAGAAACTTACTGTCAAATCTCTTCTTTTATACACATTGTAGGTGTCGCTGCAGCCGCTTGCTTTGCATGAATGCGCTAATAAGCTAATCATTTGAATACACCACATGCTTTATCCGTCTTGCAATTTTCACGTTCGTGGTGTGTCGCCTTCCTGGTGTAGCAATTTTAAGGGCCAGTAGTGTATATTCATATATAAACACGAAAATTTAAGAGCACTGTAAAAAAGTTTGGTGCATATTTTACATTGCATGTGGTCACATTTTTTATTTAGTTTTTTACTGTTACAGTTTTATTGAAATATCTATAAATTTTTTGTTTGTCAATTACTAACAACACACATTTTCATGCGTATTAGAATTAATTAATTAACTAATTAATTAATTATTGCAAAAACATTTCAAATAAAAAACAAGCTCATTTGTAGTAACATATTCGCACTAATTTTTCTAACAATTGTTATTTTGTCAATTTCAAATAATATTTTGTACGTAAGCTAAAAATTTATGAATGAAATAAAAAAAACATATTTGGTTTACCTCAACAGAAAAAGTAGGGGCAATTTTACACTATAATTTTTTACAGTGTGCAAGTTCTGAAATGTTTGAATTCACGTTCTCAGAAACCACAAAAAAAAAAAAAAAAAAAAATTAGTTTAACATCAAAATTTTATTTTGCCATCTCTTTGTTATGTCTTTCAGAAAATACAAAGAAAAACGTTTTCCCCCAACTTGAAGTAAAATTCTGTGTTTACTTAATTAACTCTGTTTCTATATTATCCTTTCTATTACAAAACATTAAGCAAGAAAATTAGAAATCTTATTAAATGTCTAATATCCTGTGTGTGCAAAGTATGTTGATATTATTTTCAGTTAGGTCATTACTTTTGTCTAATATTAAGTTATTTCTCTGTGATATTATTCTCTTATGATAATGATATTTTCAACATATAGTCTTTAATTATATTTTTGTGTTATTTGTCAGAAAAGTTAGTTGTACCACCCACAGTCATTTAAAACTAAATTTTGCAAGTGAATATTTTGAATTCATGATGAAAATTAATGAATGCTTTAAGGCAACATTAAATGTATCCCCAGAGTTACAAGGTTACGTATAATTAATCTTTCTTTAATTCTTAGAAGAAAACTAGAAAACTATTAATTTTTTTTTAAAAATAGACAAATTAAATTTTTTATTATATTATATATTATATTAATTTATATTATATATTTAAATACAGTTTTTAAAAGGGAAACATTCGCTAGTAATCTCAAAAGCGAGATCTTTCTTTGAAACTTTGAGGTAACTTTCATTGGCAACTTAAAACTTTTTCATATATTAAATTCAGGTTTGTTTTAAAATATTCATTTATAATCCTTTCTACTGCATAAATATTTTCTTAATACGTTTCGACAAAGATCAGGCAGATTTGAATGCTTGGCATTTTTGATTTTGTCGAAATTTTTGGGATATATTCCTTATGTAAAGCCTTTGATACGTAATTTTTGTAATCTTTGTGAAGAAATTTTTTCCCCTCAAATTTTGAGGGGTCAAAACTACAGATCTTTTGAAATTTACAGAAAAACACATGAATTTACAAGTGGTAATGTTCCTTGTGGAACGAATGTATCACAACACTGACCGTTATTTTATGTTCAAATAATTACGTTCCCTTTATAACTTACTAAGACTATAAAAACTTTCAGGGGACTTTTGCATCGAAGGTCAAAGATCGTTCAAATATCTTCTAAAAGAGTCTATTTTCTTAGGCTTGAACCGTTACAATCTGTTAGTAGCAACAGGGAACCACAAAGGTATATATCTATTTAAATGCATACCAATGAGTAGTGCCTAAAAATAAACATATGTGTTGTTTATATTTAGCGTTATTTCAAAATTGACCTTAAAGAAGAAAGAAATCAAAATGTTGCATAAATTCCAAGGTCATTAACTGCTTTCACCGAAAATAGACAAGTATGAAATTTGCTGGGAAATAAGCCTCAGGTAAAGGAGAAACAAAACTAATTCGCAGTTATTGATTGAACCTTTTTATAATATGGTCCTAAAGTTTAAGATCCGTACTTGAGCAATTGAATATAGAAACAGAAAGAAAGCTGTTGATTTTTTAAAAAATTGTGATTGATGCCCAACATGAATATATGAAGTTAACCTCTTCCCCCGAGGTGAGCTGTAGTCTCAAGCAAAAACTTTCAGAAGGGGAAAACTTACACTTTAAAGTGACACTCGGTTTTGCTGTATTTTCTTATGAGGAATTGAATAAACCTCACACTCAGTCGATACAACTAATAGATTAAAAGTTTTTATGGATAAATAGTACAATACATAGCCATACAGACGAGCGAAGATTTAGATCCTATGTATTTTTTAGGATTAATCGTGTAAGATAAAACCAAACCAAGAAAACAAAACCAATTTATTCTTAACAGTTTCAGAAATATTTAATATTTTTTATGTGTTAATTATTCTACATATATTATATAATATATTAATTATTAATTAATCTTAATAGTTCAAAAGGTTTATATACAATTTGAAGGGTGTCTCTAAACATTAATAATGAGAAAATGTTGCACCAAGTTCAAACGCATTCACATCATACGTTAAATATTTTCGCTTCCAACAACATCTGGTTCACTTTGACGTAGATTGTTTACATTTGAATGCAAGTTTGTGAGAGTTTGTAGCTGTCTTCAATGCTGATATACACTTACAAAGCAAAAGTTCGCTATTAGGTATGTTTTTAGTTGTTTGATAAGAATATTTATATTTTAATTTTTAAGCATCTGTGAATTTTATTAAATAATTTTATAATGTATAATTTATATCAGCTCCGGCCCTGTCAAGCTTAGTTCGAATTTCCCTAATTCTCAGTGCTACGCAGTGCTCAGTGCTATCAGTTTGATTTATAAACTGATTTTATCTCAAGAATTAGTGTTTATATGCGTTCTAAATTAATGATCTAACTTCATATTGTTTCGTAAAAATAATTTCTTATGTCTATCTTATCTTACTGTAGTTATAAATAGTTGTATAACTAAAAACCAAATAGGTTGGTGGCTACTTTACTCACAACAAGTAGTGTAAAAGAACATTCTTGGTGTTTCACAACACCGGGTATAGTTCTTGGTTCTACACCACTTAGGTGCGACGAAGTTGCCACCATTTTTTATGTTTAGATACATATTCTCGTAATTTTGAAAAAACTTTTAAGGAATATTTTTAATACTAGTTTATATGTGATAAGATCTTTTTTATGACATGTATCCCCAAGTATAATTGTCATGCAACCTGTAAAAAAAACCGGATCAAACTACGGTAAAAAGTACTGATACTCAGGGTACCAGTACTCTTTATCGAAACATGTTAAGGAACGAAAATTCAGAAACACCGTTTTTTTTACAGTAATTACCGTAAAATCACAAAATCACTCAAATTAAATAATGTTATTGTAAAATTTACGGTATAGTGTTTTACGTTAATAATGGATTTTACGGTGGAATGGTTTTTGCGGATGATGCAACCAAAGTGCCGGTACTTTATTAGGTAATTTGATCTGGAATTTTTTATAGTGTACTCGACATTTTAAAGAGATTGCTTGATTCACATAAACTATGCATATCTTATCTCTTTTTCAACATTATTAGATAATCATTACAACTTTCCTTAAGATAGAGCGTTTTATTTTTATATTTTACTGTCTTGTTTGTGTACAGATATTAAACTAAGTTTCGAGGTCAAATTTTTGTTGTTACGTCTAGCCACCACTGTTATCTAAGTCATTGCTCTAGACTCAGTTTTATAGACTATTTAATGTTTGAAATTTCCCTTTATATCTATCTTATTATCAAAGGATTCCTTTTTTTGTATCACGTATTTTTATCCATTAAAAACAAAGTGTATGAAGTACCGGCACTTAAGGTGCATCATCTGTAAAATCTATTTTACAGTAAAAGCCATTTCACAATAAATTCCATTTTATCGTAAAATACAATTTTTACGCAAAATATTATATCTTAATTTCTACAGTAATATTTATTTAACTAGAGTGATTTAGTAATTTTGAGGTAATTATTATCGTAAAAACTATGGTTTATTAGACTTTTTGTTTCGTAACATGTTCCAGTAAAAATGGATTTTACGGTAAAAAGTACTGGCACTCTGAGTACCAGTACATTTTACCATAATTTAGTCCGAAATTTTTACAGTGTGTACATTTCGTTTAAAATACAAAAATATTTGAATATCGTCATAAGTGTGACAGGCAATTTAAAAAAAATTAAGATTTAATTAGTACTTGTTTATTATTGTAAAATAATAAATTACTTAAAATTATTGAAATTACATGTTATTTAGTTGATTAAAAATGCTCCTCGTAATGAAAAAATTAATGTTTTTCTTTACAAGCTTATTTTTGTGATTAAGAACTCCCAAAATAGTGAAATGACATTATAAACAATAATTTCAATGCTTATCAATTTTCTATGCTTATATTACACGTTAAATAAAGAAAAAATTATAATTAAGCTGTTGTTTGTTTTGACCCATATACTAACAATATGAGTCAAAATGTCAGTAATTTAAAAAAGATAGTGACTGAAATGAAATGAACGATATAAATTCCTATTTTGATAACTTAATTTTTTGTTCAAAAAATACTTTATTTAAGTATTTAAATTAAATAAAAACAATTATAAATGTAATTCATCATATTAAAAATATATTAAATTGTGATATCAAAGAATGAAATATATTTGTTATTATAAAAAAATTTCAAGTATTTTAAATGGGCTTATATAAAAACTCACTTTAAAAAAGCAAAGAAAAGTATTTATATTTTTTTTATTGTAATTTTATCACATATCAAGTGGTAGTGAATTTACGCGATAGCATATTAAACTATTTTTCTAAGAGTGCTTCGTTATTTTGCATAACTGTGCTCTGCTCTACGCAAAAATCTGTTACAGAAAACGAAATTTATCTTTTGTGACTGATTTAACAACCAAATGAAAAATAACCATTTGGGTCTTATTGCTATGATTAATTATAATTTTCCAACTTTTTTAATTCATTCATTAAGTAAAACTTTGAATAGGTGATTTAACCTGATTTCAAAAGCTTTAAGCTTTTTCTTCTACCAGGCTCACAATAACTTATTTTATATTATCATTAAAGAGTGCTAGTCGTAATGTATTTATTTTTTCTTAAGTACCGTTATTCAAGGTTACTTAAATCTTCCAAGTAATTGAAACCACTTTTGCTTGGTAAATTTTGGTCACTGATTTTAATAGCACTGCTAAAATCAGCGACCATTTGATTGTTAATTTTCATGTATTAAATGTTCAGTAGCTGCAAAAAAGGGTTATTTCTTCGGAAAAATTAATACTCTGGATACTTTTTGATAAAAGGTTTTGTTATGTTATTATATTACTTATACTAACATAACAAAGTTACTTATAGTAACATACCTGAAATCTCCCCTACTCTTCCCTGTACCCTTCCTCTTTTTTTTTTTGTTGAGGGAAATGGCTGATGATTTGAGGGGGAGAATTGAATTTCCTCTAAACAGACAAGTGAAGTATACTTTCCGATGTATTTTTCTACGCTGAGTTGAATGAATTGTTTGAGACTATCAAACTAACAGTTTGACAGTTACAAGCGTTTAATGTGCAGAAAGTAGAAATTTATACTCGTATCTATTTACGCATCTAATATTGCTACTTAAAGTGAGACATTGTTCCTTATGTATTTTTTTTTCTACGATGAATCGAATGAAACTATACAAAAGTCGATCGAACAAACAATGCAAAAGTTGCACTGCTTGTTTTGTATAAAATACGACTTTTAACACGTACTTATTTATACACATTACATTGCTATCCACACTGATAAAAATTTTTTACCAAAACAACCAGAATATGGTCAAATTTACCATGTTTCTGGTTCAACGGAAACCCCAAAAACCAAGGTAGTTTTTACCGAATCTCTTTGGTAATGAATTATTGGTAAAATTAACAATAAAATATGGTTTTTTATAACCATGCTGTTTGTTAATAAATAGGGCAAAATGAGGTAATTTTAAGCAAAAATAAGTAATTTTAACAGTATAGTAAAGTTGTTAACTTCGTTTTTCGTCGAGGAGTTTTTTTCCTATGTAATCAGTAAGTTAACGTCTACGAACATTTAAAATTATTAATAATATGGATTATCAGGGCGGTCCCAACGTCCTACATAAAATGGAAGCGGAGAGGTAGCGGGTTCAAATCCCATCGTAACCCTGGATACATCTATTTATTATTTATTTGTATTTATTTATTTATATTTCTTTATTTATTATTACGCACACATGCGCAGGCTTGAGTGCTCACCACAAAGCTCATGTGCCCATGTGAAATCGATTTACAAATAGTAAAAGATAGAGAACAGCAGCGCAGTGAGTTTGAAATCAGCTACCTCCACGTTGCAATAGACGCATCTATTTAATGATTTTCTCTAATTTGAACAATCTTTTCTCCAACTTGAATTGGGCTTATAAAGGGTGTTTTGTAATGTGGACATAGGTCTTCATATGAAAATATAACAATACAAAATCAATTTGTTTTGCATGCCTACTGAGAATCGTGTATTTAATATAAAAATTGTCTTTAAAACTCTAGTTAAATTAAATGACAGTTATTTTTAATCAAAATAAATAGAGGTGATATAAATCTGCTTTAATTCGATTTACTGCAAGGTCAAGAGTAGAAATTATGCAAGCACATAGAATATCATCGCAAAAAAGTTTAAAATTAAGTGAAAATTGCACTATGATTAAAAGATTTTTCTTATAATTAATGCAAATATTTTTTTGAAGAGAACTTAAAAACATCTCTGGAGTAAATAGTAGAATAAAAAAAGTTTACATTTTAGTTATCAACAGATTTTTTAATTTAAGAAAAATTAATTTTTGTATATTTTAAAGTGAGCGAAGAAAAAACAGCATATTAAACTTCAATGAGTCTAATTTTTGATGCTAATTAATGCATTATAGGATGCTACATAAGTAGTTTAAATTAAATAAAAAATCAATATTTTTGAAATTATTTGATTTTTTTTTATTAGAAACGTAGCAGCGACAATTTTTACCACTAAAAATACATAGGCAAACAATTTAAATCAAATTTCCATTTATTATACAACGTACAATTATTTAAAAATGCAGAAGTAATAATATCAACTGAAAACAACAGCATCTGCATGTTCAAAATGCTGAATGTATATCTATAAATAATATAATGTAAAGCTTAGTGAACGAAGGCATCTAAATGTTTAGAAGATCTGAAGTTATGAAATATAATTAATGTTAATAAAGAGTTATTTCTTCGTATTAATTGATAAATATATTTATATTAAAAGGTTCGAAAAATATAAAATAAATAGCATTTTTTAAAAAAATACATAAAAATGAAACGCGCATTAAGAAACCATACCTATAAATAACATATTGTTCATCTGAAAATGTTGAGTTTATGACTGTTGGAAATGCATGCAATAAAGTGGTTAGTATGACAAAAATCACTGGATCAGAGGTCAATGAGCCCAAGTTATCATAATAAGGCTCATTGAAATACACAGTGTCTAAATACACAGTGTCTAAAGGAACTGAGAAAAAAGCAATATTGGTTTTATATACAATAATGCTTTGAATTATACCGAAAATAGATAGAAAATTATTATTATCTATAACTAAAACATTTTTTCCTATATACCATTATAATACCATTATATTTCATTATAATTTATCCAACATACATAATAATTTATCCCACATACTTCTCATACACCAACATACATTATAATTTATCCAGCTTTCAACTTCTACAATGTCTTGGGGCAAAAAACCATTTAAATTGAATCCAAAAATTTCCGGATTTTCAAGAGAAATTGGAACTGAGAGGTTACTTCCAAATTTTTGATTTTGAAAAAGCTTCAAATATGAACAATAAATAAAGAGCAAGATATATTATTTTTATCAAAGAATATGTTTAATTTCTACAACTACTAATGGAATCTGAAATAGATGCGTATATAAACGCTTTTAAACACAATATCAAAGATCCTTTGTTGGTTTACTGTACTAATTACATTTCCATTTTAATTTTTTTATTTTTAAATATATCGTTGTTTTCTGTGTGTTGTAACAAAGCCACTAAGCCTTTTCAACAAAATTGGATTTTGTTATCCTCCCCCGCCATGATTAAATTTGGAGTAAAGGGAAAAATGGACACTTATAAGAAGAACATTTAAGAATTATTTTCAATTTTACAGAAACGTAAAAAAATTTTATTTTGGGATTTTCTGAATTCGAATTGTTATTGTCTTTCTGAACTTTTATTTTTTGAATTCGTGATTTTGTAAACTATCCTGCACAATTTATTAGAAATTTTTAACAATCGAAATATATTATGTAAATAAACACACTTTGGTATAAACTCTATTTTAATTGACCTTATAAATATCTTATTCTAGAAAACTCTGAATTTTTTGTAACATATTATAGGATTGCTTTTGTTAATTTGATGTTTTGTTTTGTTATTGTTATCCATGAAATAGGCTAGGAAATAAGAAAATATATTTTAGGAAATGAGTTTATTCTTTTGCTAATTTTTGCTTTTTTGGCTCTTACCGTTTGGGACAGTTTCAATCGCTATTGCAATCACATAAATTAAAAAATAACTATCACAACGTGTTTTTCCAGAAGTTATCAAATACGATTCTAAACAGAATTATGAAAAAGAAACTGTAAATATTTTCCCCTCATGCTCAGTATGAAATGATTATTTTAAATACTCATACATCGCTCAATTTGTAACAGGTGCGGAACAGATGCGGATAGAAATTATTCATTATAGTCTTATTTAACACAGTTCGTCAAAATTAAAAAATTAAAATCTAAATAAGCTTATTACATAACTAAATCAATGTATACATATCTTAATGTCAAACTTTTGTTTCTGTTGATGCACACTAGTATGAAAGATGACAATACACTCACACCAACAGCTTTGACGGTAAACAATCTACTGTTGATATCCAAAGTGCGCCAACATTGCTGTTTTCGAAAGCAAAAATAATTCACGTATGGTGTGAGTGTGCGTGACCTTGGTGTTAACTCCCTCCATTATAAGTGTTTAGATTTACTTACAGCCTTTAATTTGTATATGACAGCTCGTTGTTGATTTGTAATAAAATGGTCCTTTACACAATTTTCTGGGCTGTTTCACCAGATATTATACCACAGTTCTTACAGAGAATAGTTGAAAAGTTGGAAATTTTGTAAATTGTATTCATATATATTTGCTTAACATCCATAAAATATGTAAATTTACAAGAAATTCAAAGTATTAAAGGTATGCTTTTAGTTATAAAATGTAATAAAAATAAATAATAGGTTACTATTTATGAAATACATCGCCACAAAGTTTCTTTTGATGTTTCTTGACTTCTTTTTTCAACTCTTAGAGGATACGTGAGCGTGACTAAGGAGGTATATTTTTCTCTCTCACTTGTCTTTGTTCGAAGAAGACAATGACAAAAAAGTTTTGTTTCCTTTTATACCCCAAGGGTAAGACAAATCGACCACTCAGCTAGAATTTTCAAAATATCGCTTATGATTTTTTTTGAACATTTTATTGATAGGAAGTTTAAGGAAATAAGATAGGAATATTCACTTTATTTTGTTACGTGAGAAATAGTAAAAGCTGTGTAAGATTACTTACTAGACAGAATATTACATATTCCTAAGGGATAAAATTTTCTCTCAAATATACACTTAAAAGTATGTTCTAAATATAGAAACAGAAATATGTTTGTTTGTCTTAATTTAGACAAATTGGTTTCAAAATGCTAGTAGAACAATTGTCTCCATTTCATATACAGGGTTCACTGTTTTTAATGTATATTTTTAGAATCTTTGTAAAAAATGATGCATAAAAATGGGGTTCAAAACTTACACCGATAGAATTTTCATTCTAAAATTACAGTAAAATAACCGTCAGCAGTCAGTTCATTCAATTTACCGTAAAGTTTACAGTAAAGAACATTTTTATCTTTACGATTTTGAAACCGTTTACAACTTGTATGGTTAAATAACTATGAATACAAAACTATACGGTTTTTTAACCATTTACAACAAGCAAACTCGACATTGTATATATATATATATATATATATATATATATATATATATATATATATATATATATATATATATATATATATATATATATATATGAAACTTAGATGGTCAAGAGGTGAAACTTAAAAATTTTGACCAATCAGAGAGGTTCAGTTACAATTGTAATCCTTTAGATAGCCAAAAAATTGGTTGGAATTTTGATTTATAATAAATTTTAAATTATGAAAATATGAGAATGAATTCATTTTTTAGTGATTAAAAAAATCATTGAGGAACCTTGTAATATCACCCAAAGCAGAGATGATTCGTAGTTTGAAGTGGGCGTAGTTTTTATTGACGATAAATTCCCATGAACGATAGTAACGCAGTAAATTATCCGTGCATCATTTAAGTAACTCGTATTGTCATCCAAAACATAGCTCAAGCGAGGCTGCGAACTGCTAAGCTTTTTGCAAAATATTTTATTGAGTGGTAGACCATTAAAAACTAAGCTTTGAGAATTTTTGGTAATTTTGCCAACATTTTAAAAGCCTTATGACGAGAGAGCTGTAAAAGAAATTTTCATTTGAACTTTAGAATCAGTGATGCATAGTGGAGGCGAAAACAACTTTCAATTAAATTTACGAAGCAAGGAATTATGCATTAAGGAATTAGCCACAACTGGAAGAAGCTTTTCCAAAAAGCATGGATAGCTAACACCCCTTTTCTAGTTTCATTTTAAGCACTCTCGTTAGCAAGAAACTGGTTAGAAATTTGCTTGGCATTAAACGCTATTTTGCAATAAAATAATGATAAATACTACTTGCATTTGTCAAGAACTGATTGAAACTTTTTTTGTCATCGATCAATTAGTATTCTTGTTTTTCATAAAGGCATTGCCCTAAATGCATCAATAATGTATCTTGGTTAGGTTACAGAGGATAATTCAATTTCACCAAGAAAAATTTGTTGAGAACTGAAGTCGTAATACTTCAGCCATATCACTGTGCCATAAAACAGGTCAAAAGGTTACTTGAATTAAATTTCTCTCCTTTTACAAAATATCTCATTGTAATTAGAAACTCCAACTAACGAGGATAAATCCAATTACTTTTTTTAAAATAGAAAATCACTTATAAAGACATACAAACAGAAAAAAATCTTGATATTTTTAAGTATAAAAAAATGTACAGTGAACAAAAAAAAAAAAAAAAAAAAAGGAATATACTGAATAACTTTTGATGTAATGATCCGATTTTCACGGACGAAGACTCGCTAGTAACGCATTAATAGCAAAAACAAAATGGTTAGGTGTAAATGAGTCGGAGGGCTATCCTTAGATATACTTATTTATTACGGTAGTAGACATTTTAAGTTACGAAATCAGACTAGAAAATGCAAGTTCGCGAAGTAAACATGACTTTTTTTCCAGACAGATTTGGATTTTTGACCCTCAAAATAGGAGGGGGTAGTCGCAATCTGGAAGATCTGGTGAGGAGAGCGGGTGAAAGTTTGAACCCCTTACTGTTAATAAGTCATTTCCTCTCTCTCATCTTTTTGCACTTACTTGTTATTCTTCAACTTTTTGGGTAACCTTCAGTGAAACTGGAAACTTAGCATGATTATTATATGTTTGGCGATTTGACTGTAATTGTAAATTGATTTTCCTGTTTGAGAGTTAAGTTTATATTTTATAGTATAAGTTACGAGTTTAATTGACTTAGGCCAAATTATTAGATTTGCCTTGCAATTTTCAAGCCACATAATTTAGTGTAATCTTGATGAATGTCAAATTTTGAAATATAATTTTTGTTCGTCTGAAATGCGAAATTAACATATATATCACAATGTAACTTTTATATGACCGCTGCTACGATACCTATGTAAATCTTTTGGTTTTAAATATATACCACGGAGGTCCCTCGGCTGGGCATTGCCGGTGACGAACCCACACAGCCTCTTGTGAGAGGCCTATCGTGGTGACGAGTATTACATTATTCCAGAATACCCTATATTAGATGAAGGGTGGGGAAATACTTAACTATACCTGGACACGTTTTCTCTGTGAAAGGTACAAAATATGCCTGAACTAGCTCCAGATACGAAAATTTTATGTCAGCAGAATTCGTATCGACCAGCTAACGCTGGGATTTCATCTCGAGTCATGGGTCGCTCTGACTTCTGAGCTATAATGGCTTAACTGTTTTTTTTTTTTTGCGAAGAAAAGTCTTAGAATCTGAAAGTCTTAGAACCTTAAAGGCTCTGCATAATGAAATCATATTTAAGTATATAAGAGTTTTTTTTTTTGGTTCAATATTATATTAATTTGTATATACATAAAAAAATAAAGGTATTTCAGAAATGGAGACATAAAATAAAAATAATAAAAATTATAAAATAATAATAAAATTACAAAATAATAATGATTATTTAAAGTGAGCAATGAATCAATGGTTAAAGTACTGATCTGTCACTATCAAGAACTGGGGTACGATCCCCAGGGGTGACTTGAAGCCTACCAAGCTTCTGATCGATGGGTACCAGCTTGCCTAGGAAGTAAAGGCATGTGCACAGTGCTGTAAGCATAGTCAAAATCATACCGTTGGTCACGAAATTACAGAGCTTTAACCTCAGTGATCTCTTGGTCCACTATAGGCTATTTCGGGAGTTCTTTCTTTATTTATTTTTAAAAATAATAAAAAATCCCTTTTTTCGACTGTTTTTGAGTGAAATTATGTTTGGAAAAATAAATTTAATAATTGCGTGTTGACATTTTTTGATTTCTTTAAAAAGTACTGGAAATATGGTGAAATACGGAGAAAGTAAAATTAGCCTTACGGTTCAACCTTTCGACCCCTTTCCTGACCAAACTACTGGTACCATATTTCCCAGATTGCTGCTAGCCTCCATGTTTTGAGGGCCGAGAATCCAAATACATCGAAAAAAAAGGTACTTTTTATCCAATATGAGAGCCTATTATGAAATTCAAATTGGTTAATTGCATAAAGTTATTTTAGTTTAACTATAAGTGCTACTCATGGTTTATTTATGTTGAGAAAATTGCAGTTAACATTTTTATCGTTTTGAGGATTTCAAGATCCTCATCTAAACCATTAAATGAAATTGGAATGCAATAATTGATATGATCCACTATATAAAAGTTAAAAAAAAATCACAGTAATTCTTGAAAACTTAAAAGTAATACTTTTTAAAATTATAAAAATGTATTATATATGGATATCTTAAAAACAGAGTTAGTAAACAGTTATAATCATATATTATTGGAGGTAAAATTACATCCTTGAATTCTAATGCTTTTAAATAGTAGAGAATAGCTTAAGAAAATTTAGTCACAAATATTAGTCTTAAAATTATTATAATTCTATAGCCTTTTCATTGCATTAATGGTTACATATTAATTATCATTGTTTATTAATGGCATTTTAACATAAAAATTAATGAAGGAAAAATTAATGATGAAAAATTAATGGTGAAGAGAACTAAAATCTGTAAAACCAGAATTTTTAGTAAATTATTACGATATGAACGGAAAAATTACCTAATGAATGATTTAAATACCACATATTTTAGCTCATTAACCAGAATTATGTTTTTTTTTTTTTAACTAAAAATGTCACTACCATACTATGAGGTAATTTTACTAGAATTGTTTTCTCCTGTGTTTAATAACTCAAAATTTTACAATTAATATATTCTATTCATATATAAGAAAAAACAAAATAATGCGGTGAAAATTTTTCCACAGACTGTATCAAACTGTATCAAAAAGTGTTCGGGGAGGGAGTGAAGAAAAATTTAGGGGAAACTGCTCGTACATCTCATAAAATTCCTTAAATTATTAAACAAATGTGTGCCATTGACAAATAGGTTTCTAGCTCTTCAGTACTTCTTAACAATACAGTCAAAGTCTTTTAGTGCAGAGCACGTGTCCAAATGCGCAGCAGTCATGGCTTGTCCGGAGTTACGTAAAAGACAATCTGATGAAGTAGTCAGCTTGAGGCGAAATAAATGAGAACGTGGACAATCACGTCCGGTAAAAAGTCTAAACATGGCTCCCGCAGTAGCACGGGGAGAATCCGAAACACTATGAGTTCCACAGAGCACATTCCAGGACTTATCCATAGCAGCGTGAGATGCCAAACAATGGAATGATTGTTTGAGATTTCTTTTTATTTCAAGTTTAGCGGAATGGAAGGACAGATCTCTACACGATCTCTAAAAAATGTATCCTTTCCTCGAAGACCACACTGGGATGGGACCCATTGAAATGCAACACTTCCCTTAATCCTCTTCAGGAGTTTTCTACAGCTCAAAACAAGGGAACTACTATTTTCTGGGCTGCTTGACAAAGCCTGAAGGGCAGAGGTAGAATCTGATTTGGGGTGTAATGTAGCAAGCCTCCTCGCTGGTGCACCCTGGGTAATGCTAAATTTGCTACAGCGACTGCTGCTCTCCTCTTGTTCTGATGATGCATTCAAATTCTATTTCAAATTCCTCAAATAAATACTAATTTTAACATGCTATACTTCTTCCCATAAAAATATTTATAAACTTCAGAATATTCAATTATAAATTCAATAATAATATTACTCATTGTTTAGAATTTAATATAAGTTCAAAAAATAACAAAAATGCAAATGGGTACATGTTATAGTCGAGAGGGCTAAGCTGTCTGCCTCATGACCGACAGAACGGGGGTTCGAGTCCCAGCGTTGACACCACAATATTTCCTCCATTCCCTTCACCGCATGAAGAGTTTCTAGCGTCCTGCATTCCCCTATTTATGACTTTGGGCAATTAGAATACGATACTCTCTTTCACGCAAAGATGGCAGCACCACAAAGCTGTTAAAGAATCCCCAATGTCCGGATAAATTTTGTTTTTACAGTTCTGAAACCATGCCAGTTGTAAATGATTTTAAAACTGTAAAATTAAGAAATATTCTTCACCTTAAATTTTACGGTCAGTTGGATGGACTGAGTGCTGTCAGTTATTTTAAAATTATTTTTAGTGTGAAAATTCTAACAGTGTAATATTTCAGTTTTAAGATTTAGGAAACATATTTATATGTATTGTATAAATAAAAATAAAATTATGATAAAGATTTTTTAATTAAATAAAATTATGAAAAATTCAATCTATAATGTCAATCAAAATATAAATTTTTAAAAGCAATTTTAACTCCTAACCATTCTAATTTCATTCTTTTCTTCTTTTTCATTCAAAATGTTCTTGTAATGTTTAAATAACTTAATCCTTATGATTACAAAATGTTTTATAATTTGTATTTTAGCACCAATTCTATGAAACTGCTAAAATAAAAATTAAATTACACTGCTTTAAATCTATTATTGTTTCAGAAAAATAAAAAAAATTTGACACCAGTCGTTGAGTCATTGAAGATTAAAATTTCACTACTAAGTCAATGGTTAATCGATTTTAAATCCAACCCAAGTTTATCCTGTGCAACTTTAAATATTTTTTGGTTTTAATGCTACATTGAAGATTGAAATATATATATATATATATATATATATATATTCTTTTTTCATATCTAGTTGTTGTTAAAATCATTCTGAATTAAATATATAAATTGAAGATTGAAGAATGAAATAAAAATGTATAAGTTTTGGTATCACTTTTAATGTGAAAATAAAATCTTCGGAAGAATAAAAATTCGGAAGAATATGTTGCTATGTCGTATAATTTGAAAGCAGCGCATAAGGAAGCTAAACATAGGCAACTCATTATAATTTAAATATATATTTCCAATAATTTGTTCCTCTTAAGATGTTTATTAAATATGAAATTTTATATAATTTTAATCCATATGCACAAAATAAGGGCAGGGGCTCTAAGACTTAAAATCTTGGTAGTTAACCAAGAGAAAATAAACTCAGGAAAACTAAATGAAGTAGCATAGGTAAAATGTTCTTTTAAGTAAAAGTCAGGAAGTTTTAAAATTATTTTTTGCAAATTTAAAGTGTTTAAATACTTTGAAGTGATTTAAATAAAAAAAAAAAAAGAGGTACCATACCTGTTCTTGTCATAACGTTTATTAAAGAGGAAATTTTTTGTTTATTCATTTGCGTAAAATAAGGGCAGAGATTCTTAGATTTAAAAAAAAAGAAAGAGGCAGGTGATCCAGGTTAAAAGCAACGAAGGAAGACTTTAAACAAATTTGTATAGGTAAAAAAATGTTCTTTTCAATAAAAGTGAGAAAACTTTAAAATTATTTATTGCAAATTTAAAGTTTTTAAGTACTTCGAATTTATGAAAGCGATAACAAAACCACGAAAAACTCCTTATATTCTTACAAAAAGCATCCTAAATTGTAATACGCCAAGAAAACAAGTTATCTCGAATCCATGACCAACATCATGAAGATCGTTTTTAATAATCTGCCAATCTCAGTTTATTATTGTAGGATTTTCTATGGGAATACGTCACGATTTAAAACAGTTTCACTTTTTTAAAAGAAGTTTAACATTGAATAAATAATTAAACAGAAATTATTGTTAAAAGATAAGACTTATCGAACATTTAATTTTAACAAAACTTGACATTTTAAATAGTAGTTTTAGGATGAATAATTTATTCTTTAAATTGAAAATTACTCATATTATCTTGTACTTTATATTAAAAGTATGTCATATTTTTCATTTTCATTTAAGTGATATATTGTTTATGATGTTAGAAAGATCTCACTCTTGTTGACCCGGTGAAAAAATTTGATGAAAATTAAGAAAATAGTATTATTTTTTTTCTTATGAATATAATTCTGATTTTGCACTTAAAAATAATGTAGAGTATTAAATATCCCTAGTACTTTAAGTGGAGGAATTAGGTTATTATAGTTATACCAAACATTTTTCGAACGCTGGCAATTTTATATTAAACTGATCCTTAGCATTGTTTCTGTATTGCAATTGCAATTTTCTGAATTTCTACTTTTTGAGTCACAATTCACAGAAACATCTTTTTTCTTTTATAGAAAGCATGCCGTATTCCCCAAAACAGTCTGAAAATGATTATGTTACTCCAAAAGTTTAAATTATTAAATGCTTTATTGAACTTTATCATTAAAATAAAGTGTACAAATAAATTATTAAGGGGTTCATGTTTCTCTAATATTTTGATACCCTTTGTAGCACATATATAAACAAATATAAACAAATATAAACAAATATATATAAACAAATTTTGAAATTAAATGAATATTTTTTTTGGAGAATAATTTTAACATTTCGAGAATTTATATTTCTTCGACAATTAAAAGTGATGTAGAATATTAAAACTGTAGTACTTTAAGTGGAGGACTTCAGCATTATAGTTATTAGCTACACTTTTTCTACGATGGCAATTTTACATCTAAATGATCCTTAGCATTGTTTCCATAAAGATACACTGCAGTTTTCTAAATTTTTACTTGCTAAAGCACAATTCACAGAAATATCTCATTACTTCCATGGAATGCATAAAAGCAATCTGAAAGTAGTATGTTGCTTCAAACTTGTAAATTATTAAATGGTTTATTAAACTTTATCATCAAATTAAAATTTATATTAAATCATTAAGTAGTTCATGCTTTTCTAATACTTCTTTAGGACAACTATCACGTTTATAAGTAAATTTTTAAATAAAATGATTATTTCTTTTAAGAAAAATAACTTTTACAGTAATGAATCTTAATTTTCTCGACAGTTATTCAAAAACAAATTAAATGAAATCTAAATAATTTGATTGAATGAGTTAAAAGGAAATCCTTAACCATTTAGATTATTTAGGTGTGGGTCATGTTTAAAGAATATTTTCAAATAAAGCGCGCTCCCTAATCATGAGGGTCAGAAGCATTTTGGGCTACAAAAGTAGTGGTAGTTTGTAAAATGTTAAGGGAGCCTTCCACCCTCCAGACGAGCATCTGCGCGCACAACACTCAAATCGATGCGCGAGTCACGTATAGTTCTGAGGCGGGACGGCCGATAGTCACTGGCATCCTTCTCTAGATGCGGTGACTCGAGCATCGGGTGAAGATGAAGATCCCGATCATCTTCTTTGCATCCGTCACTCGGTAGAGTTAGTCGTAAGGTGAGGGTACATGTGCTACCGACATGAGCGTCCGCAGGGTGAGGGGATCTTTTCGAGGATCCCTCAGACGATACGGAAGTGTGGAATCCGCTAAGAAACCTGTACGTCACTTTCAGTGGATTTACAGGAAGGGAGAGTGGAGGATCGCTTACGGTGAGTTACTTCTTTTGGTTGACCCCCTCCGATCGATCCCCCAGTTTTAGTACCCCTCAACAAGAAAAAGTTGCCTGCAACTTTGCGACCCGTTCAAAGCTGTCCTGCACATGAGAGAGAGCACTCAGAACTTCAATATCAACGCTTATCTCAGCGTGATTTTTTTTATTTTTTTATATCTAAACATCGTATACATTTCTTTCGGAAATTCTAAAGCAATTTCGAAAAATTTTCTTCTCTCAAACTATGGCACTAACCCAAGAATGAGTTTAACCTTGAAGAAGATCGCTTTTATGAATATATTCATCATTTCGAAGAACTTTTTTTTTGCAGGAGTAATTCTTCTTTCATCTTTATGGCCCACCTGTTCCACTCAAAGATGTAGAAGATACTGAGATACTTAGTTATTTTAGAGAACTTTGGGTTAACTTTGAGTAGAACCGTTGTAAAATATTAGATCATTTACTACTAAAAATAATTTATTAAAAAATAACTTCATACATAAAGATAATCAAATTTTTTATGATTAAAAAACGGAATACATTTAATAAATAGCGTAGTTATATATTTAGTTTAGACATTAACAATAAACATTAATCTAAGTATAGCTAAAACTGAAAATAAAATAACAATTCTATCGATGAGTAATGAAGGTTTTGTCATATGAAAACAGTAACAAATAAATACATTAATTTTCAATTATTAATTTTCAAATTTAACATTGCAATTTAATCTATGAATAAGTTTAAGATAATAAGCAAAAGCTAAGTAATTTTTTTATTGTATGTTTGATTAAAAAATCTACATTTTAACAATGTCACGATGAAGAAATTTGAGGCAACTATTTGTTTTTAATATTATTTTAAATTAAAAACAATTTTTTGGGTCATTCCTGTAATAAAGCAAAGACAATGCAGAATTTCAGAGCAGTTGAAGGTTTATTTATAAGTCATGCAAAAACATTAAGCAAAACGGTATTTTAAAAGAATATTGTTTCAATTTATAACTTGAGAAGATGGCACAATGAAAATGCACCATTTTTAAGAGTATTGTATAAGCATAAATATCGTTTAAATGAACAAAATAAATATTTTTTTTAACAATTATTAATAGACGAAAAACACACACTAGAAATTTTTTCGTTGTGTATCTGCCTTTAAAAGACTTTAATATTCAAAAACTACAATATGTAATTTGAAATAATTTCTTAATGCGCATTTTAATTTGCTCAGCAGTAGTCTAGCTGAATCTTTAGCATGTATCAAGAGCAATAAAGTAGCTGCTACTTTCAATTAATTGCTTAGCTAGCTGCAATATATTTTCCTTATTTTAAGCACAATATTTAGTTTATAATTTCAATTTTTACAAAAACAAGCAGTTGTTTACCGTTTCTATTTATTTAACAAATGTAGTCAAGTTCTTATTAGCTCATGACTTCAGATTTAGTTTTTTAAGTATAAAAATTTCCCAAATATGTATGGAATTATTTAAAAAATAACATTTTATATTAAATCCAGTTCAGTTGAAAACATAAAGAATCGAATTGAAACATATTTGGTTGTAAGCAAATTAATTTGAATTAAAACTGAATTATTTGAAAGCCTACAGATTTGAACTAAAATTGGGTAAGTTTTAAACATTCATTTATGAATAAAAACCAGTTTGATTGAAAGTAGGAAAATTTTAATTGTAACAATTTAAGTTAAACATTTTTAAGTTTGAATTGAAACCGGCAAATTTGATTTACAACTGTTTCAGTTGAAATGCTGAAGTCATACAAATTTCAGTTAAAACCGATTACGTAGAAAGCATGAAATTTGAATGCAAACTCAGTTAATTAATCATACTGATTTGAATTTAAACCTTATATAGTAGAAAGCATACAAATTTGAATTGAAACTGGGTTAGTTGAAAGCATACAAATTTGAATTGAAACCGGATTATTTGAAAGCATAAGAAACGAATCCATTTTTGCATTTTGATTGTTAAAAATAAACGATCTTTTCAAAGTTTTTTTTGAGGAATAAGGCGAAAGATTTTTGTTTCAATAACATAAACTGGAATATTATTTTGCAGCGATAAAACACTTTTACTCTCACATGTGTTTGATAAGTTTTTCTTTCCTTCCTGCGGGTTTAGGCTGTGTTTTCGTCAAAGCATAAAACAGTGACACTCAGTCACAGCAAAGTGTTTGAGTATTGTTACTGATTAGAACATTGTTAAACCATAAAGATAGCATCTACCTGGTTACCTCACTCTGGTTGGACGACCATGTCCTCTCTCTGTGACTACTTTCCAGAGAGAGTATAAAGAACACTTATAATGTGGAGAACATCCATAGTGAACATGAGAGTGGAAAAGGGATCGTTTCGTGAGTCCTTCAAGCATTATGAAAGGAGGGAATCTACTAAAGTATTGAGTCCAAATCGACACTTTGAGTTAATTTTCAAGAATGGACAATGGAGGATTATTTATGGTGAGTGCTTTTCACTTCAACCCTTCAAATTTGTACGTTTTTGAGGGATGGGGGATTGATTGGTGATTTTTGATTAGTTTGAAAGTAGAAATTATATATAGATATTTGTATTAAAGTATTCAATTGAGGCCAGTAATTTGTAGTAGTGTTTAAGAGAATAAAATACCTTTTCAACTTCACGAAAAATAATATTTTATTTATAATCAGATCTTGATCAAAATTAACCTGAAATTATATTTGGTTTCGTCGCTTAATGAAGGACTTAAAATATATTCACTCGCAGGGGTCCATAATATTTCGTGGAAACAGGGCCGATTATTAGGAGACAGCGTTTTGCTTTTGTGAAATTATTTAGGGACAGTAATTTTTATTTTAATTATGTCTAAAAAGGAAAATCGTTTTATCTAAAATTATTGTATGCAATTTTAATGCACAGGCATTTGTACAAGCGAGAATCATCTAACATACCTCCATAATCCTTTTAGTTTTTATAGACTTTTCAGGTTCAAATATTAAGAGGGAGCTTAGTGCAAGTGATGAGGTCAATGGAGTTGACAGGAAATGAAGATTTTAAGACTGTTTGTTCTGATGTTATGGTCAAATAAATCTTTTTTTACTAAAAATATTCAGGTTTCACGTTACAAAACTGATTGAATTTAACAATTTTACTAAAAAATTGGTCATGAGCTACAATCTTTAGGGCATCGTGGTAAATAGGCTTTCGAAATTTGTAGACCTCTTTTCACTGGCAATTTCTAAAACTTTTTTACCATTAAAAAACATTTGTTATAAACTTAGCAAATGGAGTTTGTATAATAATCTCGTGGAATTTTATGTTATATTTCGGAATTTATTTATTTGAAAAGAAAAGCGTTTACAAATGTTTTAAATTTGAACGTAAAGAAATTATTTATTTAATTTTTAATAGTTATACCTTTGGGTATGTGTCAAGGATGTCTCAACTTATATCAATTAGTTAAAATTTATATTTTTAAGCATTCAATTAAAAAAAAATCAAATTTAAAGCAATATTTTGCTTTAATTACATTATATAGAGATATTGTTAGATAAACTTTAATATCTGATAACATTTGTAACATTATTTACTTTTTTTACGAGCATCAAAAAACACAATTTATGCTAGTGAAACATATTGTCTTATTATTATTGCAAAATACAATTATTTGTAAATTGTTAATTTTTTATAACAAGTTCTTTTGAAATTGCTTTATTACTGCAGAAAGGTATTTTGTTCTCTTACGAAAATAATAATAGTAGAAGATTTGAAAAAGTACTTGTTGAAAATTTTAATGAAAGCTAGCTTTTTACTGGAATATCATGAGCGTGAACATTATTTATTTTATATTATGTGTTTTAACAATTAATTAATTTTATAGCACTTTAGTAGTTATATGCATGAAACGCTTTTCTTCCTTCTTTATTTTGATTAAAATTAAAAAAAAAAAATCATAGGGTGATTGCTGCAAGAAAAATTTTATAAGCTTGTCTTTTTTCGCAAAAATAGTAAGTCTGTAAGGCTTCAGTTTTATTTATTTACTGGTAATAATGTTATGACTGTGTTAAAAGGAAATATTTGCATGCTTTTAATGCTTGCGAATTATTCATACTATGAAAATGTCAGTTCTTTCATGCACTTAACAAAAGTTACCGAGGTAAAAATGCATAATTTTGTTTTGCAAATCAAGAAAAATGTTTGAAAACACTATCTCAATGTACATGAATTCGCAATAAAACAACTCATAATAGATATATAATCATTCTCTAAACAATTAAGAAATGGAAAGTCATTGAATAACATGAAGATAGTTTATTAAAATATAGATAAATATGTATTTTTATATTACATACATTGATGCCGAAGCCCATATTTTTGTTTAGATACAAATAAAAGTTGAGAGCATGTAAACGAATATAAAACACACACTATGCATTAATTAAATACTCTATTTATGAGACGAAGCTTATTTATTATAAAATACTTGCTGTAAAATAATATGAAATAATTTGTTTATAATGCCTGGTCGACAAAAATATTTCTATTCAGTCACGCTTACTAAATTATTAAATTTTTTAACTGCTTTGCTGGTTGTAACTAAATATTTTTTTAAAAATTGACTGTGATAATTTTTTTAATAAAATTGTGTTTTTACAAGGTAAAAAAATGAACGTGACTTACAAAATTATTGAATAACACGCAATCGTGCTTATCGAATGATGTTTAATGGAGTCTTGACTATACAATTTTCAAGTTTACTAGTCACATTATCATAATTTTCGTTAAAAAATAATTTATGGAACAAATTATTTTAAAATAATTTTTAAAATTGTTTATTATGGATCTTTTATTAGCTTATAGTTAATACTTTCGTGCGTAAAATTGTTCATTTCTTTTTACATGTTTTATTGGAAAGACTTTTTAATTTTTTTCGTTATTAGTTTTCTTTAATATTGTGTTAAAATATAGATAATACTAAAATAATCTAAAATATGAAAATCAAAACAATGGAATTAGCGTGAGGCTAATACTTTTTAATTTGTTTGAGGTATAAAGCTTTCTATGATATTAATAAATAAAAATAACACATCACTAAAAGATATTTTACGGTAGTTATAAATATATAAAAAGCTCTTATTGTTTTTCTTCGAAAGAAAGTACATTAAAAACATGAAACCTACATTTAGCGCAGGAATTTTAAGACTTTCTTTTTCTAAACAGTTTTATTTTAAGATTATTTGGCGGTTTTTCAGACGAATGTTAAGATTATTATCAAAGAGTTGTTTTCTAAAAATCTTTTACAGCGGTTTGAGACATTATTTTTAAAGCTGGCTATGAGTTGGTGAAGCTATTAAACAGTAATATCTTTTTTCAGGCTTGAAGAGAAAAAGTTTTTTTATATGAAAGAATACCCAAATGAATAGCAAAATGTACGTTTTTTTCGATAAAAAATGTGTTAAGATGATTAATTACTGATAATATAGAATTATATATGTGTTCATAAAGAATTTATACTATACCAAATGATATATCAGGAATTTTAGCATTTGAAATCCCTGGAATGTAATTAAAAATTTAAGTTGAAGTTCTTATTGTAAAAAGTAACAATTCACCAAAAGCGCGAATAGTTTGGATAAAAATGCCAAACTTGTTTTCTTTTTAAAAACAAGTGCAAAACAAATATCTTAATATTTTAGCTAAAAAATGCTGATGATTAGATTATAGTCAAAATATGTATTTTTGATAAAAAAATTTCAGTTTTTTTATATTTTAAATATTAATCACTACTATTTTTTCATTTAAAGTTTGTACTATAATACTCAAAACAAATATAAAAATTTTTTTTGTCACATAAAGCTGTCAGAATTTTCAATTTATTTTAAAGTAATGCTGTTTACATTTTAGTTTTTATTTTCTACAATCTATGATTTTTAATTTTTATTTTAAATTCTTTAGTTTTAACTTAAATTTAAGAAAAAGTCACCAGTAGGTTTGAATAGCAGTTATTACCAAATTTGTTTATTCTTACTTATTTAACAATTTTTACGTGTCAACAGTTTTTAAAAATAAAATAAAATTGATAACAATTTGAAATTATTAAGAAACATTATTTTTGTTTTAATAACTATTATAAGGCTATAAAAATGGCAATAATGATTTTTAAAATATTTTTACTATACTTTTCTTAAAAGAGTCAAAACTTTTAGTTAGCTTTGCTTTAAATTTTTTAAATAATTAAGTTCACTCTGCATGTTTCTCTAAAAAAAGCATTGATTAATTGCATAAATATTTTTTAAAAAAGAAACAAAAAATGATAATAATGATATTAAATTTCTTACATATAAGATAAACCTATGTCCTTGACTTATATTTGAAGGTCGATTTCTTGGAGTGAATGTATGCCAATCAATATAAGGGATCTTTTTCTTAAGCTTTATGAATCCTCGGTGCACTTTAATTTATTACCTGCGGAAAAAAAGGTTAAAAGATTTAATATAGTTAGTCACAAACTAATGTTGTAAATCCTACGTTGAAAAATGGAATTGTTAGTATTTTGTTTTTAGTAATTGATCAGTTTCGAATAAGTGGTTTTGGCAACATCATAATATAAATTAGTTCATACATTTTAGTGATCTGAATTATCGCAGTTCTGTTATATATGAATAAAATTCTTTTTTTCTGAGACGTAATTTCCTATTATTTAAAAGGATATTTTAGCCTAGACATTTTTGGACATTTATATTAAATAGCTTGCTGATTTTACGTCGTACTGTTGTTGCAGTATGAGTTTTGATTTTGAGCTAAAAAGTTTTAAAATAGCTATAAATTTTATGAGAATAAACAAAGACTGATCTTTGTAAAATATTATATATAATTTCAGTTATCTTTACTTTTACTATATTATTTTTTCATTTTTAAATATGCGGTGTTTTGTTTTAAAAACTAAGTTTTGTGCAATAGTAAGTTGCTTTTTTAAATCCTTACACTGAGAAAAAAAAGTATGGTCAAAATTGCAGGAATATGGTTAAAATTTAACGAGTTTTTGGCTCTATTATATACCAAAAACCTCTATAAATTTTACCGAAGCACTTTGGTAATAATTTTGATAAAATTAATTAAAAATAAAGTATGGTTTTATAACATGCGATAAAATGATACCTCAGAACATGACTTAAAAACCATTTATTCGGTTCAATTAACTTTTCAGTTTTGTATTTTTTACAAAATGTTTGGTAATAAGAACTATAATTTTGAAAACTATAATTTACGATAAACCGTTTCCATATGATCAAAGAATTGCTAAATGTAAGGTTTAAATACCGTATATTTCGGTTTTATTAACAGAATTGTGTTTTTTTTTTAACCAGAAATGTGATTACCATACAATATAGTGATTTTACCAGAATTTTTCTCTCTGTATAGAATAATAGATGTAGGTTAATTAGAATGTACTAAAACAATACAATTATTTCATTTTATGTAAATGGATAATAAATTTTTTCTATAACGCGTTCTTAGATAATTGAATTGAAATGCTTTAAAATAAATACATGCATAATTTTAAATTTTAGAATAAGATCTTTATCTAAAATTTTCTTTTAAATAAGCTTAGTCAAACTATTGCTGTTTGCATTTTAAGTTAAAAGAATTGCCGATTCAGGATATTACATAATTCAAATCCTCCTAATTAAAAATACAACCAAAATAAACAGGCATATTGTTCTAAGTGAAGCACGACCTCCTCTTTAAAATTATTTTTATAAGGAAATACAGCATAAAAATGCATTTTGTAAATTATGTTTTCAAACACTTCAGAAAAAAACAATTTATGTACATGAAAATCTTTTTTTTTAACAACAAACTAAGTTGATTAAAAATGTTCTTTTATTCATCGAATTATAGATAGCAGGTGCAATACTGTTTGTTCTATTTTTTCTAGAAAATAAATTTCACATGTAAAATAATATGTTTAGATGTAAAAGCATAGCATGTTGTTATATCGTTTTAAATAAAGAATTTCCTGCCGAATTTTTAGAATATCTATATTGTTAAATTGTGTAAAAGTTTTGGCAAATGAGGCATAAATAACAGTTTTATAACAATACAGGTCTCTAACCAATTCAATACAATATTAAAAGCCTCAGAGATAACCTTAAGAAATAAAACTACTTGAAACTGTTGATATTTAAAGCACTGAGTAACGTTTTATTTCTAAAATAAAAATCTTTATAAATACAAACAAATTAAGAAATGTTTTCCCTTTTCTTAGTCTTAAAGAGTAACAAGTTAAACATCTGTCATTTCACTCGCTTTAATCAAGTATTAACTTACAGTGTTGGCAAATTAAATTATCATGACAAAAACTCGGAAAAAGAGTATAACCTGTTGTATCCGAAAAATAGAACTTTTATGTTATTCGTCTTGAAAAGAGGGAAGTTGAAAGTGAGGAGAATTTCCAAAAAAAAAAGGCATGGTTGGTTTTACGATCGTTTGGTTGTATATAAATTTCCTAAAGAAGTTGAGCGTGAGCCAAAAAATGACTTTTCTTAAGTCCTTCGAATTAGAATCGTAAGTTATGCAGCAAGAAACATATGTCAAATATTTATAAGAATTCTTTAATTTCTTAGAAGAGGCAAATTATGGGAAAAATGTTACTTCAGAGAGCATTTAGTTGTATATTTTGAAAATATTTTGTCATTATGCATATTTTTATTATAATATCTCTGAAAGATATCATAAAACGTTCTTTTTAAGCTTTAGCTGTGAAAGAAATATTTTTCTTAACTGATAGCCTAATATAAAAAATAATCTTTTTTGTGTACCAATGTACTTATTTTTTCATGTTTACCAATTTTATAGGATAGTTTAAAAAGGAAAAACTTAAAAACAATAATTTTACGACATCGAACTAAGTATTCAGTAAAAAATTTTAAATCATGTGCAAAAAAAAAAAAAAAAAAAAAAAAATTTAATTGAACAAAATTTTATGTTTTTATGGTAAAACATTGGGATATTCTAAAAATATTTACTCAGCAAAAGGTTTTTTTTGTGGTTTTTAATGCGCAGTTTTAACACTTTAGAATCGTTTGCAGAACGATTCAGACCAGTTTATAGATCATATTCTAGTTCTGAATATGATCTTAAATTTCTAGTGTTATATGTTCAAAGTGCTGATTTACTAAAGTTTTCGTTACTGAGTGTGCATTGATCTTTTTGACCCTCAAAATATTTTGATTTAGTAAATTAAACACTTGTCTGAATTTTTTTCTTCTAGCAAAAGAGTTTTAAACTGCTATCAAAAAATAAATTCATTGTTATAAAACATATGCTTTTTATTTTTGAAAACTTTCATTATTATAAATATTGCTTGTTAAGTCACAAGTGAATTTAAGTGTGATTGCAATTTAAAACCTTTGTTTAGAATATTTGAAAAACTGTTACAAAAGAACTATTGTGTTTATAAATAAGTAAATTTGATAGTGAATAATAAAATACAAATACTATTCATTATATTTAATAAGTAAAATGAGAATATATTTTAGTGTGCTTTTTTATTCTCATTGACACTCATATTCTTAATCAATAAGTTTTTAGTGGATTATAATTGAAGTGATTTAAATAAAACCAGCTATTTTCGTTAAGCGTAATACCGGAAAAAATACGTATTTCCCCCTGAAAACATTTGTTAATATGTTTCACTCACTCTGAATATTTTGAAAGCTTCAAACATAATTGATTTTTAATTAAAATTATATTTAAACGTCTTTTACTATGCTTTGATTTTGAAACAGAATGGGCCATTTTTAAATGTATAAATTGTATTAAAACATAGTTTATGATTAATAAAAAATATATTTGAATGGTGCTTATTATTCTTTGGGTTTGAAACAGAATGAGGCATTTTTAAGTGTATAAATTGTTTAGTCTAATTTTAAGATAGTTGGTTTGACTTTTCTTCTTTGAGGTGATTTAATTATTATATTGTAATAATATTTTCAAAGCTGTTTAAACCCTAAAAATATTTTTAACCTTTTATTTTTAAAGGAAAAATATTAATTGCCGAAAAATATGCAATAAACACAAAAGTAGAAACGTATTATACACAAAATATAAAAGCAGAACATATAATACTCAAAAGTGGAAAAGCAGTAGACTATGGTTCCCTGTAACTATTTGAATTTTTATTACATAAATTAATTTTATAAGCAATTTTCTAAAACAATTATTATTAAATTTTAAATAAAATTGTGATTTTTAAATCATTCATTTAGTAGACTGCATGGACAAATCAATAACTGTAGTTTTTGAGAAAAGAAAGTTTAGAACAAAATTAAAAATATTTTAATTTTGGTTTAATCTTTGTAAACAATAGGCTAAATCAAATATATAATACACCCATATTAAGTTTTAAATGTGAATTCCGTATTTGTTTTACTTCTAAATAAACAGGTAATCGTTTGTATTTGCTTTTTCTAAAAGCGTCAGAAATGTCTATTATTATAAACCCTGAGAGCATAATTGTGAGTTTTTAAATTAACTGAAAACTGCAGCATGAAGTTTAATGTCTTAAGGCAGGGGTTGTTTAAGTTATGAAGTCTCTTGAAGAAATTTGTTTGAGAACCTCATACCAACCTATGACAATTTAAGTCGTTTTTCAGACAACTTCAAGCTCATACATAATAATAAATATTAGTAAAAATATATCGATTGTCTTTTTCAATTATTCTTGCATACCTATAGAAAGTAACATTTTTAGAATAAAATGAATTTAATACGTTCCAAAACAGATTCTATCAAAATATTTTTTTCCAAATAATTTTTACGTGTTGAAAATGGCCTGATTTCTTAAAACCAGAACTGCAATGTTGGTCTCTATGTTAGAAATATATATTCTGATAACAGCTTCTATAATGAACTTATTTTTATACTTTTATATAAAAAATAACGGTACTAAAATAACATGTCCACATGAATATGTAATGCAGTACCGAATTAAATGTTAAATTGATTGTTTTATAGTTAATGTAAAGTAATAATTAAACTGGTTCCCTAGTGGTTCCATGGATCATTGTTTAAAAATCTCGTTTTTTAGAAATATTTAATTTATTCAAATTAAATTATTACTTTTTAAAACTAAGTTGTGTTAAAATAAACTTTACTTTCCAAAAGCTTGAAAAAAAAATTCCTTCACTATTTTTTTTTTTTTTTTTTTTGCTAACTCAACTGGGATACTACATAAAGATAAGCAAAGCACCACTTTATATTTAATGTTGAATGCAATTTCCTAAATCCAGCATAAGCTCCATATTGTACATTCATTTCCACAAATTAGAGGAATGAGCCAAAGGGACAATAATTTCCATTTCGGTGATAAAAGCAGTCGACAAAGATGTGAGCAGATTGGATGACGGAGAAAGATCTCCGTAGGGTATTGCAAATCTGTTGTAGTGTTCGACATCTTTATGTTATCACATGCGATCAGTTTCCTCATAAGTTATATAAAATTTCACATCTTTTAAGGATTTTATTCTTGCGGTCAAGCATCTGGTTAAAGGCACATTGTTTAAATAATACAAAAAGAAATAAAAGTAAAGTATTAAACATTATTTTCATCGTTGGAATGTTTAAATATTTTTGCCCGAAAAAACTATAATGAGATGAAAAATGTTTTGTTCGAAGCTAACGGGAACGATTTAAATATGTTTAGAGTTGTTTTAGAGTAAATTTTCTTAAATAATGATGATTTAGGTTTAAATATGAAATATATAAAATTCTAATAATATATAGCATATATAAAGTAGATAATAATGAATACTATCTTATTTATAGTTATGATAAGTATTGCATTTATTTCATAGGATTCATCATTAGATAAAAATTTTTGTTCATATTATCGATCTTAGAACAGAAATTTTTCATATTACCTGTATTAAAATTAAAATACACAGATAAAAGAATTAATGCTATATCCAAATAAAAGTAGCTTCAGATTTCAATTTTTTTAATAATAAACCGCAGGTGCAGTTTTATTTAAATATTAATAACTGTTTGATTATTTTTTTTTATAGAAATTTTTTTAGTAAAATTTCTGTTATTTATCTCTGAGTTTCTACATCTTTTTTTTGGCTTGACCCAAAATCTAGTATTAAATAAAATTCCTGACTTAATAATTATTTTTTAAACAAATTAACAATGGTATATTCATTATCATTTTTACTACTTATTTACATTATCTAACTAACTACCTCATTCAAAGGAGATGAAGAAATTAGATTTAAACAAGTTGGTCCTTTCAGTCATTTTGTTGCAAATTTAGTTATAAATATTTTATTAATAATTAATTTTTAGCTAATTATTAAAAAGACAAAATCGATTGCATTGTTTCAATGATAAAAATAAATCAAATATTCTTAGTACCATTTTTTTCTTAAAAAAACCGTTACCACATTAATTAGAATAATATCAGTAAGAGAACAATAATTTTATATAGTAATAAGTACTCTTATCTATAAATATTTTAGGAAACAATCTGAGCAGCGGACACATAAAAGAGTTTTCAAAAATAATTGCTTGACTCAAAACCCTTTTCGACTCTCATAACTTTCAATCTGCACCGACTTTCCAGTTTTTATGTTTTGAGTTTATTAAAAATTAATATTTTACTTCTCGTTTTCCGAGAAACTTCGGACGCCATTTTCAAAAGTTTCACAAACAAAGTTAATTTCATAACTCATGGGTTAAAGGTCTCTAAGGTAGACAGTAACAAATGATTAAGTAAATAAAACGAACTTTAAAGAATTCAGGTTTTTAAGGGATTTTTGGGATCATCATTCAGTTTTAAATCAACATCCTTGTTTAATAATAAGGTCTGTTTCTTGTTATTTATTGTAAAGTAACAAAAATACTTTCATTAAATAAGCAAATGCTTACTTAATAAAAGTATTACTTCAAGTTTTACGCTGTGTTTTAAGAAACCATTAACGAGGCATGTGAAATATAAGAAAAATTGTGACTTAATCGAAGGTAGTATCTAAGTATTATTCTTTCATCATAATAAATTTTAACATAAAAAGACTTTCTGTATTTTAATAATAATCAGGGCTGCCTACTACTACTCTTTTTGCAAAATATTGTTTAGAGTAATACATAATTAAAAACTAAAGCTAGAGTAATACATAATTAAAAACTAAAGCTATCAGAATTTTCGGTTATTTTGACAACATTTTAAAACCCCAAATCCGAGAAAGGTGAAGTTTTGAATCATTTACATCTAGTGGTGAGGAAAATAACTTAATTAAAATTATTTTTACAAAACAAAGAAACATACACTAAAAAATAAATTTTCAAATTATGTTTTAATGTATGATTCTTTGAAATTTAACGAAATATATATTTGAGTAATGAAAACTGAGTCATAAATTATTTATCATGTACTGTTAGAAATTTTGTTTTAAAATTACGGTAAAATAACTTGTAGCTGTCTGTCCATCAAATTAACCGTAAATTTTATAGTTAGAAACTTTTGTTTAACTTTATGGGTGTGAAACCGTTTACAACTGGTGTGGTTAAAGGACAGTGAATACAAAACTACATGCTTTTGTCGCCGTTTACAAGTAGCAGGGTTTAAAAATCATAAGAATGAAATTTAAGTAGACATTGGAGTTAGACTATGCAACGCTTTTCGTTAAGTAATGGAGCATGGAGTTAGGTTGTGGTGGAGTTGTATTTTGTCAAGTGAACCATTGAATGTGGCTTTATTAATTTATCTAGATATGCCATCTATTATTAGACGTGGGATATACTAGACTTTTTGTGTTAAGCAGTTTTGTGGTGATACCATCTATGCGAAAATGAGTTTCAAATTCAAATAAACCAGAATCACCAATTGACACTGAAGAGCAATGGAAACTCTTCCTATGTTGAAGTAATGGAAAAAATATTGTGGTGTCAACACTGGAATTCAAACCCCCGTTCAGCTGATCGTGTGATTGGCAGATTAGCCTTCTCGGCTGAAGTATATCTCTATTTGCAAGGAAAGAAGTGAGTCATAAGGTGTTCATCACGCACTTATTGTTATTACTTACACTTATTGCTATACACTTATTGCAATTACACCAATACTTATGTTTTAACAGCCTAGTTGTTCAAGAATTATGAAGTTCTTTCAGCAGCTGTTAGACATTTAAACTTCGTTTTTGACAAATTAAATCAGAAGTTCGTTAAGAGAGATTTATGCCAGTAAGAATATCTGACATATTATTAAATTTATGTTAAAGTGATATCTTCAAAGTTTCTTTCATATGTAGATATTTTTAAAATAAAAAAAAAATACATCTTTGAGACACAACATTAAAATCATTTAAAAATTTGATTATTTATTTATTTCATAATTTAAATTAAATTGCAGTTTTACAAACTTATATTTAGATCATTAAAATATTTAATTTTCAAAAAAAGACAATGTGTATTTGAAACAAAATTTATATTTAAAATAAATTAAAATATTTGCATAAAATGTCAATTTGAAAAAATTATAAGATCCATCATATCTGCATGCTTTAACAGCTATTTATTTGATTAATATTTGGTGAATGGGTCGTTCGTGATTGCATTGTAAAACCACGCTATTAAAGTCAGTTTTTATTCGTTTTATTTACATGACGATTTATTTTGTTCGAAATTAAGTAATTTTCAAACGAATGCTTTGATATTTGTCTTTTTATCTTTTATATTGTACTTTTGTATTTATTTTTCCGGTTGTACTGCATTCGCGTAATTTCACGCTTCATATTCGCTGTAAGTTTGTACCTATTTCTCAATTTTCTCATTAGATGTGTTTTGTTTTAAACATTAAGATCAAATACTTTTATTGCATAAAAAATTCAAAATACGCTTTTATCACTGAATATTATAGTTTTTCAATCTTTTTGATTTTAGAATATTTGAGTTTAACTTAAACTTGTGAAGATATCTTAACATCGTTGACTTCTGTTATGTATTCTAATGCAAAACTACTCGCCTGAAGTTCAATTCGTTTTATAGTAGTCTTTAATTTTCTGTCGTTTTTTTAAATAATTTGATTTTTTAACACCGTAGCAATGATTATTTTAAAAAGTTACCTTTATTTGAAAAATTGTTTCAATATTTTACAATCACTTGTTACAAACAGTACTGTATGTTATTTTTACTGTCTAGGAAAAACAGATTATTATAATATTTTAATTCGAAGTAATAGATGATGAATAAAATATTGATGCTTGAAACATAAAGGAAAAAGATGCACTGTTTCTGCCAAAAAGAAAAATATGAAAAACAAATAAAAATAAACGAACATATAAATAAACGAATAAATAAATAAAAAATAAAAGAAAAACATTATTTTTTGTTAACACCGAGAAAAAAAAGTATAGTCAAAATTACCAGAATATGTTTAAATGTATTATGTTTCTGGTTCTATTGGAACACCAAAAAGTACAGCAAGTTTTACCAAAGCGCTTTGATAAAGACTTCTGAGAAAATAAGCAATAAAATACGATTTTTACCATGCAGTTTAGGAGTAAATATTGTAAAATTTAATAATTTTATCACGATACCTTAGCAGGGCGTAAAAGCCATTTACTCTGCAAAATTTACTTTTCAGTTCTGTATTTTTTCTAAATGCATGGCAATAAGAATTATAATTTTGAAAACCAGAGTTTATGGTAAACCGTTACCTTACGAGTGTTAAAAATAATCAAATGAATAATTTTAACAAAGATTATTTTGGTTTTATTACTAGAATTATGTTTTTTAATTTTTTTTTTACCAGAAATGTCATTACGATATAATTACGGCAATGCTACTGGAATTCTTCTGTGAAATCAACATTGTTGCTGAAAAAAAGTAGCGAAAAGAAATTTTCGTGTGTCTTAAATCAATTCATTTGCATTAAGTTGGTGCACTTTTGCTATGTAATATTTAATTTTTTAATTTAGTATTAATAAGCACTAGCATTTTTTGCTTAAATTTATTAATTTATTTGGGAAATATTGATTTTTGTATACTCTACCCTACCCATAGAGACATTTGATCAGGGTGATTGTACATAATTTTACTAAAATGTTAGCGAATTTCCCTGAAATTCAATTTACATAAATTCTTGGCTGCATCTTAAGATTCAAAATATAACTTTGTTAAAACGTCCCTGAATCTGGGCAATGTTTTTAAAATTTTTTGTCGGGAAAAAAGTATGCCTGAAGAACGCTCTTTATATTTGAACTATAAAGAAACTTACCGTTTTTGTCCCTTGTGGCAAAGAGAGGGATTTACTTAAGAATTATTGAATATATTTTATAAAAAAATTAAAAACGTATTTGTTTTATAATAAGAAGTTTATACTTTTCTATCTTTTATTCAACTATTATTGTGTTATAAAAATCTGTTTCCTTAAATTTTCTTGGAAAAAAAGCAATATTATTTCCCAATTTTTAAACTGTTAAAATTTATCATAGCGATTAATCAACAATTTACACATCACAAATAAACGTCTAACAGAAAAAAATAAACATTGAAGCGTTTAGCAAGGGATTTTGAATTAAATTATTGCACTCTCTTTTTTTGAAATCAGAAAATAATTTATTTTTTAGAAAATAATTTTTAGAATGCATTTATTGTTTTATTTGTATTTCTAAAACAGAACAATTGTTCAAGGAACATAAAAAAAAAGAAATCTGGTGTCTGTAAGGTTAAAGTGTAGAAATGAATAACACGATCTTTTCTTAATAGTTTTAAGACCATATTAAAGATTTCATATATGTGAGTAATAAAATCTAAGATCTCATATAGTCAATAAAATTATTGCCTTGAAATTGTGCTAGACAAAAGATAATAGTAATTTGGTTTTATTTCCAATAATATAGCGATATGATAAAAACAAGAATCCCATTTTTTTCAAAATGATTCATTAATATTTTCTATTATATGCCTAATTTAATATTTGGCAGGATCCCATGTTTTGATTTGACGTAGCCTTTTTATTTACTCAGTCTTTTTTTATATTTATACATAAAATAAATGCAAAGAAAAATTATACTATTATATACTAGTGTAATTTATTTATAGTTTTCACGACAAAATCAAGCTCAAAACATTCAATTGCAAAAACTTAACTTTAAACACAACTGAAATTTTTGTTTAAATTTTAAGTCCTAGTCATATGACTTAGAAGTAATTTCAAATATACTTCACCTAAACTATTATTTTAAGTTTTGTTTGAATACATTTTAATCACATAAAGCATTTTTGATTATTTTCAATCTTAAAAGCCCAGTATTTACATTAAGTTTTGGTCAAATTTAAATTAATTAAATCAAATAACCCCTTTTGTTCTCGTGATTTTGCCTCCTCTATGTTTAATAGTTTTTTACAACTTATATTGTTGGCTTATATCTCAGTTAGTAGCTTTTTTTCTAGCATGAGTCATATTATGATGAAAATAAACAAGAGAATTTAAGTGATTTTAACTATTTAGATCTATAAATTAGCAGGAAATTTCCGTATAATCTCCTTTTATAATATTCTGACAAGGAAAGGAATGATTAATGATCATATATATAATGATCATGATCAATAGCCCTAAATAACTCTCAAAAGTGTTGAATACTTACTTAAGGAATATAATGACTAATTTGTATTATGTAAGAATATGTTGTTGAATTCGAAGCGTGTGTTTTTAATTAAAATCATACGGGATTTTTGCTTTCATAGTGAAGTTCGGTCAAAAGTTATAATTTTAAAATATTGATATTAGGATCAACAGATAATGCATGCTTTAGAAATTAAAAATATAAAAGTAGCAAGAGTCAGGTTTCATAATAATTTGATTGAATTTGAATAAACTCTACAAGATTTTTTCTCATATATTTCACTAAATATACAAATATAGATAAGTATTATTATATGTTTGTATATGTTAATTTACCACTTCTAATACATTACTGCATTTAACTCAACATTAATCAAAAGTTACTAGTTTTAATAATGATAATGAAATCTTCTGTGGCATGATATGTACTGGGTAACTTTCGATGACAAATAAACTCGACAAATCAGTTTACTACAACGTTTAAAATAATTAACAGTCATTTTGAGTGCACACTGAAAAGTCTCTTTGAAACTTTACATACATTGCAATCTTATTTTATTCAGATAAAGCATTTCTTTCACAGTGGAGGTGGTAAATTAGGATTCGTTTAAGCGGCATTAAAGCAAGTAAAATATTTGAATCAATTTTTTATATTTGTAAAAATGTTTTGATTGATTTTAAGATGTTTTGTTATTCTTGGTGAAATTTCCTTGCTGGATTTTTTATAAATATGGATTAATCGCTAAGCCGCACAAAGAAAGAAAGTGTGATAAAAACAACCAGAATATTGTCTAATTTATCTTGTTTCTGCCACTATGGAAAAATCAAAAAAAGGTATTTTTTATCGAAAAGATTTGGTAATGACCTTTTGGTAAAATTAACAAAAAAATATGGTTTTTATTACTATGGTTTGTTGTTTGGAAGTAAATGTGGCTATATTAGGTCATTATAAGCAAATGTTAACAGTGCAGTTGTTAATCTGTTTTTCGTCCGTCCGTTGGTTGTTTTCTTTTCTATGTAAGCTGTATGGTGACATTTATCAACATTTAAAACTATAAAATCATTCATTTGCAAATATACAAATGCTTGGACGAAGCTGATCTAAATCAGTAGCTCCACTGTTATTAAATTAACACTACATTAAGGTAAATAAAATGACTACACTAGGGCTGTTCCAACATCCTAAAATGGAAGAGGTAGCGGGTTCAAATTTCACCATAATCTTGGATGCATATATTTATTTATTACGCAGGCTTGTGAGGCCATCACAAAACTCGCCTAATACACCATTCTCAAGTCGATATAAAGATAGCACAAGATTGAGAAAGACAAAAGATACGTACAGCCTGAGACACGCTAGGATTCGAACCAGTTACCTCCAAGTTGCAATAGAAGCAACAAAGTTTTTCTCTAATTTGAAGAATCTGTTCTTAAATTTGAATAGGGCTTATAAAGGGTGTTTTTTAGTGAGTTCATCGATATTCATATGAAAATATAACAATACAAAATCAATTTGTTTTGCATGCCTACTGAGGATCGTGTATTCGATATAAAATTGTCTTCTAAACTCAAGTTAAATTAAATAACAGATATTTTTAATCAAAATAAATAGAGACCTAATATCTCCTGGACCAACGCGGCTCCTAATAATCATAAAAATTTGAAGTCTAATAAGTCTGATCTTGACTTGTCATCTGTACTATGTAATTTCTTTTTGTAAGAATTCAATGTACTGATAATACTTAGGTAAGATGACATTATTCTTACAGTATGATAAGATATTAAAGGTGTTGGAAATATTTTAACAGCTACTTTCAAACTAAGATAGATAAAAATGCTCTTGCTTGCCAAAGTGGAAACTAATAACTAATGTACATTTTACTATACCTTTTAAGACTGAACTGCTAAAAATAATGTGTCGGTAATGGAATTCTGTAAAGTAAAAGGTGCATCAAACTCCAAGTTATTTAAAGATAGTTGTCTTGGAAACGGCAGAAACAAGAAACTTAAGTTTGTACCCGAATCTTCCTAAAAAATGCCAAGATTCAATGCTGCATTTTTCATGTTCAATTTCTGCAGAGAAGGAATTCAAAAATCGATGATTTATTGAAAAGAACTGCATCATTGAACGGGTGATTTCCTGTCACAGACATTTCATTGGACAAGTTCTATTGGTTTGAAGGGGAGTGGGTGTATTAGAGCAAAAGAGAGTGGGTAATTTTGATCTCGACGACTCCGCGGTTTCGACAATCTACTTTTCTTAAAACTTGCTTTTGATCTGCTTCGTTTCTTTTAAAAATCACGGCATGATTTTTATATGCAGCAAAAGATGTTGGTAATTGATAAGAAAACTCAATGTAGTTCTTCAAATATAAATTTTTTAGTATTCTGTTTGTCATTTTTATGATGAAATTATCTTATTTTGAGAATTAAAGGACTGAGCAACAATATAACATAAAGTAATAGATAAGCTCGAGAAATAAATCAGGTATTAACTTTTGAGCTAGTAAGAAAATTACTATGCGAATAAAAAAGTTCTGGTAATAGTATATGAAGAAAAAAATTATGGTTAAATAATCGCCCTGGATGGTATTTACATTTCTGGTAAAAAACTCTAATTCTAACTATAGGGTATTTAAACCATTCATTTGCAAATTTTTCCATTGATATGGTAATGATTTACAGGAATTTCTGGCTTTCAAAATTATAGTTCTTATTACCACATATTTAATTAAATTAATTAAATATACGAAACGGAATAGTAAATTTAATAAAGTAAATGGTTTTTATGCCATGCCTTAAGGTATCATGATAAAGATTACCAAGTTTTACCTCATTTATTGAATTTTATCAAATATTATTAAAATATATTTTATTGCTAATTTTTCCAAAATCAATACCAAAGCGCTTATATATAAAAATTGCGGAGCTTTTTCGTGTTTCGATTGAGCCTGAAACACAGTAAATTTTATCATATTCTGGTGATTTTGATGATACTTTTTTCTCAGTGCATACCACTATTACAACAACAATGTAAGTCAACAGGTATGATAATTGCTCTTTCTAATTTGACTTGGCAATTAAATCTTAAATAGTAATGCGGAATTATATCACCCATATGACACAATAAAATTATTATATTAACAATATATTTCACTTTTGTTTCATTTTATTGCATTATGAAATCATATATATAAGCTTTTATATTTAATAATAATTATTATTATTGTAATAAAACACTTCAAAGTAAATTTTAGTATTTCAAGTCCCTAAAATTTCATTTATATCTCTGGTTCATTGTGCTCTCAAATACATGGTTTTAGCAACCCTTTCGTAATGAATAAAAATATTTGTGTTTTTATTAAAAGTTTTGTATATTAAGTATTAAACCTATAAGAACTTCATAAATAATGAAAACCACATTAGTTTAAATATTTTGGTGCAGTATGTTTTGCAAAATTTTCCAGAATTGTTTGTTATCAAGATATAAGCCTACTAATTTTTTAGGCTTTAAGTAAAATTACATTATTGCATTAAACATTTATTATAAATGTCATATCATAAATAATTTATTAAATTTTATTTATATGAAATTATTGTATTGAATACATATAAAAAAGTTAAAGCCTGAATTTTTACGCTTAAAACTTTTACAAATTGTAGTTAAATTGATAGGCTTTTTATGAAGTTTTTTACCGTTTGTTTGGCCAAAATTTGTATAGTTTTAATATATTTAAAAAGTTAAAAACAAATGACAGCATATAATGACATTTTAAAGTGTTTAATTAGTTTCTGACTGAAATAAAACTACAAGAATTGTCTTTAAGAAAAAGAAAATGGTTCAGATTTCAATTTTTCTTGATTTTTCTATATTTTTATTTGAGGGTATTTAAATCAAGAAAAATTTCCCTACACTAAAATATTATATTCATAAAATTATCAATATTAATTATTTGTTTTTTGTAGTGGCTGGTTATTGTTTATAAAAATAGCTATATAATAGTCCTTTAAATTGACAATAGCAAATCTAATAAAATTACTTGCTGTTTTGTAATAGAAAAAATAAATTCAAATAAAATATGTTTAGGGCACCAATGTTTTTTGAAAATATTTACTTCTTTAAGTAGGGAAAATACGAAAAAAAAGTCTACGCAGTTCACATTTATTTATAGAAGAAATATTTTCCACATAAACACAAACAATACTCGAACATTTTGATTAATTAGGCAAAAAGGAACTACAAATAAATATTTATTCTAAAAAAAAAAAAAAAAAAAAAAAAATAGCCATTCTCGGACGGTTATTTTCTAATTATTTTCCTAATACTTCTTACGTTGTTAAAGCAACTGCTATTTTATAGTGATTAAATGGTTCGACATTTATCAGTAATTCCCCGGAGAGTGATACATTGATATTATAGGAGATATAATTAATTTTTTTAGGGTAAAGTTTTCTCTCTATTCAAATTAATTTTCTGTTTAGGAAAATATTAGCTTTTCATCAAAACAATTTAATTGCAAATCACAACAGCGTTAATTGCTTTTAATAATCACAACTCACAAAGTTTTTAACTGGTTTTTAAATCTTTAATATTTTCTTAAAGGGAATTTGTTATGCTAGAATTATGAACTTGAATAATATATGAGTTTTATGATGATTTTTCCTCTTCTGCACTTCAAATATTGTTTTTTTTTAAATGTAAAAACATACTTATTTTTCCGGAAATAAGAATAATTTTCATTAGTTTTGAATTTTAATATGCTTTTTTAAATTTTTAAAAGCTATTTAGGGGATTATATTTAATTGATTAAAATATATAATCCAATGGTACTTTTTTTAATTACAATGTTTTTTTTTACCAAGTACTGAATTATAGTTCATTGCGTTTGTGAGATCTGTATTTATGAAAATATTTTCTATTGGAGATAATTAATTTACGGATATTTTTTTAATTATTATAATTCATAAGAATTCAAAATATTTATGCTCTCATAAGAAGATTTGCATAAAGCAATTTGCGTAAAAGCCATTGCAAAGATGATTTGCACAAAATTATTTTAAAAGTGAAAAGTTTGTGTGTAGTGTTTTAAACTTTCTTCGCACTTGAAAATGTATTTCTACACTGCATTGTTTAAGCTCGAAATTTACGCAAATTTATAATAAGCCCTCATAAAATGAAGCATTAAGGTAAAATAAACTTGTCAAATAACCAAAGTATCTATAATTTAATGGACGCTCAAAAGGTTGATATTTTTTTCAGTCATTTTTTTCATTAAAATGGTATATATAGGGTAAAATTAAGGTTTTAGTTAAACTCTAAGTCACTCAATGGTTGTTAACTTCAGTTCTTTAACGAAAAAGCTTATAGAAAATATATTAAATAATTTTTTGTTTCACATTGCCGTCAAGTATGTTTTCTTTATCATTGTGTTTAATCGTAACTCTTCAATAACAAAATTCAGTGGACACAATTTTTAACAAGTGTCATTTATGTAAAAATGCATTTTATAAATTAAAAAAAAAAAAAAATGCAATTTCCATCAAAACTCGTACAAACTGCAAATGACTCAAATAATGTGGAACCACTTTGAATCAGTATCGATTTGTTCATTTATTTATAAAACGACCCTTTAATAGAAAACCTAACATACTTTAAAATCCCTGCACCACTGTCCGGATCACGCCACTAACAATAAGTGGTTTACATGTTTGAACGTAAATAAGCATTTTGATCTAAAATCCATTAACAATATACTTCAAAACTATATATAGAAGCTTGTTGAAAGCATGCTCAGACGGATAGCCAATATAATTTCTAATAGTGGGATACAATTACGATATTAAATCTAATTTTACGTTTTCTATAAAGTTTACTGTCGTGTTCATTGTTGATGTGTATGTCATACCATAATGGGTAAAGTATATTTCTTAGACTTTTAATATTTTTTAACTGTTAATGCTTTAATGTAATTAACTTTTAGTGTTTTTCTCGATAAACATAGCCATTGATTATTTTACGAAATCCTGTGTATTAGAAATCTTTATTATTAAAGTAAATTCTAACAGTATTATAAATATCAATGACTGAGATATACATATTATTAATGAGATTCAAAACTCAAGTTTCAACGGTATGTTGACGTATAAAATTTTCCGTAGACTCGTGGATCTTTTGCAAATAATTTTTAAATTAAAATGTTAAGTTTTATTTCCTCTTTGCTCGATTTTTGATAAACAGTCAAATAATGGATTTTACCATATAATAATTAACGGTTGTTTCATTAAATTTTGATCTGAGAGTCAGCACACGATAGGCTTCCTCTATATCCTATTCCATTTCAAAAACGATCTATTTTTTTCCAATATTATTAATTATTTAATTTCGAATTTAACTATCATGATCATATCATGGATATTTATAACTTATAATATGCCCAGGAAGAAGCTTTATATTTCTATCAAGAGGTGAAATATAAGGATTATATTTCATCTCTTGAGAGAAATAAGGATTTGAATATACATAAGGATTTTAATAGTAAAATTTGGGTTTTGTCTTTCATTGACAATTGAAAAACTTCATCTCGACAATTCTCATCAGCAATTGAAAAACTTACTTTCTGATCAAAAAATCGTATTTTCTGCAACAACTCTGGCAAAATTACCAAACTGTACGTAAATGACATTTCTGGTAAAAAAAACCAACAACCCGTAATTCTGGTATATTAACCAATATATATGGTATTTATAAACCAGTCATTCGGTAGTTTTCCTATCATATGGTAACGGTTTACTGGAAAGTTTTGTTTTCAAATTTATACTTCTTATTTCCAAACATTTAGTAAAAAAATACAAAACTGAAAATTAAATTTTACCGAGTAAATGGCTTTTACACCATGCTCTAAGAAATCATGATAAAATTACCAAACTTTGCCTCATTTATCAAATTTTATTTCATATTATGCTTTACTATATTTTATGGTAAATTTAACCAAAACTATTACCAAAGCTTTTCATTAAGAATTACCAAGCCTTTTGGCGTTCTCAAAGATCCCGTAACATGGTAAATGTAACCATATTATGGTAGTTTTATTCATACTTATAAATTTATAAAACCTTATGGATAATTAGTATTGCATATTTTTATCATTTATATTTATTTTTTGTAGTTTCAAGTAATTTTTTGTTAGTTTTTAGAAATTTATATGGTAATACATAAAATAAATGAATTACTTGCAATGTTTTTGTAATTTAAATGGTTTGAGAAAGAACAAGATAACTAACAAGAAAAAAATTGAGATAGTTGATTTTAAAGACTTTTATTTTCATAACACTGGTATTTCTGTTGATCAATCTATTTCGTCAATGCCATAAGTGTTTTTAACCAAAGACATAAAAAAATATTATTAATAATGTCGGTGATGCTTGTAAAGTGTTTAAATGTATGAAAACGGCTCATTTTTTCCAACTATAATTGCAATTTTGAAACTTTTTTCAGATACTTTATGTATTTACTTCTTTAATTAAAATATGCTTCCTAGAAAAAGATTTCTTACTAAAAGCCAAAATAAAATCCTGATTGATCTTACATAAGCATTGAACGGTTTTTATTTTTCAACAACAAGCTTGCCATTGATCCTTATAGAAAGTCGAAGTTATTCTGTTAAACTTCTTTATGATTGACATGTTGATTCTAATTTATAACGTAATGAAGTTAAATATGTGGTATGGAGTAACATATTGTCATTTTATGTCATTAAATGTCTTCTTATTGTTTTGATAGTAATTGCAAACAAATCTAGAAGAAATTCTCTGTAGAAACTTTTATTACACTCAATATTTTTTGCTTGATAGGGATTTGTTGATGAATAGGATTTAAAACATGATTATAAAAAATTACTAAATATTGCTGACATATTAGCAAGTATTTTTAAAGTGGTTATTAATGTGAACGTCTAAAATGTTGGATATAGTTTCATTTGATTTTATTATATTTTGCAGCTTACTTATAGCTTGTACTTTAGGTTATTCACTTTAGTTTATAAACCTTAGGTTATTCACTTTAGTTTATAAACTTTAGGTTAGGACATTCGGTTGGTTTTCTTTGATCACAAATTTTGGTTTTCTTTAAAAAAAATAATATTGCAATAAAAATTTTACATTTTCATAAGCTTTACTCTGAAGAAGCTGTTTGTTATTTTTTCTACCTTTTTTCTTATATTTTTAGAATTCAATATTTATAACATTTGATTTTTTTTCAATAACATCCAGATTTCGTCAAAATCTTATTTCTATAAACTTTCAGGAATTTTATGTTATGATTCTCAAAATATTAAGAATATTAAAACAAGCTAACTTCTTAATTTTAACCCAATTTATCATTTTAAAATTGGTATTTATGTTTCGAAATCTTATGCACGTATTTTCATCATGACTACAACTTACATTTATATTTGCTAATAATACGCATTTGAATGTTTTCTTCTAACGACATTTATTTATAACAAAGAGATTTAATTCAAACCTTGAAATACTTTAAATGCTGCTCGATAGATAAAATGCCACATAAAATATTTATATTTCAATATCTTTAATAGTTGTATTTAATAAATCCTTATTAAAAATTATTTTAAAGAAATATCTTGTTACAGTTGATCAACTTTATTCCGGTTTTTCCTTTTTAAAACGCGATTCTGATGATCTTCTAAATGTCAAAGTCAGCAGTTTTCGATAAGAAAATATGGCTTTATGACTTACATTAAAAAAAAGGTTCAAAGAAACTCAACAATGTTACAAGAATCTTTTCTTTGCAGTGCATTCAAACAAACTGAAAAGGGGGGAAAACTCTTTTCATATCCATGTGTCTGGGTACAAAGTAAAGTAACATAAATAGTAAAGTAAAGTAAGCAAAAATGAGATAATCAAAAAAGTAATGCTCTTTATAAAAAAATAATGGTCGTACAGCAGTTGTTACATGAGTGCTATATCAGGAATAGCCTATATAAACAAAAATTGTTATATTAAGTACGTCCTGTTAAGGATAAAATATCAATGGCAGCAGAAATCAATCTTTTATAAGAAACTAAAACTGAAAAATTTTTTATTCACAGATAAAAACAAATAAAAAAGAAACAAAAAAAATTAGACGACATTACATGAAAATGCCATAACATGTAACTAATGCAACACTGTTAGAATCTTTACTTAAAAGTTATGGTAAAACAGCCGGCAGCAGCCTGTCAATCCAATTAACCATACAATTTACGGTAAAGATCATTTTTTACCTTTACGGTATTGAAACCGTTTACAACTAGTATGGTTAAGAAACCATTAATACTAAACTATGCGGGTTTTTAACCATTTACAACTCCCATGGTTTTAAATCAGCCAAGAAAAAATTTAACTGGACAATGGAGATAGTTTAGCAGATTTATGACGCTACCATCTATGTGTGAACGAGAGTATCGTATTCTAATAAACCAGGATCTCAAATTGAGTAGTGCAGGAGAATGGAAACTCTTCTTGTGTTGAAGGGAAAAGTGGAAATATTGTGGCGTGATCATTGGGACTCGAACCCCATGCTGTCGGTCATGAAATTGATAGATTAATCCTCTCTGCTATAATACGTACTTATCAACAAGGAACTATGTGGTTTCATTCGTTGGGCCTAGATGGTGCGATAAAATTCTTGTTGCTCAACCCTATTAGTTAAAACCAGTTAGTAAAGGGTTTTTCTCACAATAAACAGTCTGAATAACATCTTATTAATAGTTATTTGACTGTTTTGTTTGAATATTGTAAACTGACAATTAAATAAATTGTTATTTAACTATTTTTGAAGAGAAATTTCTAACAGTGAATATTGATTAGCTTAGAAGGACCTAATATAACCTAATTAAGGTCATATAAAGAAATACTTAAAAATCCTATTAACAATAAGTGGAAGTTATCCGTACGCGAATATTATACATTAAATCTGAACAATACATTTTTTAAAGAGGTGTTAATGAATTGATTTATAGACAAGTAGTCGTACATTTACTTATGAATTATATATTCAAATATAATTTTTAATTGTGTAATGTGACACATAGAAACGAAAATGAAAAACACTATTTCTATAGCTAGATAAGGTATGTAAACATAAATTTTATTACACTATTATTTCTGTAAATGAAGAATAAAACCATTTAAAATTTTGAATTGAAAATAAGGGTTGTGACAGTTAAAAATGCTACAAATGAGATGCGTAGTCACATAATGAGATAAAGTAACATATGATAAGATATAACATAAACTACATTAAAGATAAATTTTCGATTTGTATTAAAAAAAAAGGAGAAAAAAGAACGCGTAATAAAATCATGAGTGATCTACAAATGAGATGCGTAGTCATATAATGAGATAATGTAACATGAGATAAGATATAAAATAAACTTCTCTTAAAGATTAGTTTTCGAACTTCATTGAAGAAAAAGAAGAAAGAACACGTAATAAAATCAGAGATGCTATAAATGAGACGCGTAGTTATGTAATGAGATAATGTAACACGTGATAAGATACAATATAAACTTCTCTTAAAGATTAGTTTTCAAACTTTATTGAAAAAAATAAAAAAGAACACGTAATAAAATAACGAGTTGTAACTAAAAGATTTCTATATTTATGACATTAATACATTTGCAAAATATTCTTTCAGAGTTGTAAAATTTGTTTTATTTAAAAAATAAACTTTAAAAGAAATATTTTTCTCCCTGCTGAAATAAGGGGAAAAGTAAAAGTAAACGAACCGATCAGAAAGCATAAATGATTAAAGGATGGTGATAAGGATTATGGATGATTTGTATAAAAGGACTTTTGAGGAAACTCGGTGCATAAAATCTTCCTAATAAAGACAGGATTATAGTTTTAAAGTCTTTCTGAATACTTTTTTTTTTAAAAAAAAGTTTGTGTCAAATGTAAGCATTTTTTTTTTTAAATTGGAAACTTATTTCTAAAATTGAAATTTCCATTGAATAAAAAATTTCGAATTGAGTTTTATCGATAAGACTTTTTAGAAGAAGAGGAAAAATCTTGTTTTAGTATTGGTGTTATTTTAAAATTTATGCTGAGCAGGTGTGATTTCATGCCAATCAATTATGTTATGTTAATAAATGAAATCTATATTTATTTTAATATTTAACTAATTTCAACATGCAGCATTTGTAATCAAGTATTAGCTAGTTTTGAAGAAAATAATTTTTATTAGCTTAGTAAAACGTCAGAGTACTTTTTTTTCTATTAGGAAAGTATTATTATTTAATTAATAATAAATAATATTAAATTTTTGGAATGAAAATAAAGCACTGTATTGTGAAAAGGTTAATGATTTTATGTCATTGGCAAATAGTGATTTTATGCCAATCAAATATGTTATTTTAATATGTGAAATCTATATTTAATTTAATTTTTAACTCTCTGTTAGCAATCTTCTTTACTTCCACCTTATTCACTACGACTATTGTTATTACCTGATTCTAAAGAAAATATTTTTTATTAGCTTTGTTACAACGTTAGAGTATTTTTTTTTTGTATAAAGAAATGTAATATTATTTAAATATAATTTTATTTAAATATAATAAATAATAAAACATTTTTAAATGAAAATAAAATACCGTATTAGAAAAAGTTTAGCATACCAAAAGGCTAACCCTTGAATTGGGTAGGCTAAACAGTGCCATATATATATATATATGTATATATATATATATATATATATATATATATATATATATATATATATATATATATATATATATATATAACTTCATTTATTTGTATTATTTCAGAATCAATCAACTGAAATTTAGTTAAAGCTCAAAAAATCTCATTTCGATTTAATAAAATATTGCCTAAGACATCATCACTTCTTTTGCTTGAAGTTTCTCACATAGTGAGTGATTGAGTTTTTGTCCTAAATTCTAAGGTCATAAAAAAAAAGAATGCAAATAAAAATGCAGAGTTTCTGGATAATACATCTTTGACGTTCTTTCGTTAATTATTCTTGTTAATCAGCTCAGGTAATGTCCTTTCTGCATGGTGTTTTATGCCCTTAAATTTTTTTCTCGAATTTCACCAATAAACTATTTAGAATAAAGATAAGATCCACGAGATCATGATTATGCTCTTATAACAATCTACACTCTTAATAACTTAATTTCAATACATCCAATTAATATATATTTTTTTTGTTTTCGATAATTATCTTAGATGAAAAATTTTTTCGCGAAAGAATTCTTTCGTCGAGATCCTTTATGTTTATATTTACGATCACAGGGATAAATAGGTTGGTGACACTTGGTTAGTTTTTATAGGTGTTTTAAAATAGTTCATAAGATTTCTTTTTAGTCAGATGCGCTTTAATTTTAATATGTTTGATTTTTGTTCAAATATACATAATATATACAGAATCGGAATTCAAATTGAATTCATTTTTATTCACTGTAAAAAATTGATACTCAAATATCACGAAACTTTCTTTGTTTTTGACGAGACCGCTTCCTGGTATATGCTCCGAGAGAAAATTTAGTCAAAATGACGAAATAACTATTGTCACTTCGTCAAGAAAACGAATTTCGTCGAAATTTTATTCTTCTCCCCAAAAAATATTCGAAGTGCTTAATTTATTTACTTTTTATAATAATCACTTTGTCGTGGATACTAATAGGTGGGACAGCATAACATGGATAGGTAGAACAGAGAAAACAATTACACCCATGTCCGAAGCCGGATTTGAACCCAGAATCTTCCTAGAATGAGGCCAACACCCTCACCACCATACATATGGGCGCTTTAGTTTGTCACTTCATTTTCGATTGTCTAGCTTTTTTTCTCTCGTTTCGTTATTCTTGTTAACAATCTCCCACAATGCACTGAGATGCGGTTTCGAGTTGAGGAAACATTTTCGTAGTATATTTGAAATTTTACGTTTTGTCACAAATCACGTGATATCGCAACCAAATGATTCTCAAAATTTACGAAATACTGTTTGGTCATGGATTGCTGATCATCAAAAATGAGAGTCTTATTTCTGAGAGTGTTAAAGCATGTTTTAAGATACAAAAAGGCTTAAAAAAGGAATTGAACAAAAATTTTTCTTTTTTTAACTTTTTCCATGCAGACGAAAACTACTTGGATTCGATATTCTGAAATTTGTTTGTTTAAAGAAATAGTTTACTTATTGCTTTTCTTTTTTAAAATAAATAAAAATGAATTTTTTGAAATTGAGAGTAATATTTTTTAAAGTTTTACATTTTATCTTCATCGTTAAAACTCATGGGGCATTAGTTATCGATATTTAATATACAGAAATTTCCGAAAATTATCTACCACTTTTGATCAAAGCTAAATTTCTGTTCAAACTTTTCGTAATGGTAAGGAATTTTACAATGAGAAAGTTAAATAGTAAAATATTCTACCTTAAGCCTTTCATATGTAAAATATATGTATGTTAGATTGTTTGTTTTTTCCACTTTTGGTTTGACAACATTGTAACTAATAACAGCAAAAGTATTATTTGTTTAAAAACTTCATTCGCTGCAAAAACATACAAATTGGAAATAACAGTGGATATGTTTCAAGAGCTGAAAAATAGGAGCCCATTTTCAAGACGTGATTGGGAAGAAATTTTTTTTTGAAATATAAAGCGTAAAGTTGCCAGCAAAAATTGAAAAATAAAGGTGAGAGAGAAAAACCTTTACTTTTATTCTTTCTTTTTTTTTCTTTTCAAATCACTTTTGTTTCTTCTTATTCACGTCTGGCAAGTCTTGAAAATGAGCGCTTGAAACATATTGACTGTTATTTTCGATTTGTATATTTTTTATTTTTGTATATTTGTACATTTTTGTATATTTGTATATTTTTTAAACAAGTAAAACTTTTGCTGTTATTAGTTACACTGTTGTTAAACCAAAGATGAGAAAAATCAAACAATCTAACTTGTGGCCTATTTTTTTACATTAAACCTTTCATATGCTGATATAGACTTTTAAAAAACTTTTTTTGTAGCAAGTCTTTTCTTGCATTCAGTTATTGCAACTTGTTATTTTACTTAAATAAATTGCAATATTTATAAACCTGCCTATAAACCTAAACAAAAATAAAAGCTAAGTTTATAAAACTAGCAAGTATGCCAGTTTAAATTTTTTTTCTATCAGAATATGATGAAATTCATTGGGTTTCTGGCTCTATGGGAAGACAAAAAAGCTGGTTAATTTGTACCGAAGTGCTTTGGTAATGATTTTGATGAAATAACTATAAAATATAGTTTTAAAATAAGAGATAAAATTTAGTAATTACGGTATAATTTGGTAATTTTTTTATGATACCTTTGAGCATGGCATAAAAATCAAACATTTAGTTGAATTTACTTTTTAGTTTTGTATTTAGCACTAAACGCGTGTTGATAAGAACTATAATTTTAAAAACAAGAATTTCAGGTAAACTTCTACCGTATGAACGAAAAAATTACAAAAATCGATGGCTTATACCGTAAATTTTGGTTTTATTAACAGAATTATACTTTATTTTTTCTTTTTTTACCAGAAATGTCTTTACCCTACAGTACGGTAATTTAACCAGATTTTCTTTCTTCGTGTTTGAAATGAAATTCTAGTTTCATTTGTTCGCTAAATATTTCATTATTTATATATTTATTATAAATGTGTTTTTTAATAAACTATAAATTTGTTTTGTAATAGGTGTCATTTGAAAATACATGCTCTTATTACACGTATGTTCTGTAATTAAATATTTAAATATTTATGTCATAAACTCTACTCTCAAACGCAAAAATTTAAAAAAAAATTGTTAGGTCATGTATTTAATATGTCAAAGAGAATTATCGATGTTTATTAAAGCTACATTAGTATGTTATAGAAGTTTCCTTTAAGCTGATATATCCTCGAGGAATCCTTAGGATATGTTTATTACATCATTGTGTCTAGAATCGGTAATATTTATAAATAGAAGGAATGCATAGCATCTTTTGAAATATTAAGAATCAAATTACCTTTGATCGAGGGAATAAGTTAAGCGCAGGAAATAAAATCGACAAAATTGTGAGAAGTGCGTTTCATTCCTTCCTTTTGCTTACGTTTCTTGTGGAATGTGAAGGAATCTAATTAAATCAACTCCAGAATAAAGGGAAAGAATGTGATGATAGGAGCACTGACTAATGTACTTATTGAAGAAGCATTTTCTAAGCCCGAATAGAATATTATTCTTGAAGTAGTAATCATCCTTTGTCTGGCGATTCTTTTGTGACCTCTTCTGCATTGCTTGTGTAATTGAGTAAGGCGATTCGTAGTCTTTTGGATCTCATTTTAGATTAAAGCTTATAAGGTGTTGTATAACATGTATGCTACACTGAGGTTATTCAGAATAGCATCCATATTCTACTTAGATAATATATTTCTATTATGCACTCATTTGGCGATCCAGAAGTTCCTTTAATGTCTCTGTGGCCCTTTATGCTGTACGTGGCATTGAGAAATACTATGCACATTCTTTGGGAATTCATTTTAGGTTTAATCTCTTAAAATACTGTATAGAACATAGAGTTTATTTGTTTTGCTTAAGTTACGGAGTGATTTTTCTCAGATCAGTGTTTCAAGCCGTGAGAAATTATGTTTACAATACTTTAATCACGTAAACAGATCCATTTACAGAATTCTTTGCAAAATGCAGTAAAAAAATGCAGTCTTTTTACTCAGAAAAACTTAACGGGGAGCTTTTGAAACGTTTTAGGAAGCATAATATGATACTAAATTGCTTTGCTTAGGTTAAACGGGTTTACATACCTTTGTCATCAAGAGTTTTTCTCGAAAATTATGGCAAAATTGATTTTTCTATTATTGACATTGATTTAATGAATAAAAAAATCACCATAAATAATAGCAATTCAAAATTCAATAAAAATATTGGACAATCATGTGATATCATATGAATTATGTAATATGAATTGATGGTTTTAAGAGCTGGTGAAATTTCAGTTTACCGAATTAGTTATTTCGCTACTCTCTTAATCATCAAATGGAGCTAAAACATTAAAATCCATGAAACTATTCATTGGATTGTATATAATTTCTAGAATAGAATAGAATAGAGAGAATTTTTAGAATAGAATAGAATAGAATAGAGAGAATTTTTAGAATAGAATAAAATAGAATAGAGAGAATTTTTAGAATAGAATAAAATAGAATAGAGAGAATTTTTAGAATAGAATAGAATAGAATAGAGAACAATTTTAGAAATGCTTACAGCACTAAAATGAGATTTGGATCAAAATTGGTGTAAAAGGTTTTAAAATGTTATTCGGCTACTACTGATTGCGTATATTTTATTTCATTTAATTTCCTATTTAAATAATATTCAGGATTCTGCTTCTATAAAATTCTTCAAGACCTGTGCTGGCTCAGGGGATAGAGCATTTGTCTTCTAATGAGGTGAACCAGGTTCAAATACCAGCGATGACTGCGATGGCAAAATTTCTTCTAATACTGTAGCCAGGAGTTCCCTTGTCTTCTGGATTGGGTTCAAAATTTCAAAACAATGGAGTTGAAAAGTGGTAGTCGCAAATCCAAAATAGGGTCATCTGTTCACTACGAGGGTTATAACTTTAAATATTATATTTCAATTTAGATTATCAGACTCATATTATGTAATGTTAATGTAATATTTAACCATACACTGCGAAAAATAGTATAAAATTTACTAGAATACCAGAATATGGTAAAATTTACCATGTTTCTGGCTCAATGGGAATACGAGAATATGAGAAAGCTCGGTAATTTATACTGAAGTTATTTGGTAAAGTGTTTGGAAAATTAACAGTAAAATATTGATTTATAATGTGTGATAAAATTTGGTAAATGTTTTAAAACTTAAAAGTTTTGTCAGAAAACCTTAGAGCATGGCATCAAAACCCTTTATTCTCTTAAATTTTCTTTTCAGTTTTGTATTCTTTACAAAATTTATGGTAATACATCTATTTTTTTTAAAAATTTGAATTTCCGTTAAATTGTTACCATATGAACGGAAAAAGTTTCCAAATGAATGGTTTAAATATTTTATATTATGTTTTTATTATTAGAAATTGTACTTTTCTTTCCAGAAATATAATTACGGTAATTTTACAAGAATTTTTCCTACATGTAAAATCAAATACGTCCTATTAGGGCATTCAAAATGGTAACTCAATTTGTTTACTCAAACATTGCAAAACGCTTAAAATTATAAAAGTCTAAGGGCTTAACATTAAGCATTTGAAAGGTATATATATATATTATCAGTTTTTAAATTCATTATAAAATTTGCTTTTGCAAAAGTCTGTAAGTTTCACATCTTGAAGGATATATATTATATATCTTTCAAGATATATATTTTTTATCCGTTTTCAAAAGCATCATAAAACTAGCTTTTGTATAAGCCCATTGAATATTTGAAGGGAATATATTTATTATAAGATTTTAAATTTATCATAAGACTTGCTTTTGAGGCATAAGAATCAATAGTAGTTTCCACGACATAAATGTTTTTTATTAATTTCTTTTTCAGTTTCAGCATTACATTTCTTTTAGATTAAAGGCTTGTTTCCTGATAGATTTAAAACCTCTAATCACATTAAATACATAGTATGTTACATGAGTTAAATATTTAGAAATTTCAAAATTGTTTCCAAATAAAAAAAATCATGTTGTTTCATTGCAAATACAATTTTTTCAGTCTTTAAATGCTTTTGTAAACTGTAATCAAACATAATTTAGTACTGTACAAAAATGCATTCCTTTAAAAGAGTTCAACTCATCTTATATAAGGTTTTCCGTAAAGATAGTCAGTAATATGTATGTTTGGAATGCTTGGAAAAAATTAAATCAAAAGCTATTTACATTTGAGGTCACAAATAAAAATTAAATCGAGGAAAAAACAAAAACACTTTCGAAATCAGGCATAAGGTATAATCGCGGTACAGGAAGACAGGTTTGACAAGCAACAATGCCTGTATACCAAGATAGGTTTAATTGCTGGAGGAAACAAAGAGGAGTTAAAAGACAATTATTAGAAACACATTCAATTTTCAACCTTCAACTAAACCTGTTTTGCTGCTTTATAAATCTGCTTTTATTTACTGTGATTGGTCAAGCATAGATAACGTTATTCTTTTTTTTCCGATTAAACGTTAATTTCCAACCCCCAATGTTGTTTGTAATTTTTCTTATCCACTTATATATATATATGTATGCGTGTATGTGCATATATACGTATTATATTTCTTAAAGTTAAGCAATTATTCCTTAAATAATGAGGATATATCGAGGTTATTTTGTAAATGAAGAAGCTTTTAAAACAAAATGCCTTTTCAAAAATCGATATTTCTACACTTATGCGAACAGTCTGAGCACTAGTTTAAGGTGTGTATCTTCGCAATCAATACAAAGGGAGATAAAAATCACTCAAACTCTTAGTAATGTTTTCCGAAATCTTACTTAAAGCAGAATGTATAAATGATACTTTATTATTTTTAATTTAGTTTTATGCTGCTAAAGATGATAAAATAAAATATTAGATCAAAGGATTAAAATTGGCTTTTACGTCAAAATTCGTTTCGGGGAATAAGACGTTTTTCTTTATGAAATATTATGGTTATAAGAGCTGTTTATTCAGTTTGTAATCAATTGCTATTCAGTTTGTAACCAATTGCTATTCGGTTTGTAATCAACTGCTATATTAAAATCAATAAAGAATGATGATTGTGTGGTGCGTAATGATATTTATTTGAAATCTGATAAATTTTCTTAATCGTAAATGAAACCGTATGAATTATTAAACCCTCTTACAGAACACCTAAAATTCAATTTAAAAGAATTTTCTTTTGTTTTTCTAATTCATATTTTCCCCCAAAAATAATTTGCAGCCAAATTTTTTTCCTCACTAACATTAGTAAAGGAAATAACAGTTAAAATACACATTATCAAAAATTTAATAGATAAAAATTTGATTATTTGCATTTATTATCTTTTTCTATGTTTATAAACTTACATTCATTCAATTCGATCAATAATCTTCATTCATTTTTATAAAATAAGCCTGTTTGATTTCTCGCCTTTAAAATTTATGCTTAACCAACCTTCATTCATTCAGTTATTAAAAACAACGGATACAAACGGAGGGATTTTCATAATTAAAAACAGGTTTCTTTCCTTTCAACACACAATAACTTATTACAATAGATGTGGAAAATGCATAAATGTTAATATTTATATGATGTGTTTTCAAACAAACAAAATCAAATGCACACTGGTAAAACAGCACAATAGTAAATAATCATAACATTAATTTTTATATATCATAACAATATATACCTTTTTCGTAAAATCAGAAAGAAAAGTGAATAATATCCTCCCCCTAAGACAAGGATTTTATGCAGTCGTAGATATAGACAGAAATAAAAAATGTATATCCAGAAGGAATATGAGAGTTTAAAAATTGAATAATATAAGTTACAGTTAACACTAACATTATGTGTGTCGAGAATTTTGTAGTTCAGAGACAATACTATTAAGTGTTGAAAACTCTCAAGTGACGACTTTTCACATTTTCTCTTTCCTTCCCTATATATTTAAAATTTGGAAACTATATAATTAAAAAACGATCAATTCAAATTTGTATCAAAGGGGTTAATAACATAATACAAAATTTTTTTTTTACAGTTATTTTTTTATATTGCGGCAAATTAGGCTGTTTGTTTTATTCATGAAATGCTTCAGTTCAATATTTAATGTAATTTTTATTTCAAATATTTGCTATTTTTATTTTGTTTTATTTTACTTAATTTTTTATTTTAACGGCAAACTACACAGTACAGATTTAAAATCCAGTTACAGGGGAAAAGAAAAGAACGTAATTGCTACAATAAAACATTCAAATATAATTTTTTTTATAACAGAAAAAAAAAGCATATTAAAATATCAAGGTCTTTAGCATATTTTTTACAGTTGCTGTAAAATCTTTTTGACATGATTATATTTACTAAATTAACTTACAAATAATTTTTCATTTCATATATTGTGACTTTTTATGAAAACAAAATCATAATTAAAATATCAGAGAAATCAATCAGATTGTTTAGAATTTTATAGAAAAATAATAAACAAGGCAAATCTCTACGACATTCCAATATTACATAAAAAGTAATAACCAATAACATACAAAGTATTTTGTAATGTACAAGCACAAATATTATGAGGATAATTCTTAGTTGCTTTACTATTCAGAAAACTTAGAAAATTACTTTTAACTCTTTTATTACAGGATTATGTGTGATTTTATTTATGATTTAATTTTACAAAAGATATCCAAAAGTAACACCATTTTTATATTAGTATTACTTTGCTGCAACGAGTCAAATAACTCTTTTCAGCTCTTTTCGTATATTATATAAAAGGAGACAAGAAATTTATAATAAATTAATGTTAGTCATCCGAGATATTCTGGCGAATTAAATTCTGAAAAGGCTTTACTATTCTGTACGCGAAATAAAAAAAAATTACTTTTTGCTGCTCATAACTATAGGATTATATTAATACTACTCAAATGAGTTCTTTTTCACTTTGAAGAAGCTTCGCAATGATTCAAAAAGTCTTATCGATATTTTGTTTTATTAGATAAGAAAAGATAACAAAATGATGATAAATTAATACCAACAGTCGAGAAAACATTTTTTTTCCGTTCAAATAAATCTATTGGACATATCCGATTTCGAGGTGTATTTCACATTTTTCTGACTTATTTCTCTTCATTATAACTCCTCTTATGTCGACGTTTTGACTGAATGCTTTATCGTTTTCTATGGTAGGGCACATTCCGGAGAAAATGCCCCAACTTCCTTTTGCAGAAGTATTTTTTTACTGCTATAATGTTGCGTAATCTTAGAGAGTGGTTCGCGACGGAGCAACAATTTGTGATAATTTTTTCTTAAAGAAGATGTAAAAATTGTTCCTGTTAGGAAAAACGCAATATAGAAAAGATGTTTTTCTTTTTTAGATCGTATTTCGAATGGATTCTTATTCTGATATGAAGGAAGAAGCAATTGAATTTTTGAAAGTAAAACTAGTGTCATTTTTATTCTTGCTTTTTCGTCAAGTAGTAAAAAAAAGTAATAAAAAAACCCATAATTCTCTTAAATTTTTTTCGAGAAAAAAATAAATGCTCATTTAAGAGTAAACAAAGATGAATAATTTAAGTTCGCATTATTTGAATATCTCTCGTTTTCTTTAGTAACGAACTACACTGTGTGGTATCATTGTTAAATAAAATTAAATAACAAAGGAACATGCAATATTTTGGCCTGTATGTCGAAAAGAAAAATATAAGAAAAGATTGGAAAGCTGTCCTGACCACAATTTTCATTATTAGGTGGTAAAACTAGAAATAGAAAGAAAAGCTTATTTTTTTAAGCAATAACGTGCAACGTATATGAATTATTTCTTGTTTTACAATTGAAATTAGTTTTGTATAGATATGTAAATTGATTAATTTCAATCAAAAGCATCAAACATCACCAACAAAATAATCAAAAGCATGCAAAATGCGGTACTCAAGGGAATATTCACATAACTATAGCTGGTAAAAATGTTTTCATTCATTTTTTGAATCAAGTATTGGCTGTAAAAAAGGTATAAATCTCTTTTTTAACTCGCTGTCTAAAAATTTAAATTCCAGAACAAGGTTTGGATCACTGCGTCAAATTACGCAAAATATTCCTGATGTTCTGTGAATCATTTGGGACAAATGCATCAGCGATATAAATATAATCAAATATGAGAAGTGGTTCTTTGCAACTGGATTTACAGTGTATTGGACAAATTAACGAATACTTCGAATTTGTTAGGATTGTAATTGCTTCTAAATGTGATAACTTCGATGAAGGATACATTTAGACAAATTTCCGTTTTGTTGGCTAAAATTATGCAACGAAATATTTCTCTTTGCGTAATAAAAGTAAAAGACTATATTTATGCTAAAGTTTATTATTTAGGGCGTTTCCTAAAAAGCACACTGGATGCATTGTGGTTGGTGAGAAATAGTGTATATACTTTTTTTTAAATCATAAAGCAATCACTAATTGAGAAACCTTTATTTTACTACTGAAGTTCACCAAGAAAAATGTAAGCATTATTTATTTCTGAAAATTTTTGAGAACAGTAGAAAAAATAGAAATTTTTATTGGTAGTTAAGATTAATAAAGTAAATAAAAGCATATTTTTATTAAACTTAGAATGAGCCGTACCATTTTATTTATTTATTTTATAGATATTTAATTTTCTTAGTTGGATTTATTTGCAAATTTTTACGTTTATTGATGAAATGTTAAAATAAAAAGATAATGAATGAACTCTGAGTAACAATTCTTACAGTGACAAATGCTTTTCAATCTATTGTAATTTTTTTGTAATTCATTCACGTCTTAAGTAACTTTATTTATAAAAAAATATATTTCGGATTCTATTACTTAATCTATTTATGCTATTTAATATACACAGTAAGATAAATAAAATAGTTTATGCCATAAAAAAGTTATGCACATCAAAATTCCACTTGAAGTAAATTTTAATCATTTTAAAAACAATGACGTTTTTTTCCGTTTTATATTTACAATAACGCATGAAAGGCTTCATTTAAAATAAGCAAGCAATTACAACCTTTCTTTATATTTATTTTATATTTTATACAGTGTTTTTTATGAGATATTTGAAAATGCAAAAGCTATTTTATATTAATTAAATTTTTTTTTTATAATTCACTTTCACGAATTTTAAAGGAAATCGTATTATTTTATATCAGTATTAAAACAAAAGATAGAAAATAAATATATATTAATGTGATGGATAGGATAAAAAATAGAGTGCGTGGATATTTTTCGAAAAATGTTCAATCAGATGTAACTCAAGTTTCAAATTTAAAAATACATTTCATACGATGAAATCTCCCTACCTAAAGGCTTTTAGTTGAGTACTCCTTTCTTTCTGACGACTGTGCTAAAAATAGCAAAGCTTTCACATAACTCGGATAAGTAAATTCTTATACATATATATGTGAACAAAATTTAAAAAAATAATATTTGCATTGTAGCAAAAATATTCAATTTACAAGTTAAGTACTTAAAGATTATATGAACAACAGGGATAACATATTTTCTTATTCAAGTAATTTCAAGAAGAGGTTTTTATGAGAAGATTTATTTTCATATTTTTACGATACTAATTTAAATATACTAATATCTGGAATTTCTGAGTTTAAGATTTGTATAATTTCTGAGCTATAAATAAAGAATATTAACGTATTATTCGTAATATATAATAGCATTATTCTAAACAATGCCATACTTGAGAAGTTTTAAATAGCAAAATATATTTTGTAAACAGTGTTTTGATGATTTGATACAAATTTTTATTTTCACAAAGTCGTTTAAGAAGCTTTTGTACAAATTCTTACGTTAATTATGTTACTTAGTATGTTTTCTTATCCAGCTCTACAATTTAAAGATTATTTGTAACCATTTATACAAAATAATTTTCACTAACTTGTAAATAATGCTTAATGTGTAAATAATTTTGTTTTAAAACCACTTTTAAAAATTTTTTAGAGCTTCCTAAATTCACTTTTCAATTGTATCAATAAACAATGAGATCTTTAAAAAATATATGGATATGAATTTTTTTATATTCAAACAGGAAATGGCAACAAGCTGCCAAAAATATCTCAAGATGCTCTATCCAATGTTTAGAGTGGCTACATTAATAAGCGTTGCACGTTTCAATGATATCTACTTTATCCAAAAATAAAGTAGACTAAGATATCTTAAAGCAGGGTTTGGTTAGAAAGATGCTTTTGACACTCAACAGAATTCTGTTTCCCAGAACACTTTTATGATATTAAGTGGATGGAGGTTTCGACGATTTCTAACTTAGATATTTGCTTAACACAGTATTTTAACAGTAGTGTACAATACATTAGGTAAGAATGAGGTAGAATTTAAATAAATAATCTTTAAAGAAATATTATTTTACAAATGGGAACGTGGTTAGTAAATAAATTCCAATGAAGAATAAAAAAGAGTTTTTAACTTTTGTCACAAAATTTATGTAAGCTATACTATATATCATCTAAAATGCTTCAGGTTTCATAGAACAACGTCTAAATAATGCCGCATAAACTATTTTTTATGGTTCTTTGATATATTTAGCTAATTGTTAAAAATATTATTGCTTGTTAAACCATTATATCATTGAAATTTGTGTCAATTTATAATAATTCCCTTTGTAAATTATTATAGCACAAGTATGTCTTTAAACAGGGATTGCTTGAACCTCATTCAATAATATAAATACAGTAAATTAAACATAATAATATAGTATAAATAATATATTATAATACAAATATGGTTTACTATAGCAACTTATTGAGGAAAAGTTTCTAAATGATATGACGCAAATTACTAAGGTTATTGTTCAACCATAAAATGGCTGTTTTAGGACCTCTTTTTTACTTGACTACAGAAGTATGTTATTTTCAGAGTTAAAATAATTTAATTATTTTATCCAAATATATTAGGTTTAAGTAACTATTTAAAAATATTGAATGTTGCTTCTTGAGATTTGAATCAGCAATCCATGAATTAATATACAAACTCATAAATTATTTAAAGGGTAATATTACTTATTAGTAGAAGTCATTTTTCTTATGTTATATGTATAATATACATTAGATACACTTTAATATGCACTTTATAACACCTCTTGTTGAGAATATATTTTAACTTCCAATATTTATGCCGGCATTTTAAGAATGCTTCAAAGGTGTTAGGTAAACTTAAAATATAATTCATTTCTAATATAAAACCATATTTATTAATTAGCATATTGTAATCAGTCTACAATGCAAGAGCTAAACAATATATATGACTTATTAATAAATTAAATATTATCTATAATGAATTTTGAAAAAAATCTATCAAAGTGCATTTATTATCTTCACAAAAATTTACACGAAGTTGTTAATTTCACATAATTTAAGACTTTGATACTCTTTAGTTATCTTGTGTTACGAAAACAGTTAAGTATGAAAAATCTAAATGTGGATTTTTGAGTTATTTTCTAGAGGGTATGACATTAAATATCAGCTTGCAATATACTATTGAAAAAATTGCGACCTAACTTTTCAATGTGTATTAAATTAAACATTGTAACTTTTCTTTTTTAATGAAAGAGGAAGAAATTAAAAATATTATTAAAATTTTGTTAATATTTTATTAAAGGATGTATTGGTGCTTAACTATAATCACAAATTTTTAACTGCTTGATTAAAAGTGAACTTCATATACAAGAAGTTCTTGTGTGGTAATAAAGTAGTTTTTGCTTAAGCAATCACCGTGATGAAATAAGTTATTATTTTTTTTTGTTTTAGCTAAATGTTTTGAATGTTATAATTTCAAAAAGAGTTTCTACTGGGAAGATGAGGAAATTATCAATAAAAATCAGGTTTTCAAACGAAGCAATTCAAGATAATCCTTCCTGAATGACTTTGCAATTAAGTTTAAACACAATTAGATGGATTGGTGAATAGAACACCATTGATTCAAAAAATACTTGTTAAGTTTTATTGTGTAAATGACATTGATGCAGTATTTACATTACAATACATAGGCGAATAAAGTCAAAGTCAATTACAACTATAGCAGATACATTAATAAATTTATTCATTTTTTGCAAAAAAAAATTGTCATTGTAAACTTTCATAAAGCAATTCAAATTCTTTCATCTTTGGAATTTATTGCCAGAGTTAAATTTGGCTAAAAAATAACCAAGCAGATTTCAGCCTATCGACAGAGAAAGTTTTAGCGTATAGTGAAAGATAATTAAGAGGAGTGCAAATATTTAAAATGGATTTGTTAATAAAATTTTTATAGTTTATTCTAACGTGAAGTTACATGCCCGATTTAGAATTCTTTGAAGTAGAATAAAAAGCATATTCGCTGCCCTACGAAAAGTTTTTTCACAGATTGGTTTGAATAAGAACATAAGGACATTTATAGAGTCATCTTTTTCATAAAGCACTTTAAATGGTTTTTCAAAAACCTTTGAAAGTCTTTCATAAAACCAACTCCTTGAAATTTCCATAAAAACGAAGGAAAATTCAGGAAAAAATTGAGCCTTTCTTTATCATGTTGAATTACTTCACTTCTCATGAGAGAAATCAAAAATTACGATTTATTTTATTCAATAGATTCCTATATTTTACAAAAAGAACTAGACTTTAAAGCACATTTTCTACGAAATATCTGCTTCATCCTCCATGACGATAAAAGGAAAGTAGGGAGCGAAAAAAGCTGTGGCGATGGAAGGAAAACACTATCCTGCAAAGATCTCTAGGGAAAAGTAGTTCCAGGGCTTTTATCGAATATTTTCTTCGATGGACTGTCAGGATGGTAAGAGATATATGACCCAAGAAGTATTCTCGACGTTTTCCTGCTGTACATTCTTTGCCATTGGGGAGTAAAGACAGCTTGCTGACGATCTCTTGGACACAAAAAGAAACAAGAGACCTGAATGCATCAAACATTCCAACTATACCGAACGTTTTTACTTCCTTTCTTTCCCTATTTCAACAATATCTCATCTGGCAGAGGATAGATTAGAATCTAGAATTAATTGTTTTGTTTCGGTAAAGCATATGCAGTTCAATGATAATTTTTCAATTTTATTTTTTGAGAAAAGAAGTCTTACTGAGCTTTAAATATTTTCGAAATCTCATTTCTTAAACAATAAAGCAAATTTACCATTATCAATCAGACATTAGACCATTAGTTTAGATGTAAATATCAGTTTCGAGGAAACTTTCATGAATTTAAAACATCAATCGTGAATTTCAAAATTTGAGGATTCTTAACAAATTTTAAACTTATATATTTCAAATTTTAGAAAATTTAAATGAATTATTATCTAGCCTGAATTTTTCATCCTTTTTTTTAGTTATTATATGTTTCTGGATAGAAACTAATAACACTAATGATATATCGGTTGATAAGTACATGTCTTAAAAAAAGTGCAATTATAAATTTTTTAAAAGAATATAAGAAATTATCAATATTTTAAACTATTAAAACCTTTTGAAAATATAACAAATAAAATTTTTCCTGCACAAAAATTGGGGCTATTTAAAGGAGACAACAATTACGTTTAATTTAATTATAAGAAAGAAATATTCAAAGGTAATGGGTTTAAATTAAGAACAAAGAACAAATATATTAAAATGACATTACATGCAGTAGGGCAGAGTATTGCAACTTGGTGCATTGGAAATTTTTAAGAATCTAATGCAACATTAGCATTATTTTTATTTCTAATTATTACCTTAACCAGTAGATGAAAATGCAGAAAAATATTGCATCCGAAGCTTTGGAATTACGTTTTGGTAAATTTCATCATCCAATAGTAAATGTTTGTTTTCATTCGATTTTCAAGTTCAGAACATGAAATCACAAAACTATTTAACTGAATTTTATTTGAACATTTAAGAGAAGACTTATTAATGTTTAAGTTAAGAGAAAATGACGAATGTTTATTCAGATTGAAAACAATTTTTATGTCTTTCATACCTTTTGGCGTAGGTACCTTTGGACAGTAAAGGTACTTTGGGACATATGCAATGTACAGAACACAAAATATGAACACCCTAGCTAACTTTGAAACTAACCTGAACTTAGACTCAATCTTAATGGCTTTAAGGCATAACCTTAAATTATTTAATGCAGATGATATTTAAGTTACGTACTTTCTCTCAAAAACCTATATTTTCTTTGACAGATTTGGATTCTTAACACTAAAAATAGGGAAATAGCCTTAATCTGAAACATATGATCCTAATAGTTAATGTTGAAGAGGAGTTGAATATTTGGACCCTTTAATGTTAATTTCACCTTTATGTACTTTGCAATAACTCTAAAATTTTTTAAGCGAACTGAAAACATTTTGAACATATTTGTAAAATTCGTTTACCTAAAGATAATTCCAGCTAAAAATGCACTTTTATTAATTATTTATTATTTTTTAATAATTTCATTTAATAATAGTTAAAAAATTATTGAATTCTAATGAACGAATGAATATTTTTATGACAAAATTTAAAATTTGAATCGAAATCATTTGAATATTTTCTAAGTTGCCCAATTTAAAAAAAAAATTCGTATTTTTATAATTTGGTTTTGCTATGAAGAGGAGTGTTCTAAATTGTAACAATCTTTTAAATGCAAGAGATATCCGATCTTACATTTTAGTTTAACGTATTATTATAATAATTTTAATATTTAATTTAATTTCCATATTTTAAATTTGGAAGTATTAAATTTTTTTATGATCTGACATGAATTTTGTTACAAAAAGTCTTTTCTTTCTTTTAAAACAGTTAGCTTCTGTGTTCTGTATATAATTAAATTGCTTTTATTAATATTTCTGATTATTTGAAAATATTAATAAAAAGTTTTAATCTTCATTCTTCTTGTCTCAAGAAATGAATAATATCTTCATTATTAACTTAGGAACATGTTTTTCTAAAATGTGGTATTAATATCCACCATTCTCTTACAAATAAATTCTAGAGGAAATTATATGTCTTATATGCTCATGTTAGCTCCATTAATCGAGATTTTACATTTAATGAGCTGAGAATTTCTATTCTTTGGGTAATACATCTGCAGCATTTTTGTTCATAATTTAGTTCCTTAACAAAATAATATATTTGCTTTTATTGCATAAAGTTAGTTCAAATATTTGATAGTAGCTTGAAGTGGAAGTTATGTCGCAAGAAACGACAAGAATAGGTTTTGGTTGTATCTGTGTAATTCCAACAGATTCCAGTCAAATGCCAGATGAAACATGGATATTTTTAAAGTTTTTCTTCCCCTCCAATTCTTTTCTGTTTCTCCTTGCAAACAAATATGTTTTAATATTTTTCAGTTCTGCTTTTCTCACTATTTCGCCTAACTATTATTTTACGGTTCCTAATATGCTTATTTTTTTCCAATTTCATTCTGATAAGATATTTAAAAATATATATTAAGGGTGATCATTGCGGAAAATCTCGTATAATCCTTTTATATCTCGGAATCATTTAGATATTTCCACAAAGTGATAAATTTTCATAATGTCTCACTTTCAAAATGGGTATGATTCCAAAATAATTGTAAAATATAAAATAATATCTAACACAAAAATTAGGATTTGTAACCACACAATAAAATAAAGCTTTGATGTTAAAAACCTTGAACAATGACTTCATTTTCTCGAAAAACATTATTTTCACAGATTATTATCACAAAAATTATTATCACAGATAAGTATAGAATTTTGAATGTATTTTTCTTAACCTAAAATTAGAAGGATTATTTTTTACTAAAACATATAAAATTTTTTATTTAAGTTTTATACAATCTAAAGAATAGCTTTTGTATTTAAAATTTTTTCTTTATAAAAATGTATGTAAGTAAAAATCATAAAGTCATACTTTAGTGAAAAATAGTGTCCGACTAGTATATTGTAACTCTAGTTTTATTAATGAAATGAAGATAATTTGTTTTTTTAATGTTTTTAATGCATCACAGTTTTTAAACTCATCTTTTAAATGATTTATGTTATTTTTTTAAAGCAACCGTCTAAAAGCTAAAAGATTTTTTTATTTTTATAAAAAATTACTACACGTCACTGTATGTAACATTTCAAGGAAATGTAAATTTCATTACCTGAAATGTTAAAAAAAGAAAAAAATTCGTAAATTTTTTAAATCTAAAGCTAGGGAAAATTCCTCATTTAAACTGTATCTACTAGGTTATAGCTACTTTCAGAATAATTTAAAGATTGCCGAATCTCCATCCAGACAATCTTGACAAAAATTTGATTTATGTTCGAAGTAGTATTCTCTTAGAAGGGCAGAAAGAGGATAATGTATTGTAAGAGAGAGAAGATCAATTCATCAAAAGTGACAAAGTAGACTGTTAGTTGGAAAAAGTAGCTGCACTGAAATTAAACGTGAAGGAATATTTTTGCTAATAAAATAGGTTTCTAGTTAAAGCGATGATTTGCTGATACAGTGTCATTTTGAAAACTCGTAATGCTTGTAATATGACACTAATTAATTTATGAGGAGAATGTTACCATTTGCGTGAAAGGATAGTGTTCCTCTAATTAAATTCGAGTAAAAATTCGACTATCCACCCTCATCAACAACTGTCTATTTTTGTAAGTAGACTCGAGTCATGAAAAATTTGTTAATTTTGATTATAAAAAGACTTGTTGCTTATTTTAAATGATATACGCACATGTATGCAATTCATCATAAGTGTCTCCCTGTCATATAAAGACGAAATTTCGCAAGTTAAATATTTTCTTCAAGCCTTTAAAACTTATATTTAGTAAATTTATCAACATAGAATCGTGAACTTTGAATTATGACATTATTTTTATTTATGTAGGCAAACAGTATAAGTATTTTTTAGTTTTATTAAATAATAGTATTTTATCGGCTTAATAAAATCAATGTTACATTTAACATTGAATAATTTAAAGATATTTGTCAATTAAGGTAAATTTCTACTTTTTCATTTCATTCATATCTATTTGAAGAATTTATAACATATCTTTGGCTGAGATGGCCTGATTGTCGGGAAGTTGGGCTCACGTTCATGAGAACGGAAGTTCGAATCCAGCCGGTCGAAGACTCCCAGTGTAGTAAATGGTGATTGGTGCACGTTAAAGTTGTCGGGTCACAAAGTCCACTATGTTCCCATAACAAACCTCTAGGGGTATTGAATTGGATATTGATCGTTCTCTTGTTCAAGTCAAAATTACGATCTGTGGATGAATGAATGGATGGGTGAGGTATGGGTAACCTTATAAACTGGTGTGAGGTATGGGTGTAGCAGAAGTTAAATTCTTGGCCATAAATGCCGCCACTGGAAAACATGAACAATATCACCCCTTGCCTTAATGCCTGGGACAACATAACAAATCTTTAAATATAGTATTTATAATAACATCCTCTAATAACATCCATGTTATATTTTGCAAGTTTATTATTTAATGATTTAAAATTTACATGGTGTTTTTAAATTGTTTATAGAATTTTCAAACCTTTTACTGTTATGAAGCTTTCTCTATTTATCCATGAAAAAAATACCAGTTAAGGGAATATGCATTATGACTTTGCCAAATAAGTGTCCCAAAGCTGGATTACAATGGATAGATAGATAGGAAGTGGGCAAGAAGTCATAAGTGAAGTTTGTTGTAGGTCGTTCAATATTCCTTTCAATTGTTATTTTTCATTCAGGAGATTTTGAATTATAAATAATTGAAAATTTCAGTTATAAAAATCTTTTTTATTCTCAAAAGTACCAGTAGTTGATTTATTAAAGTAAAATTTAAAGAAATACTATCTATAATTAAGAACTTATGTGATTTCAACTTTTATTTTCTGTAAATGATTCTAGTTGAATTTTTGTAATCATTTTTCTGTATTTGAATTCAACACTAATAATTTTAAGTAAAACATGATTAAACTTTGTATGTTTGTATGCTTAAAATAATGTTCATTATCAGATTATCAGATTAAGTAACAAAGTGTTGTTCTATTTTATTAGGAAACAAATAATATGTCGATTGCTCCTTCGCAGTAGTAATTTTTCTGCTTTAAACGAGTGACTTTAAAAAACTCTAACATCATCTTTCTAAACAATGTTTACATCTTTGGGTAGATGACCCGTTAGAAGACCCATATTCACTGTGTCATAACTCTCGAGAGAACCTATTTCTCCCTTGATTGATTTGTCATAACTTAGTATTTTAAAATATTCTACAGATTTAAACTAATCGTTATTTTTGTGAAAATAGTCACGAACCGTTATCCCCCTTGATCTTCATATATTTTAATCAAATTCATAGTGATTTCTCTTATAACACATAATATTCATTTAATTTCCATAACATAATGATGCATATCGAATAAAAATCGTTTGTTAGCTTCTTTCTGTATTTATATAATTTTTTGAACAAAAATCTTGGTTAAATTTGAGTACATTTTGTAATTATAATGATTAGAATAGAATAAGATTGATTGTTTTAAAGATTATGTTAATTGTTTATTTTACTTATCTGTGTATCTGCTCACTTTACTTGTTACTATTACTATATGTATAGTTTAAATTAAGTTAAACATAGTTAAGTTAATGACAATGATTTCATTGAATGAAACGCTTTAAATTTAATCCTTCGTTAATTTTATTTTTCACTTATATTATTTTTAGATAATTTAAATTCATTGTGTACAGATTATATAATAATGATTGGAATAGAATGAAATTACTCTTCTAGTTTCGTACATAGTTTACAATCGTGAATGATTAAAATTATAATTATTTGAATAAAATTAACCACTTTTAACTGAAACTATTCTTAACCGATTAATTTATCTCCCATAACTTCATTTGAGGTTGTTAATTGTATATGTTTGCAATCCTAATGATTTAAATAGGGTAAACACTTCAAAATAAATCTTTCGTAAAATTGTTTAATATATAATATTTATTTATATTGTTTCTAATTTATATTATTTATTTTTTTATATACTATACTTCACTTTTATGTACGAAATAATTTGTTACAATATGAGCTAACTATATCAGATTTCAGACATAATTCTCTGATATGATTTAAAATCATTAATTAACTAATTTGTCAATTCCTTATTTCATTTAACTCTTGTTAGAAGATATTTTATATTTGATTATTGAAAACATATAGATTTAAGGGACATTTCGGTGTGAGAATCTAAAGAAGTATATAAAAGACTATTAATAATATTATTTTTAAATAAAAAGCCAAAAAACAAATATAAATATAATATAATTAAAGTTGAAATAAACAATGTATCTCGAAAATGCTTGCAAAAATAAAAAAATTCTGGTATTCTATGGTAATGACATTTCTGGCAAAAAATAAACATAATTGTAGTTATAAAAGCTAAAATTTATGGTATTTAAACGATTCATTTGTTAATATGTTAACGGCACATTTGTTAACTGGAAATTTAGAATTGAAAAGTAAATTTACTCGAATAAACGGTTTTAATACCATGATCTAAGGTATCATAAAAAATTACGTAATTTAACCACATTTAAAAAATTTTACCACACATTATAAATCTATATTTTTTGTTTAATTTTACAATTTATTTATTTTGGGATCATTTATTTATTATATTTGGCATTTAAATATCTTTATAGTTAAACAAAAATTTTTAATTTTTTAAACATCCTTACTCATAATGCCACCATTTTGTATGACAAAAACTGTTTTACGTGTCTAGAATAACCTAACTGCACATAGACCAAAACGTAAATGATGTTTTCATTTCTAATTAGTAATTAGCTGTGGCCGAAAATTTTATTAGAAAAAAATTAGGTAGTCATTTGAATTAATATCACATTTATATTTAATTTTTTTTTGTTTTCGTTTTTTTTAATAGATAAGAAATAATATTCTGATAAATTTAAAAACATATTGCAAGAAATGAATATTAAATTAAGGATTGTGATGTTTCGATTGCCTTTATAGGTTAGTTTATCACCCTGATTTGTTTTAAAAAGTCTTAATTTTAGAATTATTAATCAATTAGGTACTTTATTTTTGTAAATTTTTTTTCACGTTCTGCAAAGTGTAGAATAACGCAAAAAATATGTAGTATTTTTTAATGTAATTAATGATTCCAGATAATTTCAGTTTAAGGTTGTGACTAAAGCTTTTATTTGAATAAAATGAGATAATTTACCAGTAATTTGATATAATTTAATAATTATATTTAATTTTTTTTGTGATTTAGTGAAAAATTAATTAGATATGATATATGTATGATATATGATATATGCATATGATATATATTCATATGAAATATGTCAAATTCATGCTAATTGTCCTTTTCAGATAAATAAAAAAAAATTTTTTAGAGTTTTTAAACGCAAAATATTTTGGAAAATCAAGAAAAAATTATAATTTTTTTAAAAATAAATTATGCATGAAAATAATTTGTACCATTTTATGTAATTTACTATTTAAATTACACAAATATTTACGAAAATAACACAAAATGCAAAACACTAAAATCGATTACATATATCTTTTTTACTGAGTAAAAAAGAAAAAATGTGTAGCAGAAGGATATAACAAGTGATAATGAAGTCCTAATATACGTTTTATCAATTGTTTAATTTACTTAAAAATTTATTGTAAATTTTATGTGGTATTATAGTATACATTTATAGTAAATTTTTTTGTGCATTTTTTAATGAGTCATAAGCTGTCACCTGCTAATGATAAAAGCAATAGACGTAAAAATATAACCTATCTAAACTACAACTATGCATGAAAAATGCTTTGAAAAACATTTCTTTCGAGTCCTGAAATGTACATTATATTAAAAAAAAAAAATAAAAGAAGAAATAAATACGTATTCGGTTTACCATAGGAAAAAGAATTTAAAATATAAATGCAGTTTTAGTTAGCAATACGCCTGTATTATGATAAATTTACCATAACCTTTCTTTGTATTTGATAAAACTGTTAACTTAAATGTTTCTTAATTTTAAAGTGCATTGCATTAATGTCATTAATTATAAGATAAAATGAATTACGCAACATTGACCGCTAAAGATTTCAAGACCAGTTTTTGAGATCTTTTTAGCGTACCTAATTCTTAGTGCTTTTGTAAATTAATAACTTAAGCTTATATTTCAAATTTAGGAGATGACTAGTGCGTAAACACATTCTGTAGATTCAACCACTATGTTAGATTAAGTCATTAAAAGAATTAAGAGTGAGGTATTTGGCTGAATGCCAGCTTAAAAAAATTGAGCTCTTAGTATTTTATTTTATCATTTATTTTTCATAAACAATGCTGGTATTAATATCTTAATTTTTTTACAATTTATTGCAGATTTTGTTGTTTTCCAGGGAATATAATTAATTTAATGAAAGATAATACTCAGATAAGTAGGTTGCGTTACTTTAAATGACATTTTAAATTATTTTAAACAATAATTCTAATCAAGTTAAAAAGATTTACATTGTTTTTAGCAGAGCAGTTATTATTATTTTGCCGATTATAACAATTCAACAGCTATATTACTGATATTTGTAAGTTCAAACAAGCATTGGAAAAATAAATATTATTTGTTATTTTATATCTAATAACAATGACGAAAAAAGTATGATTAATTTGGTTACATAAATGTTTTATTATTGCGTAAATATTAACTGAGAACATTTGCTGTGCTATCATGTTTCTTAAATTAACTGAGCAAATTACGTTACTTGGCAAAAGCAAAGTAACATATGTGATTATGTTACTTGGCAAAAGCAATTGTGTTTTGTTTAAGTCTTGGCGAACATAATGTAAACATTTCAATTTAATGACATTGAAATGAACTGAATGCAGCCGTAGTAACGTGAAATATGAAGTGTGTATAAAATTTAGTTTAGGATTTCATGACAAATAATATATAACATTTTAAACTTTTTTGCTTTTATTTAATAGCTTAAAATTTTTTTAAAAATAAAATATTAAATTAAAAAAAAATCAAATATTGTAATGCATTGATAACTTATCTAATAATGTACAATAAGGATAGGCTATGGGAGATAAATCCCCCATGACCTGCCTAATCAAAAGCCAAATTAAAAAGTGATTGAATTGTTCCCAACGGACAATTAGGAACATGGAAGAGATCCAGAGTTGGTGATTTATCGAAAGATAATATAGCCAAAAATAAAGCCAACGTCCCATAATCAATATTAGGTTTGAAAATACTTTGGCTATCGCGAATCGTCAACAAGACTATGAGAAATAGTATGACTATGCAACTGAAACATATTTGTGGTAAGAAATTAATAATTAATAATTAATTAAATTAATAAGTTTTAAATAGATTTTTGTTTTTGATTAGGCGAAACAGTGAATTAATGAGTCTACATTAGTATTGAAATAAAAAAGTTATCTGTTTCATTGATCGATAAGAAAGGAATAAAATATTTTATGTTTGCTTTTTATAAATTTCAATGAAAATTAATTAATTGATTTAATTTAATTATAATTCGATTAATAATGATTAAAAAAATAAGTTTAAGAAATTAAAGAAATTTTAAAAACTAGGAAATATGTAAAGCCTATTGTGGCATCACATTTACCATTAAAACTGATAGAGTCCATAGAGATAAATAGATAAGTAGGGTGATAGAGATAGATCTAGTCCACTACTAGTGGGCATGCAAGTGAACACATTAAATACCTTTCTTTTGTAGCTGTGTGAATAACACTCTTAACCATTTCCTGAACAATGCAGGTCTTGACAGGAATAGCGTAAAATTTTCTCTTTTGACTTTCTGATGATTCTTGGGCTTGTGGACATTATCTAATCAGTGGATCATGAGGATCAAGTCATTATCGTTACTTGATTAAAAACACAACTTCCTTCAAAAATATACAAATTAGAAATAACAGTTGACACGTTCCAAGCACTCAAAAATAGGCAACTAGTTTCAAGACTTGCCAAACCTATAAGTGAGAAAGCAAAAGTGTTTTGAAATATAAAATGCAAGGTTGCCAACAAAAAACAGAAAAATAACAAGCAAAAACTTTTACTTTCTTTTCATTTATATCTGGCAAGTCTTGAAAATGGGTGCCTATTTTTGAGTGCTTGAAACATATAGACGTTTCCCCCCCCCAATTTGTATAGGTTTGAAGTGAATGAAGTTTTTAATCAGGTGATATCTTACCAGTTCAGTTTCTTGAGATTATTCATCATTTCTTTTCATCGTTTTCTATTTTGAACATGAAATTGCTTTCATAGAACCACTAACAGTATTACCATAAGAATTTAAATATTTTTGCAACGCTTTAGAGATTTTGAATTTCGAATATTTGATAGCTCTGCAGTGCTAATTTTAGGAAATCTAAATGAAATATTTTAGTAATGGTAAATAAAAATGTGGACATTTAGTCGTTTAAGTACGTTAAAACACGTTTAGAAACACATAAATAAGATTTTTCGAACCTCAATGTTTGTTAAAACACTTATTTTTTACCCGTTTAACTGGAACATACTGTTTTATTTTTGTAAATATTTACTGAGTGATATATTAACACTACTTCAATATCACTATTTCTTCGTTAAATTGGTTTATAATAGAAACAAACTTGCCACAACGTCTCAGTTCATCACGGTATTTCGCTTACTTAGAATAAATAATGATGAAAAAGCCCTTCACACGACAAAATTTGATAATACAAGTGTTAGTAGGAAACTTCTGATGTTTTCCAGATGCACATTCTCTTTTGTTATTCTGGGTCAGACAGCTTTTTCACGAAAGAAACACTTCCCCTGAGACATTAACGTAGGAAGAATGACCATTTGCTTAAGTGGCTCAAAATGTCCCCCGGCATTTATATATATTGTTCACATTCGCTTTCTATTATTTCGTCAAAATATAAAACTATTGAAATAAAAGATTAATTGAAAACGCTCAAATATTTATTTGGAATAGAAGTTAAGGAATATCATAATAAATATTGAAGAGTACTTAATTATTTTGTACTGCAAATTCACTTAATTAACAAGAGATTTTATAAATTATGAACAATGTAAAATAAATATAAACATAAGATTTTGAAGAGGAAAAAATTAATATTTTTTTTTACTTTAAAACTATTGAAATAAAAGAATAATTGAAAATGTTCAATTATTTATGTGGAATAAAAGTTAAAGAATATCATAATAAATATTGAAGAGTAATTATTCGCACTGTAATTTTGGTTATTTAACAAGAAATTTTATAAATTATTAACAATGTAAAATAAATATAAACATAAGAATTTAAAGAGGAAAAAAAGTAATTATTTTTTTACTCTAAAACTATTGAACCAAAAGAATACTAGAAAAGATTAAATTTTTCTGAAAACCCTTTTGCAATTTCGGAAGGTTAAACTAAATTTAACTCAGTAGCGTGACAGCCCACAGAAGTCCTACAGTAACCATCGTAGTTTTTTTGACCTTGGGCTCTGGGGTGCAGGATGTTACGGTTGGGTGGTCAGCCGAACGTAGAACCCCGAGTGTTTAGTGCCCAAGCATGCTTGATACTCATTTTACGGATTAATTTTTTTTTTTAATAAAGATAGTAAGTAATGCTGTTATATATCTGGTTTAAACAATTAATTATTAAAAAAATACATAATATCGATACAAATTTTAGAGTACGTATTTAAATTAAATTAGGCAAATCTTGTTAAAATAGCCGTCATAAGATTATAATCTTATAATACGTTAGTTACTGAGGAGGATGATGCAAAATAAAATAAAAAAATTACTATAATATTGCTAATTTATGTATTTAACCTCCTTTTCCTCAAAATTTAAAAAAGTAAATAACTATTTTACATAATTTTAGTTTTAATCTTAAAAATTCTATTTCATAAATTTTAAAATTTAGTACATAAAATATAATAAGTGTTTTTTTCATAATACATTTTAATATCTTATCCAGTCAAACAATACAAAGAGTTAATGGTGATAAGAATAGGTATGCCAGCAGAAATATCAAGCGTCTATTCTTGTTTAGAGATTTCAACAGGAACATGAAATATTCTAGTAAATTTATTTCTTACACATTTCAACTATTCTAGTTTTCATTTGATCAGAAATGATGAGTGAAAGTATGCAAGTTTTTTTCGAATAAGAAAATGATGAGCAAATTGGAAAAAATGATGAGCTATTTTAAATTTACCACTTAGTTAAGTATTTTGCATTTGTACAACTGTTGGGTAAATTACACAGAGTTGGAAAATTTTTATGGCGTAAGAACAAATTTATGAGTTTTATAAAAATGCACATGAAATGTAATTTATCTTTCTATATTTTATTAGTTACAGTGACTAATCTGCAAGTGCATAGAGTAGTTGTAAATGTAGACAAAACATATATATAAAATAAGTTGAAAATATAGACAAAACGCGGAAAAAATATGAAGATTTTTTTTAAAAGAGAGGAAGAAAATATGTATTAAAATAAATAAAAAAAACATTTAAAAATTTGAAAAAAAAATAAATAAATAAAAAACTGGAAAACAAAATAAGGAAAAGATATAATCTTGTCATCAATTCACACGATTATATCCGCAAAAATGAGTGCTTTCTAATATTTTATTAATATTGCCAAATCAAAATATATCAAAATATATCAATATTAACATTGATATGTTTTGAACTGATATATTATGCTTTGGCTATATTAACACAATGTTAGAAAACACTCTTTTTCGGAATATATATATATATATATATATATATATATATATATATATATATATATATATATATATATATATATATATATATATATATATATATATATATATATATATATATATATATATATATATATATAAATATATATATATATATATATATATGTATAGAATTTTCATCAGATGATTTTGGATAGTAATATCTAAATGTTTCATGCATTTGTTCAAATAATTCCCTTTAGATCATGTAAATTTTGCACAATATGATGTAGTGATCAAAACTTTTTCTTTGAAATTTTAATTTTTGTACAACGTGTAAAATAGATATTTTACCTTTTTCAACGATCAATATTTAATGCAGAAATTAATTAAATCAGTTTTTAAAGCAAGAACTACGTCAATTTGCATGAAAATACCGTAGTTTGCATGTTCTTTAAAATTTAAAAAAAGCATATATACAGAACACGTAGAAGAAATATAATTACATTAGAACACATTCTTTTAAATTTATATAAAAAGGTATAAAAAATGCACTGAAGTAGTAAGAAAATTAAGAAATTCTTTTTGGATAACAGTGCTGAATCAGAGAAATAAATTTGCATCATAAAGAAGATTTTAAATTTATTCAATCACTATAATCTTGTTTTTCAAGCAATATTACACTAGGATCTTTGACGTATGTAATGTTTATATGATTTGAACATGGTTATTATTTTCCCGTTCTATGTTCACTACTTTCAGAAACATAAGTGTAAGTCTTGATAGTATAAATATTATATGATAAAAGTTCATTAACAGAATCGATTATATTGCTCTTAATAATTAATCATACATCATTTTAGAAAAAACAACAATTTTAAATTACGTGCACAAATACGCTGCAAAAAAACCCGAAACGTTGCTGAATATATGATTCAACTACGGTGTATATAATTTTCAAAAACGGTTCTGAATATTTCGGAAACCTCGGAAAATGAATCAGCGTCATCATTTTCATCTTTTTGAAAGTAAAAGAAGTGTTTCTCCATTGATCGGAAACATGCTATTAAATGAAGTTCTTTGATATTTTCGGAAATTTTTTTGTAGAGTCAAAATTAGTTTTTGAAAATTTTGACAGTGCAGCGCGCAAAAAAAAAAAAAAAAAAAAAAAAATACTTTTAAATTTATTATTATAAGTTACACAGGATTACAATATTCATCGGTAGAAGTTTTGTTATGCTATGTGATTAAATTTCCCATGTTATAATGCAAAAAACTGTAATAAAAAACTAAAAAAAAAACTGCTTTTTTGTTGTTTCAATCTTTCCTGTGAGTGCCATGTTTATCCACTCTCAAATCAAGTTCATTTAACAAGTATTTCCCATTTTATGTATTGGGTTGTTCGAAAAGTAATTTCTTATTTTTTTACGAAAGTGGAAGACGATTTTCTCTTAGCGAATAAACATTTCATTGAATTAAACCGGAATATTTCAGTGGATATCCCCTTTATTTTTCCCAGTGTTGATGCGTTTCAAAACTGGATATTTTACTTGACGTTTGAGAAGCGAATCACAGAATTCTACGCGCCGGAACAAAGTTCCATCTTTAAGAACATAAGGAACCCATACATCGAGCATTGAGATTATATATGGGCGTTTCAAACGATCATGAACAGTCAAATTTGATAACTTTAGTCTCTCGGTAATCTTACGAGTTGTTATTTATCGCTTTTCATCAAATAATGAATTTATTTTGTTTTTATCAGCTTTATCTTACCTTCCAGAACATGGTGCATCTTCAATATCATAATTGCCGAATCGAAATTTTGCTAACCAATTTTGGCTTTGGCGTTGTGTCGTTTCTTCTTCTTAATATCCATCGGACAACAGTTTTTTCCTTACTTGAACCGATGAAATATGCCAAAAATGCTGCGTTTCACTGTCCATATTCGAAAGTGTACCAACGTGTGAAGTTGGGTGAAAACAAGTGGGAAGTAAGGTGAAAACAAGTGTAAAGTTGGGTAAAAAGAAATACAATTAAATCCTTTTTTGGGAAAAAACGAAATTAATTTCCAAACTACACAATAACTAAATAAATTCGACTTATTTCAAAGCATCATGGCCATTCTGCCGTAATTATTAACATTTAACTGTGACCATCTTTAACCAAAATAACCGGAATAATACTATGAACATTCTAATTTTATTCAATTGTAAAAAAATTAGAATCCTTTATTGTTCATTTCTAGAAATACTGTCATAAAAACGAATACAAATTAATTATCATATTTGCAAATAAATATATAATAAGAAATAAGAATTAATATTTGGATCATCTCACATGACTTTATTAAAAATTGTTTTTTTTTTCTATAGACCCTAATTGTTTCTCAAAAACCAATAAATTATCCAGTTTTATTATAATTCAATTTTACATTGCATCTATTTTAGAATTTAGTTAAATCACAAAAATATTTAATTTCATCACTGTTAGCACTAATAAAAAGTAAATTGAAATGAACCTTTGAATCTGTGTTTGACAAAAATAAATTTTATGCAATTTTTATGATTAAAAAAAACGTTAAATTAAAAAATAGCATATTGAGTCCAATAAAACATGAAAACAATAATGATGAAAGTAATTTGGTTAAAAATTATAAAAAAAAAAATATATGTATGTATTTTTTAATACATTAAATTCAATAATCGGTATGATAGGGAAATAATTATTGTCATTTGCGTCCATCTGCTTTTTTTGAAAAACCTAATTATAACCTGAAAAAAAAATTGATTTCAAATGATAAAATAATTGAATTTTTGAAAACTATATCGTAGTTGTATCTTGAAATAAAACTCTTTTTCATGTTTGCAGCAACAAGGAAAAAAAATCTTCCTCATTTCGAGAGATTAAATCCTTATTTTGAGTTTAGAGTTTCATTTTATTGATTTTATAGCTCTCTTTTCAGAGATAAGATAAGCATTTGGGAGATGAAATGAAAAGAATTGTATTATTTCATATTTTGAAGGACACTCTCACACTTTTTTTAAATTTGTAGTACGATTTATTGAAACAAATCATTTTCAGAAAAAACTTTTTTCAAAAATTTTTGCCTCTCTTGCAAGCTAATTAAAAATATTTTAATAAAAAAATTGAAGTATGAAGGTATTTCAATATGATAACCTAATAATTAACTAGACTAATTACCGACGAGCTAATCAGTTGTGGCACAAGCTAAAATATAAACAAACCATATGACATAAATACATATATATATATATATATATATATATATATATATATATATATATATCAAAATCAGAGATCTGATAAAAGACAGTGTTCGAGGTTATTATGAGATTATGTATATGGCTAATTAAGCCAGTCTTATTGTTTGTTTATACTAACATTTTAATTTTTTTTCATTCATAGTTTAACTGAAAAACTTTCAATCCGTAAAAATTACATCAAATAATGAAAGTGAATTGAAACTTGTTTTTTTTTTTTAAACATTTGGTAAAAATCTTGTTCTTATTTTCTTGGTAGCGAAAATAATATTATTTTTTCTCGAGTTTTTAATTTAGTATAAAAAATTATTAAGTAGCACACTATAATATTTTATTTTATAGTCTTAAAATAAGTCTTAAAATAAGGTAGCTTAATATATGCAATTGAAGATAGAGTACAGTTTGTACTAAGTAGGGACAAAGCTAAACTATGAAATGGAAGCTCAATTAATGACGCACAAAAATTAACAGTTTTAAAACTTTTTTGAGAAATTGTTTGCATTCTAAAAATTGTCGAACTGAACTCTAAAAATAAAATCTTTACTCTAAGAAAATGTTGCAAAACACTATTTTTACATTTTGAATTTTATGATCTCAAATCAGGAAAAAAGTTGAAACTTTGATTTGGGTTAAGCGAAAAAAAATGATTAGTATCCACCGTTAAACAAGAAGTCTACACGGTGAAAAGAATTCCGTAATGTGTGGTAAAAAACTATAATTCTGTGAATAAAATTAAAATATATGATATTTAAACTATTCTTACGGTAATTTTTCCGTTTATATGGTAACGGTTTACTGGAATTTCTTAGTTTCAAAATTATAGTTCTTATTAACACAGTTCTTATTAACTTATTTCAAAATACAAAACTGGAAAGCCAATTTAACCGAATAAAGAAGTTTTGTCAGAATTAGTTTTGTTAAGAATGTCATGCTGTAAGATATTATGATAAAATCACCAAATTTTAATGCTGAATATAAAACAAAATTTTTTTATTAATTTTACCATAATGATTATGAAGCTCATCGGTAAAAATTATCTTACTTTTTGGTGCTCCCATAGGTAAATTTTATAATATACTGGTAATTTTGACAAAAATCAGTGTCTTCTCAGTATAATGAATTTTGCTAAGATTGTGATTGTGAATTGTTGTACTAAAAAAAAATCATCCAAGAATGTCGCGGCAGGTATAAATTTTGAAAAATAAATTGATTTGCTTTAAAAAAATTAAAACATGACATAAAATAAGTTACATTTTCATGGATTATTCAGAACCGGTCAACTCTATTACAAAATCGCTATGTGCAACAAAAACTATAATTCATTGTGCCAAAATTGGAAGTAAAAGGTTTAAAAATTGTTCTAGTTTGAGATACAGTAAATAAGAAAAAAAAAACAGTTACGAGTAAATTGCGTTAAAAGTTTTGTGATCAATAATCCATATAACTATATAAAATTTTGCAACTAACTATAATTCATCAATACCAAGTCCATAAAATGCTTCTTCTCAATTATTTTCAGCAGTTTCTAGTTCTTTTTTTCTCAATCATCTTTATAAGTCCAGCACGCTTTCTTGTTGATCTAACCTCTTTTGACCATTCGTATGTTTTTAGAGTAGCAGCCAAAGTTCTGCGAATATCTTCATCTAGAGCACATTCTTTGGCTGTTTGACCGATATTTATTTTTATTGTGCCAAAATTGGCAATAAGCCTTTGAAACCTTAATTTAAAATTATTACAGTTAAATAAGTTGAAATTTTAAATACGTTGCATTTTTAACTTTTTATATTCAAAGTATCATTAATTCGTTTTCTTACATAATTTAAACAAATTTTTTTCAATAAAGTAGTTAAAATGATAGTATTTTACTAAAATGCTTTAATAGGAGTGAACAAATCCATTAATCAACTGAGTACTCAAGTTCACATATATTGCGCACCGTATCACTCGACATATTATGCTGTAACTTTTACATTTTTGCGAAAGTCAATTCAATATTTTGGTATAATAATCTTAAAAGGAAAAACTATCAAAAATTGCAAGATATTAATTTTTTCATTTTACTGTGTTGCTCCCTCTTAATATTAAAAAAGAAAAAGAAGATTAGTTTAGGAGTTAAATATAAACTAATATGATACGAAAAAGAACACTATGTTTTGTTTTTATAAAGTTGGTTATTTGAGAGAATTGATAATTCATTTTCAATACTGAACAAACTCATTTTGGTTATGGCCAATGTAAAAAGTTACCTACAACGTCTATATATTTATCCTTTTTTCCAACTTAAATTACGTGAAATCATATAAATTTTTATAAAAATATGTTATTTTGCTTTAAAAAAATGTAAAAAAAAAAAATCTATTTGTAATTTTTCTTAAATTTCTCAAAAACAACAAGAGGTTTTTAGATTACTGTATCCTTACTTTCACAAACATTACTACTAAAACAAGGTTATTTAGGAGAATTGATAATTTCTTTTCAATATTGAACAAACTCATTTTGATTACGGCAATTATAAAAATGTATTTACAACGTCTTAATAATTATAATTTTTTCAAACTGAAATAACGTGCAATCATAAATAAAGTTTATAAAACTATGCTATTTTCTTTAAATGTATGTAAAAATTGATTAATTTGTAGATATTTCTAAATTTCTGAAGAAACCTCATTTGTTGTTTGCATTAGCATATCCTTACTCTCACAGACATTAATAGTGAGATACGGTTATTTAAAAGAATTTAGAATTCCTTTTCAATAATGAATAAACTCATTATGATTATGTTAAATATAAGAAGTTATTTACGTCTATATTTATATAACTTTTTTCCTATTGGAATTAAATGAAATCATATTCCTTTTATTAAAAATTATGTTATTTTGCTTCAAATGTATATAAAAAAAATGACTAATTTGTAATTATTCATTAATTTCAAAGAAACACCATCGGTTTTTTGCATTACTATATTTTTACTCTCACAAACTTTACTATTAAAACATGGTTATTTCGGAACATTGATAATTCCTTTTCAATAATAAATAAACTCACTATGATTATGTTCATTGTAAGAAGTTTTCTAGAATATCTTTATCTGTATCTTTTTACAACTGCAATTACGTAAAATCATATTCTTTAGATAAAAATATGTTATTTTGCTTTAAAAGTAAGCACAAAATGATAAATTTGTAATTATTCATAAATTTCTTAAAAAATCATCAACGGTTTTCTTCGATTGCCATATTCTAACTCTCACAAACATTAATATTAAAGCACAATTATTTAGTAGCATTGATAATTCCTTTTCAAAAATGAATACACTCACTATGATTAGTTCATAGTAAGAAGTTATCTACAATGTCTTTATCTGCACCTTTTTTTCTAATTAAAATTACGTGGAATCATATTCTTTAGATAAAAAAATGTGTTTTGTTTTAAGTGCAGGTAAAAAATATTTAACTGGTAGTAATTCAAAAATTTTTCCAGAAACACCATCGATTTTTTGCGCTATCATATCCTAATTCACACAAACATTAATACCGAAACACAGCTTTGCATTTTAAGGGGGAATAGCGATCAAATGCCTTCTTGTCGAAACATCATTTGGTGTTTCATTTGGCACATTTCCAATTTTGAACATCGCAAGCTGTCTCGAAGTGTCGGGATTAGAGATACCTCGTAAGCTTATGCTTATTATTCAGTAAAACATTTTTAAAGACAGCTTTGATAAGCAAATAAAGAATTATACATTATAGTAACTACCGTGGCGTATGTAATGGCCTGAAATTTTGTAATCTATATAAATCATAAATTCTTGAAGAAAGGATAGAAATAATTTGAATGTGCATTTTTGTTACACCTGAGTCGAGTTTATTAAACAAAGTAACATATTAACTTTTGAGAAATATACTATGCATGTTACTTACAACCAAATGATGCAGTATTGAAAGTAACAGTAAGCTTCAAATTTGATGTATTTTTTTCAAATAAAACATTAGCATTTTTAAATTGGTAAATATCGTTATGCTATCGCTGTATAATTGACGATGCATATAAGCAAAATCAATAGTAACAAAGTTAAAAATTTATTCCTGAATTAATGCTCATTAAAGAGCCGAAATTTGTTTGATCGAGATAAATCATTTGTGAGTTTATTTCAATTCTTAATATTTAAGTATAATTCAGATTTTAAAATATTTTATAAAATTGTTCAAACAAATAAAATAGTAAATATAAAAACAAAAAAAAAGCCATAAAATATATTATTAAAATTTGTCGAATAGTCTTCAATACTTAATTTTCATTTTTTCTCCAAAGAAAAAAAAACAACATTGTAGTTACCTTTTGCTTTTGCTCATTTGATCTTATATTTACCAAGGAAAAACAAATAATCAGGGTTCACTTAGACGCTCTTTTAACTTTTACATTTAATAGGGAATGCTTATTTTGCAATGTGATTTATTTGATATTTCACTTTGGCATATTTATAATTCTATATATCTTTGTAAACAACGGTGTAAGCATAGAAAGTATCTCCAATGCACAGATTATCCAATAGGAAAAATCAATGAAATGCTCTCCGTTACCGTTTGCTGCCTCAAGTCCATTATGTATCATAATAGTTTTATTCCTTGATTTTGGCCGCCACTTTTGCATTTAAATCACAAATAATTATTAACGTATCTTTCAGACTTAACTTTATCTTTTACGCACTTCAACTACTTATAGAATTACAGCTTTTCTGTCTCTTTAGTTTCTTTTGTGGGGACATATGTACTTAATATAGTGACATTTCTCTGTTTTGCCTTGAATTTTGCCAGTGTTCGGACACACTACCGGGTTACGGAGACTGGGTTCCATTCTCTCGGTGTATTTCTGATTTTTTTGTTAGTATTAAAGCTACTACATCGTAACATTTGTCATATTCATTCAAAATTTCCTGAATATAAAGTTCTCCAAAGAAATATTTCTCCACTGTTATTATATCTAGTTTCTCTAAGACTCAATCCATCAATGCCATATATCTCCATTTTTGTTTTTTCTTGTGCTATCTTCCCACACTCGAAAAGTGTTTGTATGTCCTAATATCCTATTTTGACAATTTTCTTCATAGAGAATAGATTACTGGTCACCTTCAAGCTATCTTCCAACAAGTAACTGTCTCCAACCGGAATCATAGTTGTATCCAATCAGACTATCTTAAAGTCTTAGCAATCACAATAAGTGTCACTTTATTTTATTTTATAATTGACGCTGAACAGCCGACCCAATTCTGAGTTTACGACTTTTAATGTTCAACTCTATAGCTTTGTAATTTTGAATACAAATCAGAAAAAAAGGAACTCCTAAATCAAGCATTGGAGCAAACTAGCCTTATTCATAGAGGCCCGTTTTATGGAGGCCCTTTTCATGGAGGACTTTTTGATGGAACTAACCGCATTTGCGTTACATGTAGAGGAAAACCACGGAAACCTCATACGATTATCTCGATGGTAAGGGGATTCTAACCCATGATTCGTCTGCAACTGAGGATATTTTACATCAGCACTGTGGTGGATATGAGCCGGGAGCAGAATTCCTGTCAACCGGCCACCGCTCGGATTCGAATACGGGTCACATCATTGCGAGATGAACGTTCTATGCCTTGAGCAACCGTGGCTCAGTATCACTTTCTTTGTACACCTGGGGGGGGGGGCATGGGTTTTACTACCTTCACTTCTATATCAAAAGTAATTGCGGGGTGGAGTTGTTAGTCCTACATCCGACCTCAACCAGGTGAACCAGGGTGTTGCTTTTGTCTACTGTCTTTACTCCGACCTGTCTGGGTTGTGTGGCGCAGTTATTAGCCAAATTTTAGATTTTTAAGAATTACAAATTTTTTTAGCGGCTCCTTTTTTTTGTAAAAATGACGTTTTTAGTCACTTTATGATTGCTTATTATGTGGAAGAAAGTTGCAAACATGGTTAAAAAGAATTAACCATGTTTTAAAATTGTGATGTTCAACTTGAAATTTTTTACAGATATTGTTTTTCTATAATTTAACCGGAGAATTCGAAGAATGATTACTTTATAGAGGAAATATTTAAAAAATATCGATACTAAGTTCTATTTAGAATTCTATATTAAAAGACATTTCTCATTAGTCTTCACAAAAATGCGTGATTTTTAATGTAAATAATTATTTTAATTCAAAGGGCTGTTTCAATCAAAATCATTTCTAAATTTGAGATTTATTCCTAATACATTAGTGTTAAAATTCTTTATTTAGGAATAAAAATTGCCTAATTTTTTTGTCACACACGCACATTAGAATTTCATGCATTTCATCGGAAAATGAAGAATTAGGTAGCTAAACTCAATTCTAAATAGAAGCTAAAAGCGTTACCATTTTTAATGAAGTTATTATTTTTGTATGGAAATTCTTCTTACTTAGAGGTAAAGAAATGCACTTACGCAAATTGACTTTTTTGAGATGTGCCACCATTCATGATTTCACTCTCAGTTTACTTTCTTAAATTGCATATTTAAAATAAAGTCACCTACTTAAAAACATCTCTTTAAGAGAAAATTTAATTATTGATGTTTATTTAAAGGGAAAGTTTAGCATAAGACAAATTCAGTCTAAACTTTTCGGCTTTTAAAAAATATAAATTAAAAAAAATCTTAGTTTAAAAAAGTTTAAGATAGCCATTAAAACCTTTATATTTATGGAAAATACTTCTAATTGTCAATATATATTTTTTAAATATTTGTTTCCATTTCTTTCTATAATTTATAATTGCCTGCATTCTTAATAACGAAATTGAAAAAAAAAGACGATATTTAGAGTAAATTATATTCACATAATTGTCTTATTGTTGAAAGGAACAGTTTTGAATCGACGTAATATCAATGTAACTAGTAATGTTAATCTCAAGAAAATGGTTGTTTTCATAATAATTTATAATATAAATTGACCTTACTAACTGACAAAATGACAATACTATCCGTATTATAAGCAATAGAAAGGGTACAAAAAAAGAAAAAAAACAAGAAACACTTTAGTAACTTGTCGTTTTCGAACCTAAATATACTATAGCTAACTTTAACTTAATTTAGTACTTAACATTTCTTTAAAATTTATATAGATATAAATTTATCAAAATTTCCTATTTACTATTTCAGTTAAAATTTATTCTTTTCAGTTTCTAAGATTATTCCAAAATTTTTGTTAAATTTAATTTTTTTAACTGCATGTTAAGATTACTTGAATTGGATTCTTTCCTGATTGCTATCATGCCTAGATCTGATTTTTGCTAAAACATATTTTCAGTACTGTATTAAACCTCTGATGAGCCTATGCTAAAAACAAACGCATCTTTATAAAAACTTATTCATCCAAATGAGTTAATTTTTTTTAAGTATTACAGTTTCTAATTTTCCCAATTTTGATGTTAGAAAACAAAGGTTTTGTCTGTTACGTATAAATAAATTACTGGTATTTATAACCTCTCAAGGAGTTTAAAGGGTTTTCCTATCACGATTTTTGGTTTTTTGAAGGAAAAAGCAACATTACATGCTAACACTGTTTTATTTTGAGCAATTTGATGTGAAGCATAAGAAGATTCTCAATTAAGTTCCGAAGCTACAGCAAAAATACTAAACCCCACTCATTGAAAGCAGAAAACAACATACCCAGTTTCTAAATTGAAATCCTCTACAAATTGAAATATTTTTTTTAAATATATTTTTCTCAACTCACATTTTTTTACCAACTCCAAGATTACTTGGCTTTTAATAAACCAATTAAGCTAAAACTCAGTAAATGATCTTAGTATTAAATGTTACTTAAACTCATACCAAACTTGAATATTGAAAAATATTTCCTCTTTTATTTGATCGAAATTGTTTTTATATAAAAACCTCAATATTTTTAACTGAAACACTTTTTATTCTTTAATTTCTTTGAGCCAGTTTGATTTTAAAAAGAGCATATTTAACTGTTTATTAGTTTTTTTATGTCATTATCAAGATTTTCATTACTTTTATCGTGACTTTTATCTCGAAAGAAAATTCAATTATATAAGTTTTTTGCATTGTTTAACAAATGTGTTTGCATTTAAATGTTTGGGCTTTTGTTAAACTTCTGCAAAAAATTCAGAATCTTAAGTTTAATTTCAGACATTGGTGATATTTTTGATAAAATCAAAATCACCTAGACTCCTTCAGTAAAATCCATATGTGTGTACATTTTAACAATTTTGGAAATTATAATATCTTCAGTTTTCAAAACACATTTTGGTTTTATATAGTTAACAGAAAATATCATGCTCGTGAAAACTTAACTGTTGGATAAAATTAATCAGTATTTTAGTAAGTTTATTTCAGAGAATATAAAGGAATAAAAAAGAAAACATGAATAGTAGTATTTTTAATTCATGAGTGTAATATCTTTCAAATCTCAATAATCCAAATTCTAGAATTGTATTTGTTATGCTGTCTAGAATTGCTATAAGTTAATTAAAAAAATAAGCTAAAATTAAAAAAAAAGATAAGTTTAAAATTATTAAAAAGAATAAAATTAAAAATAAAAATGAAAAAAATATAAAAGAGTAAAAATAATTAAAATGAAAGAAGAAATTGGAAAAAAAATAAAAAAATAAAAAGAAAATAAATAAAATAATAAAAATTTAAATAAAATAGAAAAATTAAATTAAAAAATGTGATTAATTTTATTGTGATTAATGTAAATGCTATTAATAATATAAGAAAAAAAAACTAAAATTTAAATAAAATATAATTCTAATTCAAGTTGATATTTTAAAAGACATTTTAAATTCTTAAAAAAATTGCGACTTTTCAGTTTTGGTATAGTTAAACATGTTCATTGAACAGGTTTAATTGGAGTTGAAACTTGAAAGTGCTTCAAATAATCATCTTTCAACGCCCCTCTTTTCCCTCCCGCTATTAAATCTGTCTTGTTGTTTATTAAATTCATTTCCCTGTTAAGTGATTTGTTAGATTTTGATATAGTTTTTGTTTTTTTCTTCTTTTAAAACTTAGGCTTCCAATGTATATAATTTTGTTTATATTTTAATGAGGATTTAAAAAATATATATATTAAGAGTGATCTTTACGGAACGCCCAGTATTTAAAAACATTGGAAAGTGTTTTCTCTTTTGATAAATTTATGACCAGATCTGAATATATAAGAGAGATAAAATGTGCTTTTTAGAAAAAAAAGTCATATTGCATTTATGTTTTAATTGGATAATGTATTTTTAGCAATTAGTTTATATTTAAAAATTCCCAGCTGTAAGAATTTAGAATAAAAAAAGAAGTAATATATTAATAAAATGTAATATTGGGCACAAATCAGTGAAGTAAACGGGTGATCAATAGTTATTTTATTTGTAAAATAAATGTCTCTAAAATTATTACTAAAGTTTTGGTTAATAGTCCAAAAAGATAGAATATTATAAGTTTTATGATCAACGAATTTTTATGCGTAACTTTTGAAAAAATCAATATTTATTGAGAATAATTTTATAGTTCGCTATTAATATTTTTTATAAGAAAAAAGGTACTTCATAATACTTAATATAATTAACATTTTTTTATTAAAAATAGAAAGGAGTGATATTTTTAAAACTTATAATAGAATGCTTGCGTTCTAAACTATGAAAGTTCAGTCACAATTATTCATAATATTTTGAATAATATTAATTCATATCAAGAAATAAACTGTAAAACAATAAAAAAAGGTGCCATTAAAACGTATAGTTTCTTTTTGAAAAGTTGAAAGATTCCCCAAAAAATGTCATAATTTCAAAAGCGACAAGAAAGATAAAAACAAAAAAAAATTGTACAATTTTAAGAAACAAACACTCTTACAATTGCATTTACAAAAAGATTTTCTAAATGAAAATTAAATCATTAAAAACTAAATGAATATAACATGGCTTTTAATTTATTATCCTCTATTTGTTCTTACTGGACAATGTGAAAAACTTTATTTAATTTGGCTTTACATATAAACAATAGCTGCATTTTTACAAATGACTATGTTTATTGATAAAGTTTAAAAGGAAAAATTCTCCATGAGCCACTTTAAGCCCGTATTATCATTTCTTGTTCTTTAATTTTTAAAGACTATCTATTAGATGCTAGGAGGATGTCAGATTTCTCCATGAAAATATGGAACAATAGATATAATCTTGAATTACACGATTTATATTATGTAAGAAGTCACTATAATAAGTGACCTGAATTGAAGCAATTATTGAACACCTGATAAATTTTAATTGTTTATTATGCTAGTTGGTAGCAGGTAAAAATTCAGAAAAATTTTACGAAAGTAATAGTTCTAAGTTCTTATAAAAAAAATTTTAAAATAAAATATACAGACTGATAAGAAACATCTAAAAATGTGATTGTATCTAAAGCAGGCTAATTTCGGTTTGACTGACAAAACAGCATTTGTTTTATTCAGTTTTTTTTCTTTTATAAATTATTTTTGCATATGCATAGTTTCTAGGATAGCATACTAAATTAAGACATGCTTGAATTAAGTATTATATATTTTGAACAAAGATCTGTCATATTTTTTCTCTGTCGCTGTTCACTTGTTGCAATTTCAAATGCAAGAAAATGAAAACATAATTTATGTTGAATCAAAAATTTCTGTGTATGCGTTTTTAGAATTTGCTGATACATTTTTGGAACTCTCCCTAAAAGTGACTGTGGACAAAATAAATTTTCATACACAAGCAGGCCTAATCCAAATAGTCTGAGAAAGAAATCTAGGCAATATAGTGTGCATAGTTTGTCCATTGAGATTTTTTATTCATTTATTAAATAAACAAACGATTAAATGCAGCATATATATTTTTTTCCAATATATATATATATATTTACAGAAAAGGAATTGATTCAACAGATACATTAAAATTATGAAATATTTCTTTTATTAGTCTTTTATAAACATATGTTCTCTTACCTATATCATCATGACTGTTTTTAAAACTGTTATTTTATTGTTTTTTTTTTTATTGAACTATAAAAAACCGCCAAAACGTTATTCGTACCGGCAAAACTTTTAATCCGTTATTTACCTATGATACAGAAGATTATCAATTATTTTTAAATTCCAAAAGATAATTGGTTGCAAAATTATTTTTCTAATAGGGCTATTTTTACCATAGTTCAAAAAATTTATAATTTTTTTAAAAACTCAAAGCGGGTGTTATTGTATATGTTTAAGCTCATAAAAAATTAAGGCATTTAGAATGAATAGATACTTTGCGAATATTAATGCTTTGAGCGTTTAAAAGGAATATTTGTTTGTTCCCGATTCTCAGTTACATAACAAAATGATCGTAAAAACAAAATTAAAAAATAATAGTTATCACTTCTTTCCTCTTTTTTCAATGTCAATATGTTTTTGAAGCTTTGTACATCAAGAATCAAGATGTCTTGTGATAGTATTTTTTGCTAGTTAGAGATATGGAAAAAATAGCTGATGTGTTTTTTTAAATATAGCTTCCTAATTTAACATAATTTAGAAACAAAATAAAATACGGTTCGTCCCGTTACAGTGTTAAGTATACAAGGTTTTCTTTCGTAATAAATCAACGATGTTCTACAAGGAGAAAAAAATCCAGGTAAAAAAAATCGTGCTACATGGTAACGACATTTCAGTTAAAGAAGCATTATGTTGGTTAATAAACAAAATGGTGTTTAAGCCATTCAATTGGTATTTTTTTAGTTTATTTGGAAACGGAGTACTGGAAATTTTGTTTTTCAAAATTATAGTTCTTATTATCACACATTTATTAAAAAAATACAAAACTGAAAAGAAAAGCGAACCGATCAAATGATTTTTATGCATTGCTTTAAAGTGTCATCATTATGTCATTAAGTGTAAACATTTAGCAAATTTTATCAGATAATATAAAATTATATTTTAGTGTCAGTTTTACCAAAATCCATACCTTTTCGGTAAAAATTTTCCGAACTTTTTAGTGTTGCCATAGAGCCTAAAACAGAGTAAGTTTTACAATACTCTGTTTTAGGCTCTATGTTTAGGCTCTAGTTTTGGCCATGCTTTTCTTCTCAAAGTACAGTTTTGAAGTTTTTGTGTTTTGATGTCGCTTTTACGGGATAGTAACATTTCCTTTACAGCTTCCAATCAGATGTTTCTGTAAGTGCGCTGCTAAATAGGTAGCATATAGCCAGTATATTATATCTACATATCTTTTACGTAATTACATCTGCAGTCATAGATAAGTTTAAAAAAGGGACACGGCTTTTAACGGGAACACTGCATATCTTAATGTTAAATCATACAAATTTGCACTACATTAAGAACTGGAAGTTCCTTTATATATATATCTTTGCTTAACAGTAAAACAACATACATGTCGATTTTTAAAAAAAAATTTTATTAATTCATTTTTGTTAATTCGGCCAAATTTTCCCGTTTATTTTAAACATTTTGAAATAAGTGGGAGCAAGCTTAGCCCACCTAATGTCGTGCCTCTGAAGGAGTGGCCAACAAATCTGCCCTACTGATATGACGAGTGTCGATTGGGCTGGCATTGGAAAAAAATATATTGCCGACCGGACTGTGTAGGGGTCAGGGAACTAGCCTTGCATCAGAAAGGTTCTAGGTTCGAATCCCGGGCAAGGCATGGATAATCTTTTATTATCTCTACTGTCTGTTCTTACAGTGGGAGCAACGTTGGCCCCCTTATATGGTGCCGCTGGAAAAGTGGCCAACAAATCTGCCCTGTAAATGCCTGAATTGATGAAATGTTAACACAGGTGGGCTTCGGGAATAAAAAATAATATTTTGATATAATTTTTAAAAGAATAAATCTTCCATCTCTCATTAATGATTCTTAAAAGTATACGTTTATCTTGCTTTTTTTTTGTCAATAAGTTCATTTCTGAGACAAAGAGATCTGAAAAAATTATTCTTAATATAAAGAATCTTAAATTCAAATAAATTTTTGTTAGAAATAAATTAAATTTTTCTATTATGTTAAAATTTGAGTGTATGTACAGTTTTTGAAAATATAAAATGTACATTTTAACTTATTATCAATTCAAAATAATTAAAAACAGTACAATTTAAATAGCAATTTTAAACATTCTAAGAATAGGTACTATACATTTATAATACAATGAAATCATTTGAATTCACAGTGAACAAATTATTAACTTCGTTTTAAATTCCTCTTTCGATTCTATTTTTTTCGACTTTATTTAATTCTTAAATAATTCAATGGCAGCACTTTTAATATCTTATTTAATCCTTTTTTATTTCTTTATCTTTTTTGCGGATTATTTATAGCGGACGAAGCACGATAGAAAAAAAGAAGCTGAAAAAATAAATCGCTTTGTTAAAAATAAGTGAATTGCAAAATCTTTAATTCTAATCCTCAAGTTTATTCTTTCATAATAAAATACAGAGGAAAAATAAAATATCGAAGGTTACAATGTCGTTGGGTAATAAAAGGGGCAGTCTCATTCAATTGAGTGCATAAAAAATTTAAAATATTATTAAATAATTAAAAAAAAGTTTTTTTTTAGAATTTTATAATTGTTTTATACTTAAAAATGTCGAATCGAAAATATTTTTAATAAATAGGTGGTGTTAAGTTTCTTTCAGCAGATTTCTTAAATCGGGATTTTCTTCACCCAAAAGCTCCGAATGATAGGAAAAGAATTGACTAATATTATTACAAGATTAAATCAATGTAACAAGAGACAAATAAAATAAAAATGAAATCACACAGCACTTAATTTTGTACTTGTAGTGTAAGTTATTGTGATGTAAATGTTTTGTTTTATAAATATCTCCATAAATAAAATAATTCCGTTAATATATATTATTGGCAATTATATGTTGATTGCTGAAATTTACATTTAATATATATAATTTAGGTCTTTTTAATTCCATTTGATTGATTAGGAAGATTTATATTTACCAAAAATACAAGCATGTTTTTAGTGAGCCTATATTTTATTTTTGAATTGTAGAATTTTGCTAGAAAAGTTAAGTGTTGTTTTTCATTTCAATAATACGTAATGTATGTGAAATAAAAAAGTTTATAGAAATCAAAATAAATAAATCTCTCTATATGAACGTGCATTTTTTAATGAGTTTGAATTTCTCTTAAAAGGAGTGAATTTTGCGAATATTGAATTTATAGTTTAGCAAACCATCTCTTATATTGTTATTTTTTAAATTTTTATTTTCGCCATTTTTTCAAGAATTATTGAACTGAATTACAACCTTTTCTATTTCATTTTAAAAAAGGTTAATCTATAAAATCTCTTTCCATCATAAAAAACAAACAATTTTATTATTATTTTTATATCAAACATGATAAATAGCTAAGGAAATTTTAACAAATAAAACTATTTTACACAGAAATTCAAACAAAATTGAGTGAAAAGTTTAAAAAGAGTTATAGAAATTGAGAATGGTGGAAAGATCTTAAAACATACTATCTACTTATCGGATCAACTTTGAACTGTAATGCTAGTACCTTGAACAGGAGTTATGTGCAAATCAGATGTTCAATTGAATCATGCCATATTCAAGTTGAACATTTTTGGAACTAGAATTTTAGGAAAACCATTGTAATTTGAACGGTAAGAATACCGAATGGATAATATAAGTACCGTATATTTTGATTTTATTACCAGAAATATCCACACCACATAATACGGTAATTTTACCAAATTTTTTTCTTCGTGTATTTTTTATACTCTCTGAAATTTCAGTCAATGTTCATTAAACATTTCCTCATTCTTCTAATTCAGATGGGCAAAAATAAAATAAAATAAGTGAATGAATGATCAAACGAACAAGCAAACAAATAAATAAATAAATAAATAAATAAATAAGTAAATAAATAAATAAATAAACAAATAAATAAATAAATGAATAAAAAAATTATTAAAAAATTGATTAAAAACTAAAATAGTTTAAAATCTTGAATAACCGAAGCGATTGAAACCAATGTGTTTTTTTTTCCAATGTGTGCAAGTTTAGTGTTGCTGTTAAAGAATTTTGTCTCTATTCGATTCAGGAATTTTTATCCATGAGGAAAGCACCAAGATTCCATCAATATAGGAAAGTTTCACACTAACAACTATCACTGAATACTCTAACTAACTCTCTATACTGAATATTCAACTAACACTCTACAAGTACTGTTCGTGCAATCATTTTCTTCAAATGCAGATGAAATGCAGTAAATGTGGTAAAATTTCGTAATTATATCATGATACTTCAGAGCATGGCTTAAAAACCATTCTTTCAGTTAAATTTGCTTTTCAGTTTTGCATTTTTACTAAATGTGTGGTAATAAGAATCACAATTTTAAGAACCAGAAACGTTGTCATGTGAACAGGAAAATTACCAAATGAATGGTTTAAATACCGCAAATTTTAATTTTATTAACTAAAACTATGTTTTTTTCTTTTTTATCAGAAATGTCATTACCAAATAGTACGATACTTTTACCAGAATATATATCTTCTAGCAATCTGTACGCTGTTTTTTTGGACAAAAGTTATACATTTTGTCCAAAAGTTATGCATTTTGTCCAAAAGTTAAGTGTAATTTTGCATTGAACATATATGAAAAATTATATTTAACTTTTCAACACCATTGTGCTTCAGCTATCTTCCTTTATTACAGCTCAGTTCCTAATTGTTCTATGGATGAGCCTAGAAATTAGGCTGATTGAATTTGTCTCTTTTACTTTCAGATTACGAAATTATTTTCTTGATTCCAACTTATGAAGTTGATAATAGTTCTGCAACAAATGAATCATAGCTTAGAGTACCTTTATATTTCTGCCCAACAATCAGAGTTTTTCCCACTTTTTTCATTTCCATAAAGTTATTTTTTTAAATGTTCTGAATATAATAATTCTGAATAAATATAAAGAAAGGGGAAAGTTGTAAGGCAACGAAAAGCGTTGAAACAAGCAAATAATTAATTTACAAATACTGTTCAATGAGGGCCTAGAAATCTTATGGTACATTTGACAAAAACGTTAATGCACATTATTGTGCCTCGGTAATAACATAGCTTGGATAATAATTGGTTAGAGAGTCCAGAGAGAATTTAACCAAATCCAATTCTCATGCGTCTTCGATAAATTGAGATGTAACTTTTTACCCACACTATGTTTTAGAATTTTTTGTCATTAAGCTTACACAAGAGATTTTCTCTTTCCATATGTCCGATGTTTTGGTACAGAAGTTCCCTTGTCATCTTCAGTTAAGTTTAAAATTACAAGTTGACCGAGTTGAATATTAAGAGTCGAGTCGTTTGTTTCCATTAAATGACAGTAATAAAAATTTCCCTCATTTTGTTTATTAACCATTTATCGACGATGTTAGAGAAAATGAACAAATACGAAACTTTTACTAAACTTACAAAATTATACTTTCATTTTATTATGGGAAGCATTGTAAAGGCTATTTTATATTTCATTATGAATATTTAATTGAATTTTAGGTTCAATTCTTTCAAAACTTCAACAAAAAAAGACCTCTATCAAATAATGTAAGTAATTTCAAGTAATGAACATGGGTAGTCTTCAGTTCAGTTCAAAAAACTTATATATGCGTTTCTTTAACATTCAGATACACGGTTTAAAGGCTAATATTTAGTTCTCAAAACCTTTAGAAAAACCTAACTAGAAAAAATTGAAAAGAATTTCCAAAATACCAAATGACAGAAAACCTTTTTTAACATTTAAAAAAAAAACAACTTTCCTAACTCCATATTGTAATGCCTGATAAATAAGAAAAATCAAACAAGTGTTGCAACAGAGCTCAGAATGTCAAAAAAGATCTTTTTATAACATGATCATTTAAAACTCTTTAAGTTACATTTCTCTCAATATGAAAGGTTGTTAAACTAATGATGCAAAGTTTTCTTCAGTAGTTCAGGAACAATAAAAGCTTACAACAGTCATCATTAATTTGTTCTTTTCATTCAAATCCGCTTATATTCGTTATCAAATGTAAGTTCATTTCTTTCGCTTTTGACTTTAGTTTCAAAGAAATAATTTTTTCTTTTATATATTTGCACAACATTTATTATTAGTGATATTAAATACTTGGGCATTTTGATCACTTTTTTTTATAATCAGCTTATTTTTTGATCAGCAAATTGAAGATAAATTCATAATACATTATTTTATTTTTATTGATCCAATGAAATTTGTAAATGGTATATTTAAATTTTTTTTAAATGTATCATTATCTTTTTAGGTTCAGTTCTAGTAAAGTTTAGTGTTTTATATAGTATTAGATGCATAGAAATTTTAGAAGAAGAAAAGTTTCATCGTGATAACTCTAATTTTATTAAGTACATAAATTGCGAATAAATAGCTTAATTTGTTTCTGTTTATGTATATATTATGGTTATTTTACCAGAAATGTTATATAATAATTTTAAAAGAATTTTTTTTTCTCCGTGTGGACTTTCCTGATACGGAATTTAATCATCATTTTAGCGTGCTTTTGACCAAGTTTATGTGATTAAAAATTGGTTGCGTTTTTTCTAACCAACTAGGTAATTTATTATGTTGAGAGAACCATGCGCAATTACTTTTAGTGAATTATTAGATTTTAACAAAAAAATCAAGGCAATTGCCTAGATTTTTTGTTGTTGTTAAAGTCGAATAACAGTCTAATTGACTTTCTTTTCCTATCATCTCTCATTTTATACTTGCATACATCGCCAGATCTTGTGATTGTTACGTATCAACAAATAAATCAAAATAAAATAAATAAAAGCATATTAATGTGTTTGTAGCATCGTTTAGTGTTAGCATATTTTTTGCATACCTTTTAATTCACTTTAATGCTAATTAAATTACACGAAAAAATTAGTTTTTGATCTTGATCACTTTTTAAATTAAATACCGAATGATAAATGAAAATATTGCTTATGGTAAAGTTTGTAAAGAAAAGTTTGGTTTGTGTGTTTTGGTACACAAACTTCTGTGATGCTTAAGCTTGTGCACCAAAAGTTTAGTTTAAGGTTTTCTACAATAAAAATGAAAAATTCTCGAATATATTATTCGATAAAGTAATATCTGACACATTTGTACTGCATTGAGAAAGTCAATAGATATTTTCGGTTTCTATCGTGTTTTTAGACCGTTGATTTTTGAATTAATCATATTTTTAACTCTGAAGAAAACAGATGCTTCGTAACAACATAGTATTGTTTAAAGATAATAGCAATACGTCAACGTTTTTCAAGACTTACTATTTTTTCTGTTTAAAGTAACACAGCAAAACATTAGTTAATAAATATATTTGATCAAATTGAAAAATAGAGACGACTTGTTTGAAAGAGAAAAAAATTAAAAATTAACTTAAAAAGTACTTTACTACTTTATAGCTTTATACAATCCAACAAAATTTAGATTTTTTAAAAATATTTTTCTCATTTCAAATAAAAAAGTGAATTCACAATTTCCCTAGTTCAAAATATCATATTTGTGCAATATCATTAATTATGTGTAATCATATTTGATGTGTTAAAGTTTTTATTAACACTATTATAATCGTTAATGTTTGATGTTATATTACATTTACTTACTTGGAATATTCACGTAAGTGTAAAAGAATCTATTAAGATCTATTAAGAGAAAAATTAAATAGTTTAAATAATATATATAAATTTTAAAGTTATGATTTTAATTTCTACAAAAATAATGCCAAATGATTATATATAATATTTGATTTGATTCAAAAGGTAATGAAAAAAAAATGTTTTATGAATTTCTAATCTGAAGGTTTTCAATGTATAATAAAACTACGAGATTTTCATATAAACTTAATTTCAAAACAGTTTGTTTGGTGAAAGCAATAACTTAAAATGCCTCTAGTTATTTGAAAAAAAAGAGAAATTTTAAATATCTTAGAAATGACATGTAAACAACTCTCTTTCATTTAGTTTTTAAATCACTCACTAGAGGTCATTGTTATTTTAAATTATGAGAATTTATTTACCAGCAATCGTGTTCGTTGTTAGACGTATGGATCATATGTATCGCAACGATGATTTTTAAAAGGCTTTAAAGATATCGTTCGAAAACTCAAGGGAACCATTTTCAAATAATCATCATAAATTTGTTAATTTACGTCACTAGTATTAGCTTCCAAAAATTATGAAAGTAAAGAGGATTAAAATATACTAAGTAGTATTGTATAGAAACTAAGTAATGGGGAAATGTAAACTATTGCTCAAAATACATTTAATTATTTTAAAAGTAGCTCAATCTAAAATGAATTGTTTTGTGATAATATTTGTGATAAAAGATTTATTTTAAATTTTTAAATTGCTAAATTGGCTTTATATATATATATATATATATATATATACACATATAAATTAAATGTTCGTTTAACATACTTTTAAATTAAATATAAAAAAAAAATTATTCATTCACTTTATTAATGTATTTAATAAATAGAAAAAGAATCCATATTTCTCGATCAGAAATACTTTGAAAAAAAAATCATTTTTATCAAGAAAGAGAATTAATTCTGTCCATTTTCACTCAACTCATACCCCTAATGAAATGAATAATAGATTTTACTTGAATCATAACTTAATAAAAATCACATCTCGTTTGCCTCATTGGTAATCAAAAAAACATAATTTATTAACATTATTCAGCAACTTATGAGATGTTTTAATCAATTTGCAAATCAGATGACTTACATTTCATCTCAGTTTATTCTTTTGATGTTTTAGCTGTTTTTAGCAACAGGAATTTGAACCTTTTTATTCTTTGCGATTTTCAAAATTGCAGCATAAATTAAGTATTTTTGATAATTTCTTAGCATACCTTTCGGGACCCATTATATAAAAAAGAATATTTCTTACGTTATCTTAAGAAATACTTAAGTTACGATAATAAAGCCTTTCTACTCAAAGAATATACTTTATATTAACATATTTTTAAAACTTATTTTATTCGACATTGTTACATTTCATTTTTTAGGCAAGATATAAATATTTTAATTTAATTTTAATTTCCTTAGATTTGTAATTTACTGTTAATGAAGATCAATATTTAATTCATATATTTGTAACTTTAAGAACAATAATTTTTAAATAATTTATATAAAAACACGCACAATATATAGTATATTTAGAAATATTTATGAAATTAAATAAGAGTTCACTGTTCACTTTAAAAACTTTGGAGTATAGTCACCACAAATTTTGGTAGTGAGGTAAACTAAATTTATTTTCAAGTAGAGAAAAGTAGTTAATGTTCAAAAATTATATAACTAACAATTAATAACAATTAAACATTTGGATAACAACTAAATAACAACTGAAAGAAATAACAATTGTTTGAATGAATAAGTGGGAATATATTGCGAAAAGTTTGCTAGTTTTAAACGAAATGCTTTTTTTGCAATGAAACTATAAGCTTGAATATGATGCGCAAGAAAAAATGTGTTGTCAGTACACAACAAAAATGACTAAATAATTAAATAAAATTATAAGAGTTAAAAAATAAATAAAAAATGTGAAAATTCTAAAAATATGCTTGTTTTTAAACCAAATTGTTTTTGCAATGAAACTATAAAGTAGAATATAATGCGCATGAAAACATTTTGCGTCAGTAAGCAGCTAAAAAATGATTAAATAAATAAATAAAACTTCAAAAGTGAAAAAGTAAATAAAAAATGTGACTACATATACTGCAGAAAGTTTCAACACCAAAAACGGGAGCAAATGTACAACAAAAATTTTGGCAGTGTAGATAAGTTTTGGTAAAATTGAAGAATAAGTGGTCATAATAAGTCATTTAATATTAATATTAACCAAGCAGTCACCACGATATTTGTTTACGACGCCATGTTTTCTTTACAACTCGGACTTCGTGTATCGGGACGACTAAAGCTTGTTGCTTCAAGTATCAACTTAGTTAAGTAGGTAAATGTTTTATTTGCATTGATTAAAGTTTATTTCTTTTACCTTTCCTTTTTAAATTTAATTTGTGTTATAAAATGGTTAGAGATATGTCATATAATTACCTACTTACGGTAAATAATTTTGTTACGGTAAATAGCAACCTTGACTTTGCATTTGAGCGCTTTAAAAATACCCAATAATGGTGCAAACTTCTTCTGCTTTTATGAAAAAAAAGAAAGAAAGAATAAAAATGGGGTTTTGTTTCTTCAAAACACCTACTTTTGTTGCAACCTTCTACTGGCATTTGGAGCTAGTGAAAATACCAAAATATGGTAAAATTGATCTCCATTTTATGCCGCCAGCAAATGAATACCAATATTTAGCGCAACACGGCTCGAAATTTTTAACAGTGTATAATAGATTTAAAGTTTTAGTGCAACTGCATGTCTCTTTGAGTTATATGCCTGAGGCAGTAGCCTCCTTCTTTTTCCTCACTGCATGTCACTGCTTGTTTGCTGTGCAAGGTAAAGCTTCGCTAATTTCTGATTATTTCCTGTAGCAGTCTATGTATTAAGTAAATGACTATTGCAAGCATGCATAATATAATTTATAATTTATCTTTGTAATATTAGAAATACCGTCTATTACTTTTCTTTGGCTATTGAAAGATAAACAGATCTTTTAGTATTCGTTTCACTCAAAAGAGAAAGCCAAAAACTCTTAACTGACTTTCAGAATAACTGTCTGAACATTGGTAGATTTTAAGTAAAAATGCTCCCTATGCTGTAATATTTTATGCATATTTTTTACATTTTTGAAATAAAATAAATAACTCTGAAAGAATGTTGTATAAAGGGGTTTTAAAATTATACCGTAATAGCAAATTAACACTTTAGGTGTGATTTTATATTTTGGGTTTTTTTATATCATAGTATGATTCATGTATAATTTGATCATATATGATACACTAAATTATATCGCACAGTGCATTTACTGCTGTTTAAACATCGATAGTTTAATTTGTAATATTTTAAGGAGTTTTTTTTTTTTTTTTGGTTTAAAATCAAACTTCTACGAATTAGTTTTTTTCAATAAATCTATATGCATTTGAAAATGCTATATACTATTACTTTTGAAATAAAGAATTTTTTCTTAAAAAATGTTTTAAATACTCAAATAAACTAAAAATAACATTTATTTAACCATTAAATGTTACTAGCTCGTGAAATAGCATAATTAATTTATGATATTCATTTTGTTGCACTCTGTAAAAACTTCCGGATCAAATTACGATAAAAAATGCCTGCACTACGGAACAAAAAAATCTGATATACCGTAGTTTTTTACTGTAATAAAAACGTAAAATCACTGTATCACTCTAATTAAATAAATATCACTGCAAAAATTATGATATAATATTTTACTGTAAAAAATTTACGATAAAATAAATTTTAAGGATACTGCACCCTCAGTGCCGGTACTTTACACCGTTATTTGATTCGAAAGTTTTCACTGTGTGTAGTGTTTCTTGATTCTTTTGAACAATTAGGAATTTTAATAAAAAGCATGTAGTATACGCTTTCATATACAAGACATTTCTTTTGATTATTTTCTTATTACAAATATCAAATTATGTATAGTTATTATTATTCATAATTATTGTATAACTTAAGATATACCTATTATTATTAATGCATTACACTATCAAAAAATTTGGATCACCGGTATCGGTACCTTGAACCAGAATACGGAATAATTTTGCCACAACTATATACATGAGTGAAATAGAACGATGTTACCGTTCAAATTGAGACATAATATTTTGTAATTAAGTTTTTGAAGTACTATACTATGGTTCAATCTAGAGCCATATTAAGTAATTTTGTGTTTAACACTCTTCAAAGTTTTTAATTTTGTATATATAATAATAGATATTATTTAAATTAAAGCAGAAAGAAATTTCGTAAGGAGTAGTTTTAGAATGGGTGTGTTTACAAAAGTCTACATAATTTTTTTATCAGGCATATAAAATCATATCATATATAAAAATATTCCTGTTGATTTTATTAGGGCTAATTTAAAAAAAAAACAATAGTACTTTTACTTTTATAAGTTTGTGTTAAAATTAATAAAAACTTTATGCACCGAGAAAAAAAAGTATGGTCAAACTTACAAGAATATGGTAAAATTTACAGTGTTTTGGCTCTAGGAGAACACCAAAAAGCAATGCAGTTTTTACCGATGTGCATTGGTAACGACTTGATGGAATTAACATTGCAATATGGTTTTAAAATAGGTGTTAAAATTCGATAAAAACAGTAAATTTGTTTCTATCATGATGCACTAGAGCATGGCATAAATACCCTTTATTTGGTTAAATTTATTGGTATAATCTTGGAAATCAGAATTTCCGTATGAACAGAAAAATTATTAAACGAATAGTAAAATGTATATTTTAATACTTTATATTTTGGTTTTATTAACCAGAATTATGTTTCGTTTTTTTTAACCAAAAATGTCATTACTATACTGTGCTGTAACTTTAATTTTACCAGAATTTTGTTTTTCCGTGTGATAATTTAAATGTGTTAAGTTTTTAAAAAATTACTTTAAATTATTAATGCTTTATAATTTTACTTTAAACTGAGTAATTTATTATAATTGACACAATTTTTTGAAAAAAAAGTAAAGCATACCTAACTCAGAATTGAATTGTATTCTCAAATTTTTTTTCTTTTATATTCCCCAAACAGTTGCATCCAAAATGGGTTCATCTTTAGTCGAATAGCAATGCAACTCTAATTGCTCATCAAAAAGTAATTACATAGAGTAATAGAGAGTAATTAAGTTAGAGTTGTTATTCATTTACTACTTTGTGTTTAACGCAAGTTAGGACAGGAAAGAAAACCAATTTACCGAGATTAGAGCCTATGTTATCTGTATACATTTATTTGTGATAGAAAAATGAGCTTCTTTGGAAAGCTATGATTCAGTTTTGATTTAGCTGTTTTTCAAATCTGATTTAAAAAAAAATTATATAGTTTAAAAGTCTATTTGAAACTTTTGTTAAATGAAATTTTAATAAATTTAAAAAAAAAATCTTCTTTAAAAAAATAAAGTATTTTAGTGCAAATCTTGAACTTTTTTTGTGCACAGAATTGTAGTCTGAAAAACTTGAATTATACCTTAAAATATTTAGAAAAATTAATTAATAATTATAATTAATTACAGATATCATATATTCTGAAACATGTATGTGTATTTAAAATGTCCCTTAGTACCTATTTAAAGAATGAATAAAAAATATTAGTTGGCGTATTCTTATAAAAAATCTTTACTGGAACCAATGTCCTATGTGATTTTAATGGTTAGATTGTCTTATGTGATTTTAATGGCTTAATTTAACTACTTATAGAAAGTAACTTCTACAAACCTACTTATTTTTAAAACATAACTAATCAAATCCCAACTAACTTAATTTACAAAAAAAAGCAACCTCATTGATTTATTCTACATTAAAAAACTATTTTTAAAGCAGTTTTTAATTGAATAAAAAACTTATTTTCCTACACTGTAAAACATTCCGGTTCCAATCAAACCCATTTTGACCGAAACATTACGTTACGGAACAAAAATCTGATATACAGTAATTTTTACAGTAATAATTTCGTAAAATCATTGAATCACTGTAATTAAATAAATACCACTGTAAAACGGATGATGACTTGTATTACGGATGATGAAACCAAAGTGCAGATACTTTATACCGTAATTTAATACGAAATTTTTACGGTGTAAATAATGAAAGATGAGATCCTGATACAACTGTGTTTCGTTTTAATTGCTAGAAAAAGATATAAAAATGATTTTATTTGGCGAAATAATCCCTCAAAAAGAAACATAAACAAAGTTAACAAACTATAATAAAAAAATTTAGTTAGAAATGGATCCGTTTGTCATTTTATCCTTAAATTTAATTGTGTGATAATATTTTTTGGAATTTTTCATAAAAAAAAATATGAATGAAAATATTCTCTTTTCGACAAAAAATTGACATTATTTCTTGTATGTTTTGACCATAACTCACAAAACTACACGAGTCAATATATAAAACAAACAAGACTGTTTTTCAATAATGCATTAAACATTTTAGAAAATTCATAAAAAACTTCAATGTTATGCAAATATGAAGTAGCGTAATGATTTTATAAATGGTATTATTATAACTATTATATTAATAATATTAAAAGTGTTTTTACGGATATACTTTTTACCGTAATTTCAGCGAGAATTTCTTATAGTGTACTTTAATAATCATTTTTGGACCTTATACTTTTAAAGTCTTTTCAGACATTTTAGATTAGAAATAAAAATTAATTTCAATTTTAATGGTACACTGAGAAAAAAATTGTGGTTGAAATGAAGAGAAAAATATACCATGTGTCTTGTTCTATGGAAAAACACCAAAAAAGCTCAGTAGTTTTAACCAACGTGCCTTGATAGTGATTTTGGTAAAATTAGCAATAAAATATGGTTTTATAATTCCGAAATAAAATATGGGAAATATGTTAAAATTTGGTTAATTTTATCATGATACACTAGAGAGTGGCATAAAAACCATTTATTCGGTAAAATTTAATTTCAAATATTGTATTTTTTACTAAATGTGTGGTAGTAAGAATTATAATTTTGAAAATCTGAATTTCTGGTCAACCGTTAAAGAAATCATATATTTAAAATTCTATAACTATTCCCCCGATTTTGTTCAAATTCGTTATTTTGCTTTACGACAACACATTCTTCAAAATGATGTAAAAATTTGTATACCTTAGAATTAAATTTTTTTACTATTATTATAAAAATAACAAATAATTACTAAAAATATTTTTGGAATGAAAAAAAATTTCGATAAATGAATTTTATAATGGTTTTAAAAAACTTTTCAATTCGCTTGAAATGTTTGTGTGATATAATGAAATACGCAAAAAGTAAAATTACCATTATGGGGTTGAAACTTTCTTTCCCTCTATTGGCCAAATTATTAAGATCATATTCCTCAGATTGCGACTACACTCTATATTTTGAGGGTAAGAAATGCAAATGCGGAGAAAAAAAGTATTTTATTCAAAGAAAGTACATTTTTGAATTTGACTTCGTAACTTAAATACATTAGCATATTTGTGGTCACACAAATTGCACAAGCTAATTGGCATATTTGTGGTCACTCCCATGAACCATTTAAATCGAGTCCCGAAGAAGATAATTTTGCGTGATAAAATACAAAATTTGAGTCAAATTGGTTGAATAGTTCCTGAGAAATAGAATTTCAAAAAAGTCAGATTTTAAAATTCGATTTCTAAGGAACTATTCAACCGGTGTTGCTCAAATTTTGTATTTTGCCATGTAAAATTTCGTTCCTTCAAAGGATGCAAAAAATTCTATACCTTTCAAAGCATTTTTCGAACTTTAATAAGTAAAATATAAAAAACAATAAATAATTACTAAAAGTTTGTTTTGCATGAAATTATCTTTGGATAAAAAAATTTTATAATTGTGTTCAAAAAGTTTCCAATTCGATTTAAAACTTCTCAAGATATAGTGAAATACGAAAAAATAAAATTAACATTAAAGGGTCCAAGCTTAGGTGCGTTCTCCTGACCAAACTATTGGGACCAGATTGTGGCTATTCCCCATATCTTTTGTGATCAGAAAACCAAATCTGTCGAAAAAAAGGTATCACACCCTCGAACCATTAAGATTGAGACATAGAACGTGAAGATCCAATCTTTAGATCAACAGTTACTCAGGATAGTCCATTTTTTGCGCACTGTATATCTTGACAAATAATAGACCAAAAGCATCAGTTCTTTAGAAGCAAAACTAATTTCAGATTTGAAATTAAGAAAGATCAAATATTTGTATAAATGCAGTAAAAAATTTGTTCCATAGGGTTATTTAACAGATTTTGGGGAAAGTCGAATGTTTCACAACTATTGTTATATGATATTTTAAACTTTAGTGAATGGTGTTTCATTCATCTCTCAATTTGACGATAAGAAATCAATGAGATTTTTCAAAAAATTATTGTGATTTTTACAGGTTTTGGCTGCCGAAATGAGATTTTGGCTTACACTGTAGCGCGCATTTAAAATTTCATTTTATAGATATATCTTGTGCGTCTGTGTGTGAAACATGTTTTCCACTGTAGCTTTTTTTATTTATAAAAATTTCTTCAAAATAAATCAAGGAACATACAGACGAAATACGTGAAGGATGCTAGATTTTGCTTCTATGAAATGTTCGAAAATGAAACGTGACCCTGCATTGTCACGTAATAGAAACTTTCTCAGAGAATAATATCTTTGTTTTTTACAGTAAATAATACCACGTTACTTTTTTCAAAGAAAGTATTTAAACACTACGTTTTTAGTAGAGTGAACTATTTTAACCTGTCATGTTTGCACGAATGTTCGTAACAGATAATCATATGTTTAGATCTTAGAATGATTTTTTAGTTTTATAGTCATATGTTTAGAAATAAAAAACGTGACTGTCAAAGCTTTGGATATTTTCCTTAAGATATTTGAAATTATTAGTAAAAAGAAAAAAACGCATTTTGAATTTTTATCTTATTGCATCTTTATATACTTTATTTAAATATTTCTTAAAACTTTTTTTTAACTGAATCCACCAGTTTATTTGAGTTAAGAAAACTCATCTTTAATCAAAGTGTTTTGCTTAAAAACGTCCTGAGGATATTTTTGCTCAGTAATCTTTCGGTGTGACCATAAAATGTCCATCAAAATACTTTGACTATTTTTATCTGAAAAGAAAAAAAAATTAAAAAACTTTTTAGTACTGTAAACCAATTTATCAGACAAAATTTGTGAAAGAAGTTATTAGGCGTTTTTGATAAAATCCATTTAATTTTTAAAATTTGACTCAATAACCTATTAAATTGCATTATAAAATCTTTAAAAGAACATAAAATGCTCATTATTTTCAAACATTTAAATTTTCATGTTCAGGTTGACATTTTCCTGATATAATTAAATTTTAAATTACAAAGAGATATTAAATTTCTGTGAAATTAATAATTAAAACTAGTGCTGCCCATCTTATCTCTCTCTAAAAAACTTTATAAATATATACTTTTTATAAGAAGGGTATATAATGTTAGAGATTTTTTTTAAGAAAAACTTATATAAGTTCTTGTGAATAGCAGCATTTATCTACAAAAATTATATATATATCTTTTCATTTTACCCATTGAAACTTCTCATTCAAACAACCTGGGCAATATGCATTAAGTTTTTGTTTAATTCTAATGAAATTAATAATTTTCTCTTTTTCGAAACACATGTCAGTAGTTGTTTTTAATAGTTCTTAATATAGTTCCATTGCCTTATCATAAAATATTATATATATATATATATATATATATATATATATATATATATATATATATATATATATATATATATATGTATTTAAAATAGCAAAAAAAATGATTTATAATGCAGAAAAAACTTTACTAAAATGGGAATACTTTTCTATAGCGCAGTGATTTATGTTTGTTTCTTGTTTTGAAGTTTAAGCTATTTCTTCGAATCTCGAGAAACTAATAACATCATTTGATGCTTTTCTTCGATAAAACTGTTTGCTTCCCTTCCATATTCTTTTTCTTTCTTTCATAGAATTCTTGTAAATATAATTGAATTTTTGAGACATGAATATAGAGGTTTCTTTTTTCTCCTGATAACGGGAAAATGTTATCATTTGAGAGTCATAAAAATAAAGTTGATATGAGTGTTCAGATAGAGTTGGCTGAGATCCACATTTCATCAACAAAACTTTTCAATTTTAAAACTATTTATTTTTATGTTTAGAAATAAAAGTAAATCCAACGAAACTATTGTGTAATTTATATAATAAAATTAATTATTATTTCCCCCATCATTTAATATTTGAATTTATTTGCATTTATATTAAGAAAAAATTGCTTTTGACAGTTTTAAGATTGAAGAAAAAGGTAAAAAAAGAAAAGCATTGTCTATAAAAAAAATTTGTAAAAAATAATTTAAAATTTTTTCCTTTAGATAAACAAAAAATTTTCTATATTGTTTTGAATTTGAAATCGTTTTTGAAAGTAATTCGTTGGCATTAACATATTATGTAACTGCAATTATCTATAATTGGAATATTCAGATAGAGCTACATAGAATAATTGTGGGGACATTTTAAATTAATTTTATTAGATAAACTAATCGATGTATTTGTTTTTTTAGTAACTATTTATAAACCTTAAATCAAAAGTTTTATTTCTCTAAAATTCAGGAGGTTGAATTTTTCTCACATAGTGAGTTATGTTGTTTAAATAAATGTTCACATGTTTTACACCAGTTTTGATTTTTTTTTATCTGTCGTTTAAAATAATTACGAAATAAAATAATTTTAAAAGTAATTACTTTTTTGGAATCCCTTTAAAAATGTTATAACTTTTTTATGATTAAATATGAGGTTACTTTAGGAAAAAGAAACATTTTTTAAAGGCTTTTAAGATAGTGATGGGAAGACGCGATTTTAATACTGTTTTCGATCTGACATAATTCATTTTATAAGACAAATAACTTTTTTTAATGTTCAAAATTAGTTTTACACATTGAGTGTTTCACAAAACAACATTTAACATTCTACACTGTCTCTCTAAATTATTGAATTTTTGAGACATGAATATTGAGGTTTCGTCATTGAACAGCCAACCCAATTTACGACTACTCATGTTTAACTTTGTAATTTTAAACCTAATCCAGACGACAAGGAAACTCCTGGATCAAGTATTGGGAAAAATTTGCCTTCGTGGAGGACTTTTTGATTGAACTAACCCATATTTGCGTTACGCGGATAGGAAAACCACGAAAATCTCCCGCGTTTAGTCTGACGGTAAGGGGACACTACCTATGTTCCGTCTACTACTGAGGATGTTTTACGCTGTGGTCGGTGCGAGTCAGGTGCGAAATTCGTATCGACAAGCCATCACAGGGATTTGAACCCGGTTCACCTCATTGGAAGCGCTCTATCTCCTGAGCCACCACGGTTCTCTTGGGATTATTTTTTTATAACCGTCTTTGAATAACCGACTCTATTTCGGAGTTTACGACTACCAATGTTCAACTGCGTGACCTTGCAATTTTGAACCCGATTCAGAAGACAAGGGAACTCTTGGATCATGTATAGGGAGAAATTTGCCTTCGTGTAAGACTTTTTGATGGAACTAACCCGCATTCGAATCGACCAGCCATCGCTTGGATTCGTACCTTGTTCGCCACATGTTGAACGCTTTGTCACCTGTACCACCACGGGTCTAAGGATTATGGAGAAAAACCTTAAAGTAGGGTTCAGGGGACATTACAAGTATTCAAATTTGCATAGCAAACCAGGATCGGAAAAGCTTTTATTCACCTCTAGGGATTTTTGTTCACATGATGGATAAGGGGTGGTGGACCAGTTTTCTGGTCATCACGCTCTCCTGATTTAAACAACATGGATTACCGCAGGAGTTTTCTTGTCTTCTGGGTTAGATTAAAAATTACAAGTACCCAGAGTTGAGCACTAATAGTTTAGTTGGCAGTTCAACTCCGGTTATTAAATAAAATATATATAAATAGGTTTCGTCAGTAAAATAACCATAAAACTTTCTACAATACCTACCTACCTATCCTCTTCGCTCTAGCTAGTACGAAGTCTCTTTTTCCGGGCACCCCTATCCTGAGCCAGTACTTTGCCTCCTCTCCTTCATTTAATTTTGCTTTGCACGGATCTTGCTGCGTGTGCCTTTGTGAAGTAAGTTTCGGCCTTCTCCTCTTCCGTTTTCCTTCGGGCACCAAGTATAGGGCTTTATAATGAGCATGGTGAAGGAGTAAGTCCATGATCTTGTCATACACGTGATGCCAAAAATGAATAGATCATTTGTCAGAAAAATATTTTGTAATATTGTATTAGGATATGATGTATCTTATAGCGAATTAGTAATACTTTAAAATATTTTTATTCATTTTAATTTTAATTTTGATTTCTAATTGTCTCTCGAATAGGGAATTGTCCTTGTAAATGCAATTTTTCAATAAAGGTTTACTTTACTTCATAGTTAAAGTTGAAAAGATAACTTAGAATTATTCGTTTTATGGTTAAAAATAGTCATTTTTGTATTAAACTTTCAAAAATTACACTCATAATATCGTAAAATCAGTTTATAAATTGAAAACTAACCTTAGAGTATTATTTAAAAGGTTCAGTTGCTTAAAAAGAGCAAGAATAATATTTCAAAATCCCTATTTTTCTTTTTAAATTATTTTGTCAATATCATCTAAAATATACATATAGAAGTTAATGTAAAAATGGGGCTCTAATGTAATTTTTTTTGTTATATAATCTGAAGGTTAAATAATAAACAAATATTTGATTGCTTTACATCCTCCATTCTGTTTTATGTCAGAGATAAAGTAATATGCTTTTCGGAACTATTAACTTTCCGTTTTTATCATTTCCAAACTTCTCAAGATGAAAGAATGATGTTTGTTTTTAACATCTTTCCTGTAGATAAAAAAATGTTATATTCCAGTTAATGTCTTGAGAACGTGATAATAATGTCATGATGCCTGCAAAATATCATGCTTCATCTATGTCTACAAAGTTTCATTTATATATAAGCATTTCAACCAAATCTTTTCATGGAATATTGTTGACTATTGCCAATGGATTAATGCTTGTTCCTTAAAATATTTTGAGTATAATATTACAGAACTTAAATGGATTTATAAATATTGTTTCAAAATTTTTGATTGATATTTTTAATTTTAAAATAATACGACCTTTGCAATATAAAAACACAATAAACGAAAATATATGGATGGAAAAGTCTTGAATTTGTACAGCATATGAAAATAAGAAATAAAACAACAATATTATCTTGTGAGCTAATGATGGGATTTTCCCTGATTTAAAAGTGCTACAAAAATATAAATACAATTCCTTTTACTTTTGATTAAATAATTTTGAAGTAAACAATCAATAAATATTTCAATATATTTTTAATATTATCAAAATTTTGAAAGAAAGTTCTGTATAAGAGGTTTTCTACGAATTTTATTTTATTTTAAAATGATAAAAAATGACAAAAGGGTTTTAATATAAAGTTTTATATTTTCAATGAAGAATACTTCCAAAAAGATAGCGTTTTACAGTTTTTCAATGAAAGTTCACGTTTATAATTTTTTTTGTTAATGATCATGTACATTTGTTTATTTGCAAGGTATATGTAAATTTGTGTTTAATAGTTTGCCTCAATTTCAACAGCGGTAACAATATTTTGCTAATTTCGATTTCTCTTTTAAATGTTTTAGATTAAACACACGTTTAATTTTGTTTTCCAATCAAATTAAATTATTTTATAATTTTGAGAAAGTATCAGACATTTTTTTTTAATATTCATATAAGTTAAACAAATTTTTCTTTGGATTTCCACAGCAAATTTTATCCACAACTTAAAGAACCAGTATTTTCTGTGAAATATTCAAATTCTATATTAAAAAATTTCTGAAACCCTCACCAAAAAGTTAATGACATGAGGAGTTGCTAAAGCAATGGAAATTCTGAATTTTTAATCAAAATTTTATTAAAAGGAAATTAAAGTGAACTGAATTTGTCAGAAAAAAAAACTTTTTATCGACATTTTAATTTGCTATTTTATGTCATATTTCTCCATATAAACGCTGTTTATTTGGAGATTACGCTGGAGATATGGAGATAATGGAGGTTATATGAAGATATAATATGGTTTATATGGAGATATATCAATAACGCTGTTTTTGTTATACGAAATAGATATAGTGCCATATTTTTAGTATTTTCTTTTTTTTGTTAAACTAGTAGAAGTTTTTTCATTTAACTAAGTGATATATTCTTGTACTAGCAACCATACATTTTCGTCGAAGCTTCTTTTTAAACCTTTCAGCTAATTTATCTAAATCTTTTAAAACTTTTAAAACTTTCAACAACATTTCCTTGATAACAAAATTGATGTAACAAGCATAGTTTAATCAACAATTTAGCAAGTAGTGACTGGGGAAGACGAGTCCATTATTTCAAAGTTACAGCTTTTATCCCAAAGGAGCGCGAACTGTGACATTCATTATTTACAAACAAGAGCCTTGATCTATCTCAATTAGTGTTTTTCTTTTCTCTTTTTTTCTTTTATCATCGTCTTTCCCTTAGCTAATATATTCTTTTTTTTTCTTTTCTTGTCCTTTCCCCACAAATCTGTTCGCATTAATCATTTTAGTCTATTTTTCTGGTACTTAATTTTAGCCCTATTAAATGTTGAAGATGTGAAATTGACAAGAAAAAGAGAAATTAATTATAGTCAATGGAAGTAATAGATACCTATTAAGCATAGTCTCGGAAGAATTGTTTACTTGCTTTACTTTTATTTTAAGGCTATTTCCTAAGATATAGAAAAAGGTTTCCGTTTCTATTAAGGTTTTTTAAATGTTTCCCTTTTACATTTTAAATAAATAAATTCAAATTGTGAAACCATGCTCTCTTTCTCTCTCTCTCTCTTTCACTCACACATACACATACGCACGCATAAATATGGTGTTTTTAGTCAAAGTTTGGTTAAAAAAAACCATCTTAATTGCAATGAACTCATAAATAAAATGTTGTTAAAAGTGTTTAATAAAAATTACGACACATTTTGACTGAATTAATATTATGTTAAAATAAAAATAAAAACTTAAGTAATGAAGCATATATTTTCGGTATTAAAAAGAACATTTTACTTACGAAATATAAATAAAAAAGAATACTGGTAAAGTTACCGTACTGTATTGTAATGACATTGTGGAAAAAAAGCGAGCAAACCATTATTCCGTTTAATAAAACCAAAATATACTGTATTTAATCTATTTATTTTGTTATTTTTCCGTTCATATGGTTAATAATGGTTTACTGGAAATTTTGGTTTTTAAAATATTAGTTCTTATTACCATACATTTAGTAAAAAATATGAAACTGAAATGTAAATTTAAACGATTAAATATTTTTCTTCCATGCTCTAAGGTATCATGATAAAATTACTAAATTTTACCATATAAAAAATTGTATAACATATTGTAAAAATATGTGATAAAATTTGGTTACTTAATATAGTAGCGCAAAAAATAGTTAATTGTATGGAAATCATTACCAAATCGCTTTTGTAAAAATAACAACTCTTTTTTGGCGTTACGATAAAACAAGAAACAAAGTAAATTTTACTCTATTTTTCGGTAGTTTCAACCATAATCCTTTTCTTAGTGTATGCTTGCGCTCATTTAAAAATCTATCTGAGAAATGAAAGTGTTATATTTTCGAAGAACCACATTTTATTTGATTGAAAAACTTAAAAAAAATGAACTATAGAGATTGTATCCGAAAATTTATCCTTAGTTCAAAAATAAATGTCAAACTTCCAGATGTTTCTTTAAAAAAGATATTTCCAGAAAAGATCCAGATGTTTCTTCTCATTTCTAACAAGGTAAGCCATTAAAAATGCTTGCACTAGTAAAAAGATGAATTATAAATCATTTAATGAGAGTTTGCATAAGCTATTCTTTTGCATTTTTAAATCTTAATTGTTTACAAAATTATATAAAGATCTTACTCAATGTCGGATTAAAGTTTTTATAAGGGTTTTATTATCATTTATTCTTTTATTAGAAATACTGGTTAAATAAATGAGTGATAAATACTATAATAGTATAAAGTTATTGCTAGAGAAAAAAAAACTTTGCATTAAAAAATGATTTTTTTCAACTTAATTACTTAGTAATTCACTTAGTTTTCGTATAATTAAAAATGAGTATTTTAACTTAATCGATGAATACAGGGAATAAGTGAACTATCTAACAAAGGGAAGTAAGTGAAGTTTAAACTATCATTACAATACATTTTGCTAGTTCTGCCACAACTTAGCTAAATGGACTTAAACTATTAGAATTTAAAACTGATTAGAATTTTAAAACATGCTTGATTTTAAGAGAAGTATATATTTCATAGTATATATTTTCAAGACATAAAATATTTCGTAAAGAAAATTTAGTAAAAAACCATGATTTTTGCTAAAAATGTGAATTTTTGCATTGTGGTTCCTTTTCATTAATTTGCAAATAAAATTTATGATTAAATTTTCGTTTATTCGTTCGTAGATATTTCCGTTTTAAAAATAGGGTCAACTATGCACTTTTGATTGATATTTATAAAGCTTTTTTGATAATAATAATAAAACTGAAAGTATTTATTACTTTATACCACAAGTGAAGTTATAATATTAAGATAGACACTGTTGAAAGTGTTTGTGAGTAAGGGCAAAAATTATTGCAACAGTTCTAAAAATAAAATAGCAACTGTTGAAATATTTCTATTACTTCTTGCTGAGAACATGTTAATTTAATCTCACCTTCAACAGTCGAGCGGCAAGTTTCTCCCTTATTGATTTTTATACCAGGGCGTCAACTTCTTGCCAAGTAGTTTAACCTTTGCAATGAAAGTAATCTTCTTATTTCATTTCTGGAAAATAAATACTTTGACAATTTTATAAGAAAATTTGCATACTAGTTCAAGCAAGCAAATAATATTCTTTTAAACAAATAACTAATAAATATATTTGAATCTAGTAGATACTTGTTGCAATATCCTCCCTGTAAAAATTTCCATATCAAATAATGGTAAAAAGTACTGGTACTCAGGGTACCGGTAATTTTAACGCAAAGTTCATTTTTACCGAAACAAAAAACCTCATGTACCGTAATTTTTTACAGTAATTATTACTGAAAAATTACTGAATAACTCTTTAAGTAAATAATACCGTAAAAAGTAAGGTAAAATATTTTATGGAAAAAATGGATTTCACGGTAAAAATGCATTTTACGGTAGAAATGATTTTTACGGTGAAAATTGATTTCACCGTAAAATGGATTTATCAAAGTGCTTATACTTTAAACCGTAAATTCATGGAGAATTTTTAATGGTATACTAACTTGAGTATATTTTAAGCGTTTTTTTAAAGTGATTATATAATGGATATTTCTTTATTTGCAGTATGTAAGTTGATTGTTTTTTTATACTTTTGAAATAATTTTTTCTACCATTTTTATGCAATCTAGCAATTTCAAAATTTTTTTTTCTAACAATTTCAATTAAAACTAATCAAATAAATCAGTACGTGATCCTAATTGCAAAATCTTCCCCTGATTACTTTCATGAATAAGTTTAAGAAAGAAAGCAAAAAAATGAAAAAAAGTATGGCATTTGAAGATGAATAAAAATATATAAATTCCCTTTCTTAAACACTTGTACAGTTTTTCTTTTATTAATAAATTTATTTATCTTTGTAAAAACTTAAACCCATTGTTAATTTTCTTATTTTTACATTATACAATTATTTTGTTGTCACTTCGACATTGTTCTTAAAATATAGTTCTTTTATATAGTTATAAGATTCTTATTATAAGTTCTTATTATAAGATTCTTTATCCATAAGAAATGCATTAAGTATACCATGATGGATAAATGTTAATCGTGTCGATTCTTTTTAATGCAGAACATACTCATTTGAGTTAATTAAAATCAGTAACGAAATTTTTAACCTATTTACAATTATCGTAATTCTGGTTTTTTAGTTATCCTGGCGAACTATTACGTTGAATCTACGTTGGTGGATTAAAAACACGCTGACAGTAGTTGACTGGCACAATGATTTAGTGCACAGAGAAAAAAAAGCATGGTAAAAACTAACAGAATGTGGTAAAACTTACCTCAATGAGAACCAAAAAGATCAATAATTTTTACCGAAACAGTTTGGTAATAATTACAAGAAAATATCATTTATTCGGAAAATATCATTATTTGGTAAAAGTTACAAGAAAATATCATTTAATAATATGAGATAAATGTTGGCAATTGTTGTAAAATTCTGTTATCATTATATCTTTGAACATGGCATAAAAGCCATTTATTTGGTTAAAATTACATTTCAGTTTTGTATTTTTTACTAAATGTGTAGTAATAAGAATTATAATTTTAAGAACCAGAATTTCTGGTAAATTGTTAATATATGAAAGGAAAAATTACTTAATGAATGTTTAAATACCTTATATTTTGGTTTTATTAACCAGTATTATATTAGTTTTTACCAGGATTGTCATTGCCATACAGTTTGGTAAATTTATCGAATTTTTTTCTGCTTGTGTTCATTTTAATATATTCGATAGGAGAAATCAATTCTGTTTATTTTATTTTTTTATTTTAAAAATCTCGTGCTTGTTGAGTGTGTAGTAAAAAGGTTAAATAGTAAATTGTAGTAAGCGGTAAATTGAAGTAGAAAACAAGATAAGAGGCATAAATTAAGTTTAACACTTTAGCTCAGGCAACACTTGCGAAACTTTTTGTTCAGAGCCCACTTGGGAAACTTCTTTTTAAAAATACTTTCGTTATTTTAAGTTTTTTGGTTTTGCACTTTACAATAATTATAGAAAAATAATTATACATAATTATACTCATTAAACTTCCTTGAAACATTTTAATTGTTTTTAAGAAATTAATGCTTTCAATTTTTAATGGGACTGAAAATGATTTTCTTCAGTTTTAAAAATGCATTGTTAATATAAATAAAAATTATAGTTATTCGCAATTCCTTCTATAGATATTCTGACTTTTTTTAAAAGTTGCATACTTTTTTTATTAACACCGTTTAACACAGCTTTAAAATCAAATAAGAAAGAAGTCTTATAATGTTTCTGAAAACTAATTCAAGTGAAAAATAGTTTTAAAGATTTTCATGCAGTTAACTTTTAATTTAAATAATAAAGTTTATAGTAACAAAAAAACGCGAAAATAACCATAGAGAAAAGAAGAATCAAGCTTTCATCATTTGGAAAATGTGTGTTACGTACACGTGCGTTACATTCACTACGTACGTTAGTTACATTTGACTAGGTATATAATATTAGCTTGATTAGTAAATGAAATTTTATTTTTAGAAACTTGATGTGCGATGAGTTTTAAATGGTTTTGCATTTTCTTAATCAGAAAGTTGGTTCTTCTTTTATCTCTGCCTTAAAATTAACAGTTTTTCATACAAACGTAACTTGTTTTTTATCCTTTAGTTTGTTTATGTATGTTAGATATGTTTATAGTATGTTAGATATGTTTGTTATCCTATCTATCTTTCCTATGTTTGTTATCCTATCTATCTGTTCGTATAATGATGTGTTTTAAATCATTCTGACACTACTAGTTACATTCGAAATTTCTTATTTAGAACTTACATAATTAATTTAAAGTATAGAAACATTTTTCAATAATACACTATCATAATACCAATTTTCAATATTATACAAACATAATAACAGTTTTCAATATAATATCAATTAAAATCAAGTATGTGATTAGAATTATACTAACTAAAATCTGAGACTAATTTCAAAGTTCTCACCCAATGGACGCAGTAAAGGATGATGTTTAAAAGCCGAGAAGAATTTGAATAAACTTGTTGCAAAAGTCATTGAACAGATCAATTCTTATGCAAATTACCTGGAAGCTGAGGTTTCTGAAATTAGAATAAGGTTCTTTTATCTTTTAAGATGACGCAGTTTATACTTGATTTAGAGTATTAGCGTAATGCGTGAAATTTGGGGGTAATGAAAAAAATAGATTAAAAGGTATCTAATATTCTTTTCCCTAAATTACATTTCTTACATTTGCATTAAATGCAATTGTTTTCGCCCATTCTACAGTTCTTAACAGTTGAAAAAGTATATAGGGATTCACCGAATAATAATATCTTCAGGAAAAAAAAGAAAAAAAAACTGATTTATCGTAGTTAAAAAATTGGTAAACTTTCGATCATAAATCTTTGAAATCTACCTCCACACTGAAATAAGAGTAGATGATGAAGCGTCTCACATGGTCTAACAGTTGCGGTACTAACAACTCTATGACCATATGAAGGTCTATCTTATACTCTCAGATGGTCTTCAGGTCTTGGTAATAGCTACTGTTAGAACAATTGAGTTCCTATAGATTAAACCTATAAGTTCCCTGTGATAGAAAAAATGAGTTAAGTGACAACTAATTCATAATACCAACATGCCACCCCCGCCTAATTCAAATGGCTGAATAAGAGCATGCAACTTCAATTAATGAACTCATATATTGTTTCCAAAAAATAAATATTTGTTGAATATAATATATGAAATTTTAGAATTAAATTTAAATTTAAAATTCTTTGATAACATATTTTAACTGAAAAACCATTAATATTTCTTAATATAAAAGACGTCTGGATATTTAAACAGAGAAAAAAATATTCTGGTAAAAGTACCGTACTGTATGGCATTGAAATTTCACATTTCTGGTGAGAAAAAAAAACATAATTCTAGTTAAATAAAATTAAAATATACTTTATTTGAATCATTGATTTAGTACTTTTTCTGTCCGTATGGTAACAGTTTACTGGAAACTCTGGTTTTCACAGTTATTGTTCTAATAACCACACATTTAGAAAAATTCAAAATCGATAAGTTAATTTAACCAAATAAATTGTTTTGGTACTATGCTTTAAGGTATCATGATAAAATTATTAAATTTTACCACATTTACTACATTTTATCTCATATTATAAAACCATATTTTATTGTTATTTTTACTAAAATCATTACCAAAGCCTTTTTTTTTGTTCCCACAAAGCCAGACACATGGGCAACTTTACAATATTCTGGTAGTTTAGTCCATACTTTTTTCGCAGAATATAAAAAAATATATTCAGAAAATATTAAGGATTCGAAAAAGTCTTCTTTACATGTTTTAAATATTTTTGCTGTTCAAGCTAATTTTTTTATTAAATTAAACTCTATAGCTATCACGTTTAGTCCACTTATTTTTAAGTCATTGTTTGGTGTGTCAGTACTGGAAAATGATGCTTTGTGTCAACCTCAAAATATTACAAAAAAAATCTAAAAAAAATCAATGAAAGGTTTTAATAACAAACAAAGTCTAGCACTATATATGTTTAAAGCCTATAATAATTTTAGGTCAACATTTAGTGATATTTTAGAGAGAAGAATATGATTTTGATTTGTATTTTTTCTTTTTTTAAAAAGAACGAAGTAAAAGTGTTTCAAATCACATGAATATCTAATTTCTTTATTAGCTAACAATTGTGATCAATATTGAGTATTTTAAATTGAATTGAACTGAATATGAAATTGAATTGAAGATTTAAAAATTTTATAATATATATGCCTTTAAACGTATAAACTTGGAATCTTATTGGTAGATTTAGAACACAGATTAATTAAAATCGTATATTGGTAATTTTAAATATTTTTTTAAAAATATATGTGTGCAAGAACCATGCATTTTCCCATCATTTCAATCATCCTTTTCAATTTCTCAATTACAGTTCATAAACAAAATATGTGCGTTTGAATTAAAACAGTTTTGTAATAAAGGTAAGGAATTAAGTAAATAAATTAACTAGCATAAATATTTGAGCACACAGTATTAAACTCACCCAGTATAAAATATTTTAACGCATGGACTGTTTTCAAACTTCAGTGTCCTATAAAAATTAGAAGAAAACTGCTGTTGTTTGAGAATATGCAATTTTTTAAAAGTAATTTAATTCATACACTTCACCTGTACTGTTTAAATTTTTTTCAACAGTTTTTTCCCCTTATTTTTTTCAATTATTTCTAACTTATACGCCTTTGGTTAAATATCGAAAAACTAGCCTTAAATCTCAATGCAGTTCATATTAATTTTGAGTATTTTAGATAAACATGCTTACATATAATCTCAATAGTATTAATAGTAACTAAAATTTATATTTTCAAGGAAGACTCTGGCAAATAATGTTATGTTTATACCAATTGTCTCGTAACTGTTACCATGTAAAGAGACCAGATAGGGGATCAAACATAAAATTTCAAGGAACGTTAGTTCAGGAAACCAAATTTCAAATATATTAAAATTCTTTTTTGCTTGGAATAAAATCCTAATTAGCTAATTATTCAAGCAAGTGAGTAAATTAATAAATATTTCTATACATTAAACTATTATGGTATAGTCAAAATAACACTTGACAATGGAATGCTTTTTAATCATCAACCTAACATGGCACATAGAAAATAACTGTTTTTATGCATCTTTACTAAACTGTTTTCTATGATAAAAAAATGTTACCATAAACAAATTTCAATTGTGTAGTTTGAAAATTGTAAATAAGTGTATAATAACGGATATGAATTAATTGGAGAATATCTGTATTTAGTTATGCAAATGTTGCATTTAGTTATACATTAATACAAATACTTTTTATAAACTTTTCAGAATGTAATTTAGAGAATTTAACGCAAGTGTGAAAGATATCAGTATAGTATTTTTTCTTTTCATCACTGAGAAAAAATATGGTTAAAACTACCAGAATATTTTAAAATGTACAGTGTTTCTGACTCTATGGAAACACCAAAAAGCTCGGTAATTAATAACAAAGCACTTTGGCAATGATTTTTGTAAAATTAACAATTAAATATGGTTATGTAATAAGTGATAAAAATTAGTATATGCGGTAAAATTCGGTAATTGTATCATGATACTTTAGAAAATGGCATAAAAATTGTTTACTTGGAAAAATTTACTTTTCCGATATTTGCTAACATATGAACGAATAATTATTATCAATTTAATTGTTTTAATACCGTATATTTCGGTTTTATTAACCATAATTATGGTTTAGGTTATTACTAAAAAATATGGTAATTCAACTAGAATTGTCTTTCTTTATGTAAGGAATATTTCTTAGGAAAAAGATTATAATTTTTTGTTATGGAACACTATATATTGAGTTGCTTTTTAACAAATTTCTTTCAAATACTCTCGATCTTAAGTTTTTTTTAAATTCGCGAATAATGGCGAAATACGCAAAAAATAGAATTATGTGGTCCAAACTTAGAATCGCTCTCCTGACCAAACTATGGAGACCATATTTCCCAGATTGCTGATACACCGTATATTTTTGGGGATCAGAAATCCAAATCCGTCGGAAAAAAAGTATATTTATTCAGAGAAAGTACGTTTTTGTGTCTTCGTTCGTAACTTAAAATGTCGTCTGCACTATTTAACTGACATATTTGAGGTCAACCCCTCGAACCATTGAGATAGAGTCTTGGAACGTGATGACCCAATAATTAGATCAAAAGTTATTCCGGGTAGTCCATTTTTTTTTGGCATACTCTACTACGAAGGATACTATGTTGTAAATACACTTAAACTCAGAACATTTTTCCGTGAGTCATTTTTGTTCAGTACTTATTAGTCAAAAAGAGTTTCTGTTCTCATAATCACGTATTTCGCACATTGGTTTTTCGTGTAAGAATTTCCTATCCCAAGTAAAAAAACAAATAAAATGCAATATTGTTTTAACGTGATATTGTTTCGTTTCTTTGAGAAAAAAGTTTTTTCTTTTTATTTTATTTATTTTTTTTGTCGGTATTTTTAAGGCATAAATAAACAGTATATATATATATATATATATATATATATATATATATATATATATATATATATATATATATATATATATATATATATATATATATATATATATATATATATATATATTGCTTTTTGCCTTAAGGCTTTTTTTATTCTATAATATGTGATTTATTATTTATTTTTATTTTTTTATATTTTACGTTCTTTTTACTTAGTATTTTTGCTAAACAAGCGCATAGTTTAAAATTGCACCTACCTTAATTATATTATGTAGCTTGTAAGTATTATTCAATATATATTTCATCTATTGGCATATTTTTCACTAAATTATGTTTTATATCTAGAACTAAGAGCTAATTTATTTTCACTGGGGAAATAACTAAATTAGAACTCGTTTTTTTAAAAATTCTGCTGTTTAAGTAACCCATACGAAATATTTTCTATTTCAGTTAAGCATTTAAGTTTCGGTGAAACATCGGAATGTTAAATATGAGTTGATTCAATCGAAATTCCATAGTAATTTTTGGGATAAGAGTGTGAAATTTGTGCTGTAGCACACAAAAAAAATTACAATATAAATTGTCCAATCAATGGTATTTTTTTAATTGGGTGCATACAATTGTTTTGTTACTATTCACAAATATGCTTATGACTTCTGAAAGAGAGAAAAACGATGAATATAAATGTGAATTGAAGAAAAAGAAGAGCCGTAAAATGTACCGCACATTTTAAGAAAATTCTGTCATGTCACACATTACTTCTAGCAAAATTCTGGGTATTGATGGGTTTCTATCAGACTTGTTAAAAACTAGTTTTTTGTGAACTCAGTGATCAAAGGTTTTTTGTAGGGTCTATCACTCTGCTCATCACCATTGTACTCACTGACTAAGCCACATTCCGCAGCTATATACAATTTGAAAATACACAACTTTAGAAGTTTTTACAGTGAAAGTTTCTGAGTTTTTGCGAAGATTTTCAAAAAGGTTATTTATTTATAGTGGAAAGTTTCTACAGATTCCAGATTTTTTTTGCCAGAAATATCTCGTGCATAATTTGGGTACATCTGCTGCCAATTCTTTTTCTAGAAATTTTCCTATTTTGTTTACAGTGTAGTTTTTAATTGGAAGAGAAAAGGGTGCTTTTGTTTATTTTGATATTAAAAAATGAATTTTAGTTTTACTATATATAAACTGAGTTATGATATAATTATTCAAAGTATTAATTAATCAAAAGAAATATTATTCTTTTAATTTTCTTTGCAAAAAAAAAAAGATTACGATTGACATAAAGAGTTTTTTTAAGTGTTTAAAATACTGTTGATCCTGGTGAAGTTTTATCTTCATTTGGCGAAATTTTGTTGATCATTTTAAAATTGTTTTTTAAATTTTTACGTTTTTTGAAAGTTTATATTTTTATATACATAGAGACATACGGAAAAAGTTTTTCACAGTTTAATTTTTAACTTCAAAAATCTCTTAATATATAAAAAATACATACCTTTGAATAAATTTAACATTAAATATGTAATGACTAGTTGTCTAAAATGAAAAATAATAGGAATAGTTGAAAATTTAATTAAAGTATTGATCCGAATAGAAAAATTCTAAAAATTCTTAAAAATTAGCGTATTTAATTCTTTTCATGCCTTTATACTTTTATATGATTATATATCGTCCTTTTTTCTACTTGTCCCCGAACATTCAACAAAGTGTGATTAAGAATAACTTCGTTTAATGCTTGAATTTATATAGGTAGTATTGTGAAATAAATCAAAACTAATAACACTTTTAAATCGATTTAATGTTTAGAATAACTTTTTTGAAAAAAAAAAGAAAAAAAGAAAATTTAGTTGGTACAGATAGAACCATTAGCTGATTGGTATTTTGAAATTAAATTTCCTTTTCTTTAAAAAAAAAAAAAAAAAAAAAAAACATTGAAACATTTGCTATCACAGAAATATAATTTGATTCAATCCTTCTCGTACTTGATCGCTGGGCACTATGGTTCTTTTCCTTGAACGAGTTTTACTTCTGAATGAACGAACGAACCCTTGAACGAAGAGTTTTACTTCTGAATGAACGAACGAAACCTTGAACGAAGAGTTTTACTTCTGAATGAACGAACGAAACCTTGAACGAAGAGTTTTACTTCTGTTATTTTCTCACTAAACTTGTACTATAGCATAATTCAATATGTATCTAATACTTTACATGTGTAATATGGAATTAAAATAACTAAGATTTCATAAGGTATAGTACAAAGTATTTTTTTAAAAATAATTTTAATGACTCCTTTAAAACCAGGCAATGCCCCAAGCAAAAAAGAAAAAATGAAAGTTATATACATAAAAGAAATAGATAAATTTATCCAACCCATTAGAAGAAGAAAATATCTTTTATTTCTATCCCATTATTTTTACAAGAATAAAAGGCATAGCAATCAGAAGTAAGGGAAACTGAATGGTATGTTTGATTTTCAAAAGACATACGCAGGGATAATAATGATGTAGCTGCAATATTTCTTTAAAATTAAAATGAAGTACATATAGTCACCAAATCTAGAAAAACCCGAAGTTTATTCCTTGATTATACGCGTGTGACTCGTATAATAAATCTTGAAAATTGCTGAATCTCGCAGCTTTAATTAATCATCAATGATCTGTAAAATTTAAATTTTACCAGTTTTAACAACAAACAAAATAGATTTAGGTATTTATTTGTCATTAAAATCTTACAACTAAAGAGTTGTTTATGACAAAAACATTAAAAGCAAGTACATGCCATATTTAGTTTTTATTTTTAGGTAATAAAAGTCAAGTTATAGCTGAAGTAGCTGGAACTCTCGTCTGAAAAAGTTTAAGTAAAAGTTAAGTTTCTCGTATAGTAAAAAATTCCGCATTGAGTTTCATATGAGTTAAGCATATTGAAGAAGTTTCAATGTAATTTCATATATATTTAACTTTGAGTTTCTTTTTAGTTGACAATTAAATACCTTTGAGATGTTATTTTTAAAATATTTCTGGGGTGTCATCTTTAATATATTTCAGGAATGTTTTCTTTAAAATATTTCTAGGATATACTATTAATATTTAAAATCTATCCTCAAAATATTTCTAGAATGTCATTGTTTAAATATTTCTGTTATATTTCAGAACTATTTCAAAAGTATTTGCCAAAATTAGTGACCAAAAAGCTTACATTTTCACGCTATAGGCATAAAAACAAAAAATAAATTGAATTCTTGCTTTAGTATGTTACTTTTTTCACTTCTTTCTAAACTACATGAAACGTAATGTCCGCGTTTTGATTCATGGTTAGCTGTGCTAGTAGCGAGGTTATTTATGATTACATAGGAAATTTGGATAATAAATATCAGGACTTAAAAGACCTTAAATTATGGATTATAGGCCTGTGATAATGAAACAATATTACTGATGTTTAACCAGTTTCTGCTTTTAATTGTGTCTTTAATTGATATATAACATTGAATAATGTAACACGGAAAAAAATTCTGCCAAAATTACTATACTTCTATGCTGGAGACATTTCTGATAGTAGAAACTATAATTCTGGTAATTAAACCAAAATATGCGGTGTTTAAACCATTCATTTGGTAATTTTCCGTTCTCTAAAGTAACAGTTTACATGAAATTTAGGTTTTCAAAATTATAATACTTATTACCATACATTTAGTAACAAATACAAAACTGGAAAGTTAATTAAACCAAATAAATGGATTTTATGCCAGGCTCTAAAGTACCATGATAAAATTACAAGAAGAATAGTAACATTTTAGAATTGTGCCATTATGCCATTTATTTTGTAATGTTGATCATTTGATGTCGATGCAACTTACCAAATAGATTTATAATTATCTGTTTACACTGATATGATTTATCTAAAATGGCAGTTTTTTAAAATGATTGTTAGGAGTTAGATAACTGTTAATTATTTCGTATCCTAATATAATTTTTCGATTATATTAGGGTGTAAAGGGACATGACCGATGGCTCTTAATGATTCATTAAAGTGTTTTATAGATATTAAACTCAGATATATCAAATTATGGTGATCCATCTTTTATAGGGGTTGTGGAATTTATTTATTTATTTATTTACATACGTATATGGGTCTTTTTGTAAAAACAAAGAACAGCTTAAAAACTCTTTTCAGTTTAAAAAAAAGGTAGCATAATTCCGCACACCCCTACTTAAAATGGTTATATCTCATTACCATAGTCACCATCACGGGTCCAGACGAATGGCTAGGGGAGTTCTTACTCTAGACAAACTATAGTGTGATCATTGCAAAACACCTTTTGAAAGCCTTAGTCAGGTTGAAGAACAGATTTTACAAATTAGATCAAGACATTACAAAAGCGCATCTATTGTAAAGTGGAAATTGCAGTTTCGAATCCCACCGTGTCCCAGGATATATGTTAGTGTTGTCTTTCTCTATCTTGCTATCTTGTGCTATGAGTATTTCGAATTGACAGCTTTGTAATTAGCACACAAGCCTGCCTATGAGTGTGTAAATAAATATAAATAATTAGGTGCTTCCAGGATTCCAAAGGGATTCAAACCTCTACGCTTCCATTTTAAGAAGTTTAGACAGCCTGGAGGCGTAACATATAAGCTACTGATTTAGTTTAGACTTGTTCAGGCATTTGTACACTTACACACTTACAAAGGCACGTTTTTAATAGTTTTAAATGTTGATAGACGTTAACTTACAGTTTACACAGGAAACTTAAACCTTATTTCATATCTAACTTACATTAATTGATGAGAAACAAAATTAACAAGCATTTATTAAAAAAAACAGAGGTTATTAATTTGAAAACTTTCGCATCATCTCAAACTGTACAGTTAAAATTTCCGACATTTGGCTAAAATTACCAAATTTTACCACAATTATTACCAAACAGAATGGTGGTAAAAAAAATTATTGTTAATTTTACCCAAAGGTTATTTCCAAAGTACTTCGGTAAAAATTAGTGTGCTTTTTGGTGTTCTGATAGAACCATAGTTGTAGATTATAGTTGTAGACCATAGTTTAGACCATAGCTGTTTACTCAAGTACTGTTCTAATTTATTGAGTTCTTTCATTAGCGAAAACCAAATTTTTTATGTGCTTTAAAATAGAATGAGTTACTGATTTAGTTTAATTATCACTTTTTTTGCAATTTACTACTATAAAAAAAATTAAACATTAGTTATATTTCACAAAATCAACATATTTCTCTTCAAATTAGTTTTAGATAGCACTGAACTTAACTTGATTATTGATAGAATTTAATTTTAAACATCAATAATCACGTTAATTTTCAAAGTTTAGACTTGAAAATATAATTATTATTTTTATTTTAATAATTTATGCTGATATAATGTTATGTTGAGGTTTTGTATCCTTGCTAAAAAAATTTAAGTTTTTTTACTAAAAAATAAAATGAGCAAACTTAAATAAGTTGTGTTTGGCATATTCATATAGCTCTACACGAGAAAAAAAAATCGGTAAAATTACCGTACTGTATGGTAAGGACATTTCTGTGAAAAAAACTCCATAATTTTGGTCAATAAAACCAAAGTATGCGGTATTTAAACCGTATAATTGTCATTTAGAGCCAGCCTCTCCGGAGCATATCCTGGACTGCCTGGGTCAAGGTTTGGAAGACCTAAAATCATCTCAACTTCTTGTAATTGACTTTGCTAGAATACATGGACTCATGGACCAGATCTAGCTGTTGCTGGGTCAAGAAGAATTAGTAACAACAACAACAATTAACCATTCATTTGGTACTTTTTCTGTTTATATGGAAACAGTTTACCGGAAATTCTTTGTTTCAAATTTATAGTTCTTATTATCACAAATTTAGAAAAAAATATAAAACTTCTAAGTAAATTTTCTCGAATAAATGGTTTTTATGCCATGCTCTAAGATATCATGATAGAATTACCAAATTTTATCACATTTACCAAATTTTTAACGCTTCTTACAAATCAATATTTTATTGTTTATTTTACCAAAACTATTACCAAAGTTCTTCAAAAGAAATTACCGAGTTTTGTTACTCCAATAGAGCCAGAAACACTGTAAGTTTTACCGCATACTGGAAAATTCTCATTAAGCACTTTTGTAAAATAAAGAATAAAAATTGCTTCTGCAAGCAAACTATCTGTATAACTTTTTTTTGTTGATATATTGAATAAAAGAATCCTCCTCACCCATCAGGAACAAACTTCTTGACAATACAATTTTTCAAAAATAAGTGTTTCATTTTCTACACTTACCGCTAAATACCGATAAAGAAATGATCCCATATTTTACTCTCAACGGCGTTAGTTTTAGAAACACAAACATATTTTAAGATAGAAAAAAAAATTGTGACTCATTTTTTGGTAATATCTGCGTTCGTTATGGCGATGTTTATTATTGAAGTTAACACCCTTTATTTTTAAAACGTCTCTACTTTTTTTCTGGCAAAGAGTGATCATGTTGAACAATTGACGAATTCCACATGCTTTCGTTTGAATATATTGCCTAAAATGCATTTTAACTTCTCTCTTTAGCAATAGAAATATAATAAAACAGTCTAGGAATAACTTATATATTTTTTAAAAAATACACCTGAAAGTAGGATAATATTTAACCAATGTAACCGTGTATTAAGATAGTGAAAGATATTATAAAAATATAACTATTGTTGCATCTTTTGCAGATAGTTTTTTTCTAATAAAAGTGTAAAATTTGCATTTTAAATAGATAACAGTTTCTTATTATTATCTTATTTAAGCCACTGTTGTAAATTTTCTGAGTAAATTTTAGACGCTGATTTTAGCAACAATGTTTTCAACTAGCAAATGTTTGTAAAATTTCATGCTTTCAATTGCTTTTTTCAGTAAAAGTTTAGGATCATACATTTTAAGTTTGTTTGTGTTTTAAAGGTAGGAATAAAAACATTTAATTTATTTAAAGTAATTTTCGGTATTCAGATATCTTGTGAGGCCAAATTTTTAAATATTTACTTTAGAATATTTTTTGTTTTGATTTTATGTATCTATTTTGCACTGAAACGTGATGTTTATGCATCTAATTATGGAGGCTAAAAAGGGTCCAAAATTCATAAAAAAACAACAATTTTTTAAAAAGCTATTAACGGAGTTTAAATTTATTATTTTTATATTTAGCGATCAAAATGATTTTTTTTATTTTATGTAAAAGTTTAATGATTTTGAAAAAAATTGGCCTGCGAAAGCTTGCCGAGTGCCTTAAAAATAAACTTATGAAATTTTTAATCACCAAAACTCTTGCTTTTAAGGTGAATTTCTTATAAAAATTTCTTAATGAAGTCTCAAACAGTACTTTTATGTTTGATTTACTTAAGTGCTTATATTTAAATTTTATTTATTTATTTCTTATTTTTAAATTCATTGCTATTTTCTGCAAAGAGTAAGAAAGGTAATTAAACTTTTTAAACAAACTATTAATGTGAAAAATGCAGACATTGCCGTTTCTACACAATCATTAACAGAAATGCTCGAATAATTCCGACGAAATCAAATTTTAAAACAGTTGTACGTTTAAAATTCAGTTTCTCAAGAACTATTCGACAGATTTCGTTCAAACTTTTTATTTTGCTATATTTAATTACATTCTTTAAAATGATCTAAAAATTGGTATATTTTAGAATTAAAAATTTTTTCGACTGTTATTAAACTAAATAATGAAAATAATAAATAATTATTAAAAAATATTTTTATATGGAATTATCTTTGGATAATTATATTTCAAAATGGCATGAAAAAACTTTTAAATTCGGTTAAGAAATTCTCGAGATATGGGGAAATATGTGAAAAGTAAAATCAACTTTAAAGGGTCCAAACTATGGACCACTCTCCTGACCAAACTATTGTGACCAAAAATGTTTGTTTATTCAGAAAAAGTAAATATTTTGTGTCTGCTTTCATAGCTTAAATTTATAGTCCGGACAGCCTTTTTATTAAAACATAATTTTAACATATATAACATATAAACACATTTTTAATTTAAACACGCCGGTTTATTAAAATCAATGCTCATTGAACTATTCTTGGCATGGAAGTTATTTTAAAAATTTATTTCACTCTTCGAAAAACCAGTTCTACATAGAACCATATTATCTGAGATTTATCGTATTTTAAACCAAATGTATGGTTCAAATTTGCTGTAACCTTAATTGCGGTGTTAAATTGAACCATAATTTAGTTCAAACTCAACCCATCTTTTCGTGTTAACAAATTTTTAGAAATACAATCAGCATTAAATGTTGTTGCAAATTTGATCGCAAATATGGTTTGTCATGTTCCAAAATTTCTAACAATGTTGTTACTGATGATATTTAAAACACAAAAACTTTGCTCTCAGTTTAAACCTTTTAAACCTGACGTATATTTATCGGTTAATGAACAATGTGTTCCGTTTAAAGTTTAAAACTTTACAGAACTGCGAGGCTTCATTAAAAAATATTTATTATTTATCTCTATTCCTGTATTTGCACTTCCTTTTACTTCAGCTAGTTTGGAAGCAATTAATCAAAATCACATTGCATAATCATTTGACACAATTTATAATGAGCTTTAAAACTACTCTTCAAGGTTTCGAAGCTTCTGAGAAGGGATTAGATTTAACGGTAGGCAATTAATTAAATCATCTAAAAGTGTAAAATGACTAGAATATTTTAATTGTATGCGTAAAATATATTTTTTATTCTTACTTGAGGTTATATGAGGAGTAGGTTTAGGCCAAAGGATAAATTAAAAGTTAATTAAGCTAATTTGGATTTTTTTTACATAGATTCATAAGATATCGTTAATTAAAGAAAGGAAATTTGCTAGATGCATAATGTTTTTATTTACTGAATTGTTCTATAAAATAAATGCTTTTTTCCTGTTAAAATTTTTCAGTGTGTTGTATCATAGTATTATTTAAACTAGAGCCTCAACATGGTACTAAGTTTAATTATAAAACCATGAAAATTAATCTGTATCAAATACCATAATACAATTCAACTTAAGCGGAAACATGGTTTCATTTACAATGTAAAAAATTCCTGATCAAGTTACGTTATAATAAACGGTAAAGTCCATTTACCAAAGCGTTTAAGTAATATTTTGGTGAAACAAACAATAAAATATGTTTTTGTGATATTTAGTGAATGCTGTAAGATTTGTTTTTTATTTTTATTTTTGGTACTTTGGTACTATTGAGCATTGCGTTAAAACAATTTATTCGCTTAAATTTACTTATCAGTTTCTTATTTCTTCAGTATTAAATCTATGGTCATAGAAACTGTAATTTCATATATCAGAATTTCTGGTTTATGTTTATTTTAAGTTGTTTCTATAGTAAGTGATTTTGCATTATTTTGTGGGATTGTTGTAAAAAAAAGTATGTGACAAAAAAATCAAAATTTCATGCTTTAAAGTATAAACATTGAACTTTGTTAAAGAAAGGAAATCAGCAATTAAAAAAAGGATTACAAAAGAGAAGATATTCGAAAAAGGTATTTGAAGGTATCATTTTAAACTTATGATTTTTTAAATAATAATGTTGTTTTGTTCAATTTATCTATTTTAAAGTCTTAAATATTGTTTCGCTATAACATAGAAGTAAATATAGTAATATGATATAAATAAGTAATGAAATCTGAAACACTGAATATATATATATATATATATATACACACACACACACACATATATATATATATATATATATATATCACAATTTAAACAACAGTGTTCCTACTGGTTAATAAATATAAAATTTAAGAACAGAGTTTTTAAAACCTATAATAAAGTCACAAGAAATAAGATTTTTATGAACTTTCTGAAGGAAAAATGTAAAAAAAAAATTATTAATTTTTCACATTTATTTTGTTATTTATTGCATTGTTAATACAAAGTTTTTCAGAATTCACTTATTAATTATGTTCTATCATTTTTACAACTTTATGTTTAATTTTCTTTCAAATTTAATTGCCAATATTAAAACAAAGATAATAACCTAAATATAAAAAAATGATACTTTTTTTACGGTGATTTATTATCGTGAGTAGAAAATTCTGAAAAATAAACTTAATCCTTTGTTTTCCTTTTTACATTGAAGAAAGGTCCTTAATTAATTGTGTTTTTAGTTTTATTCTGCTTTAATAATTTTAATTAAAACTTAATAAAGAAATACTTAAAAGGACTCAAATTCAACTTTCAGTGCAATAGTAGAGTTTTTCAAAATGTATTCAAAGTCAACTTTTGGGCATCAATAAATAACTTATATTTATTTATGATTGAAATTAAAATTAAAGCATTGCTAAATATTCTTTGTTTGTTAGGAAATTGAGGAAATATAAAATATTTTTCCTTGTTTTACAAATGCTCATTACTTGTACTCAGAAAATCTCAATTAAGTTTGCAACTTAAACAAAATAAATCGACAAAATATTTGATTCCACACAATCTTTGAGTTAAATCTGATTAAGTTATAAGTTGATTTTATTTTTATTTTCTTATTTTTTATTTCAAGAACGAAATGAGGAAATTGAGGAAACATAATATATTTTTCCTTGTTTTAAAAATGCTCATTACTTGTGCTCAGAAAATCTCAATTAAGTTTGCAACTTAAACAAAATAAATCGACAAAATATTTGATTCCACACAATCTTTGAGTTAAATCTGATTAAGTTAGAAGTTTTATTTATTATTTTTTTTTTATTATTTTTATTTTTTTTTATTTCAAGAACAAAATGATTCCTCGTGCACCACTGAAAAAGTACAACACGAGGCTTACAGACGTAAACAATGTAGGACTTTAAAACAGAAATACATACTAAAAGGGCATGTAAAATTTTGAAAAGAAAAAGAAAAATAATAATAATAAAAAAAAAAAACATTTACAAAAAGGATGAGAAAGAAGGAAATTAAAATAGTATACAAACAAAGTGATTTATAAATTTGCATTAAAAACTGAATCAATGAATTTGCAGAAAAGTTTGAAGATGGTTTTGTTTCCCACAAACGTGCGAAGAGGGGGAGGAAAGTTATTATTGAGCGAATTTAAAGTTTTTCTATTTTTCGCAAAATATGAGCATTTTACAATAAAATGCTCAACGTCTTGTGCTCCTCCAATATTGCAATCACACAGATCACTGGAACTTAAGCCAAATATTTTCAAATATGCCTTGAAGTTTCCCTGTGCAGTGAGAAATTGTGTCACTTGAAAGTTGCTGAAAAAATGTTGGTTTTTAAGTCTTTGATTAACAGATGGAAAGAAGAATTTATTCAGTGAAGCATTTGTAGAAGCTTGATATTGTTCGTTCCACACAGTTTGAACTTTTTGCCTGGCTAAAAGTCTAAAAAAAGATTTTGGGGGACTTATATCACAATTGGAATCAAGATTAGTCGTTTGTTTAGCCAGAAAGTCAGCTCTTTCATTACCCAGAACACCGAAGTGGCCTCGGACATGTGAAAAGAACACAGATTTACCCTCGGATTGGAGTTCATTTAAAATATTCTGCGAATTAACAATAGTTTTTGATCTGCACATTTCAGCGCTATTGAACTCTAAAAATACCAATAAAAGTTGTTATTTTCCTTTTCAAAAATGTATTCTCTTTTAAGTTTTAATGATTTTAAACTAGTTTGAGTCAATTTCTTTTGTAAATTTGTTGTTATATATGTTTAAGTGCGTCAGGGACGCATTTTTAATTTAATTTTAAATATGCGCATTCTTTTAAATTTTCCATATTTTTTCATCTAATAAATATACAAAAAAAAAAAAACAACTTAGAAGTCAATAATGAAAGACTTGAAAATATTTTTCTTAGGAAAATTTAAAAAAATGTCGATTTAAAAAAATAATTTAAAAACTAAAAAATTTTTTAGCTCGAGACAATAACAATTTAATTTTCGTTTTTTTAAGAAAATAGTACTTTAAAATAAAAATTTTGAAATTGTTTTCCGTAAAAGCATCCATAATTTAATTTATGTTCTGCAGCTTTAAAAATATTTTAAGTGCCGCAGTGGACTTATCGTTGGTTCCCAGCAGATCACCGAAGTCAAGCATCACTGGCTGCGGTCAGTGTGCGGGTGGGTGACCACTTGGATTAGTCTGCGTAGGGACAGGGTGTGCGGTATTGGTCCTCGTTAAACTGTTCTACCGTAAAGTGCTCGACTTCGCGTGCAGGTCGTTGGGCTACCGAAGCGGGTGTGCCATCCCCTCTGCAGAGGATCAAAATTGTGATGGCATGTCTTCGGTTCATCCTCAGGGATGTTTCCCAGACCGTCGCCAATAGCCCATTGTGCAGCTCTAGTGCGACGTAAAAGAATAACAACAACAACAAAAATATTTTAAATAACTAAATTTAAATTTGCATGCATTTTGATAATATAAGATATATGATTACATAATATATAAGATTACCTATATGATACGATTAATATATATAGTATATTTTAAAATTATGCACTATAATTTAATATTTTTATTCAATTAAATATTTTAAGTTAATCAAATATTTTTTTCTTAACACTCATAAAGCAGATATGGCTTTAACGTGTCTTGAGCTTTTTATTCAGCATAAATTTTCTGATAATTTCAAAATCCAACCATCAAGTCATATTTTATGAAAATCAAAGGCTACGATCAAAGCCAAGGACCTTAGTAGACTGTAGTAGCATGAAGAACGGAGAAAAAACTGTCAGTTTTGAGTATGCTATTGATACATTCATCATACATTGTAAAATAGTGCAATAGTGATTTTCTTTTCTTTTTGTTATTATTAGTAACCAAATTTAACCTGAATTTAGCTTTTGAAGTAATAGCTGTTTTGGTTTTAGCAGTTCAATTAAAAAAAGGAATAAAGATAGAAAAAACGCATTTCAGATTTAAAAGACTAAGTAAGCAACGTATGCATAGCTTTGAATTATTTTGATGTAATCCGTGTGTGTTAGCGTTGTAAGCAAACTATTAATATGAGCTGAATAGTAAGTATACAGACTGTTATCAACATTATATTCAAAACGTTAAAATCTTTTGTACAATTTCGAGTGTAACTTTGAAAGAAAAGCGAAAATAAATTAGACTTGGAAACAAAATGATTCTATTGTAGTTCGAATGTTAGTTTCAAGTTAATACAGAAAGCTTCTTTAGAGAGGCTAATTTTCTGTCAAAATGGTCACACTATGTTCAATTTATATGTTCAGGAACTAAATAAACTACGTAATAGAGTAAAAGTTATATTTGATTGAGGCAAAATAAAGTAATAATTTTTAAGTTTTTAATTGATATGTATTTTTCAAGTTATTTCTATATAATGAAGACTCTAGTAATATCGTGACGATTTCATATTAATAGCGTTTTTAAATAATAAAAATAATAAAAATTCCTGACCAATTTACGATGAAAAAGTACTAGCACCCAGAGTGCTGCATCCGTGAAATATATATTTACTGTCAAATCTTATGCTGTAGTTTTAATAGTAAAATTTATTTATACACAGTGATTCAGGGATTTTACCGTAAATGTTTTTTAAAAATTACGGTATATGAAATATTTTGTTCCGTTAAACTTCACGGTAAAAATGAATTTTACAGTAAAATGTACAAGCATTCTCAGAGCCGGTACTTTTTACTTTAATTTGATTCGGAATTTTTTACTGTGAAGGCGTGAAAATGTAGAAGGAATTTTATATTTCATTTCCCTGATTTACTTACTTAATTAAGAAGAGCACGGTTTAGAAAAATGTTATTTTTTTAATCAGTGACTCGTCCATTAAAAGTCAGTTTTTATGGTCAAATACTGACGAAATTATAAAAGATTTCATTAAAACTACGCATGCATGAAAATACCTAATATTAAAAAATTGTAACTTCCATAAATGATTTAAGAAATTTATTTATATTAAAAATAAATTAAAACTTAACAATTAAAAAAATCTAATTATTATACAACATATTTTTTGAAAAATACATGTTAATTTTTAAGATTAATAAAAACCCATATTTTTTAAACATTCGCAACAAAATTATGCATCGTGCAAAATAAGGAATATTTCCCAGCATACCAAATGACATAATTTTAAAATATATATAGAACCAGAAGAAATACACATGTCTAAAAAAACATTTATTGAAAAAGTGCACAGACAAAAAAATTCTGATAAAATTACTGTATTATATGGTAATAACATTTCTAAAAAAAATCCAGTTATTGGGAAATAAAACAAAAATTTGGCGTATTTAAAATTTTATTTGATAATTTTTCCATTCATATGGTAATGGTTTGCCGGAAATTCTGGTTTTCAAAATCATAGTTCTTATTACTACGCATTTAGTAAAAAATGCAAAATTGCAAAGTAAATTAAAGCGAATAAATCGCTTTTATGTCATACTAAGGTGTCTTGATAAAATTTACAAATTTTATCACATATTACAACACTTTATTTTATAGTTAATTTTATGAAAATCATTATCAAAACTCTTCGGTAAAAAGTACCGAGCTTTCTGGTGTTCCCATAGGGCCAGACACAGTAAATGTTATCATATTCGGAGAGTTGTGACCACACTTTTTTTCTCAGGAGATAAAAGAAAATAACTTACAAAATAAATCTAACAATTTTTAAACTATATTTAGCTTTTCTTTATTGTTTTCGTTTTTAGAGTTCTTTCGCCTAACAATTCTTTAGTTTTTTAGTCTGTTTAGAAGTTTGTTTAGCATTCCAATATATGCTTGTAAAAATTACTTAAATTTCTCAAACCACAAAATGTTTGCTTTAGGTATAAAAAGAACTTTCGTCAGTGGTCTAAAATTGATACATTTTCTCTATTACAAAAACTATGATGAAATTAATTTTATAAACACATTAAAATGCTCTTTTCTCTTCTAAAATTGATAAAATTAAAGAAAACCGAAATGATAAGAACATTTCCAACTTACATACAATTTTGACTACAAATAATTTTTATTGATACTCAAGAAACAATAAATAAATTTCATATAAAATATTTTTTTAATATTCATATGAAATAAACGTTTAAACCCTTCTTTTGTTATTGTTCCCTAAATAAGAAAACTATAAACTTTTTTAAACTTTTTCATACGGGCCTATTAACATTCCACGTCATAATTTTAGCACGCAAGTAATAAAAGTTAAATTTTAAGAAAAATAGGTTATTAGTTTACAGATTTTCCATATCAACTTGAATTTATTTTCAGATTCTCAAACTTCGCGTGTTTGGATCTCTAATGTTTTTCATCTCGTGTTATCGATCAATTTTTGTAGATTCGAGATAAAGCTGCAAAGATTTTTATGGTTAAAAATGAGACAAGAATGAAGCATTTACCTGAAATTCAATTTATTTATCACTTCTGTTGCTATTTCTGTTAAATTTTTTTGTTTCAGATGAAAATAAAGAAAGACTGTTCTGATATTTCGTGGTAATTTCCGTTTCGGATATTTTGTATCTCAACACATCAAGAAGTGCTTGGAGAGTAATGGTATCTAAGAAATAAAAATAGCTACTAATATTCTTACCGGAATAAAATATTTCGAAAATTTCTGAACCATTTTAGATTTTTTCTAAGATAGATTTAGATTCTTTCTAAAATTTTTGAATCAGTTTTGAAAGTCAAACTTTCTAACCTTTTATAAAAGGTAATATATACACGATATTTGGAAGAGAAGAACTATTTGAGTTAATTGATATTTTAATTTTATAGTTTACAATGTTTGCAGTAGTGATAAATTCATTTTTATTTCTATATTCACAGTTTTTTTTTCTCACAATTTTCGCAAAATTACTATATTTTAGAAGATTAGATATCTCCCTATTTTTGTCTTCGAACAAACCAAAAATACTTAAAGTATAACATACTAAGAATACTTAAAGTATTTATTTCATTTAAAATATGATAAAAGTGAGACCATAAAGCATAAAAATTATGCTATAGATTATTTTCTGTAATGAAATAGAAGAGCCCTATTAAGAAGAGTGTATTGAAACAATCTCAGAGCTGTCAAAGAATGATGTCACGTTTAGAAGGGAGGGAGGGTGTTCTGATCAGGGGAAGGGTAAGAGTAACAAACAATGTTTCATTAAACAGTTTTGCCAAAATAAAAACATTTATAATCATCAGATAAAATATCTCTACATTATTTATTTCTATATTTTTTTATAAAATAAGTAAATGTATAATAATTATAATTGTTATGTTTACAAATGCTAATAAAACTCCATGAAAATAACAATTAATATTATTCTTGTCATATGATATATAATAAGTGCTTTGTTTCGTACGGTATGTCTCAACGAAATAAAGCCATTTTAAATTTTTCCTATAGCTATACATGCCATAGCAAAACAAAACATATAAACACATATTTACAAGGAGTACTGTTCAACCTGGACAGGAAAATATATCTATTTATTATTTTGTCATTTTTGTATTTTAATTTTCTTAATTCTGTTTTCTTTAAAGATAATTTTCTTAAACAAATGAGTTATCAGACAAACGAATTTGTCTGGCAAACGTACCTGCCGGGAAAATAAGTTCTCGGGCAAATGTACTGCCGGGAAAATAAGCTGTTGAGCAAATTACTTTTCGGCCAAAGGGAGTCAGACAAACGAGCTGTCATTAAACCGAGTGTCGGGAAACCCTATCAGATCTTGGACCAGATCCCTAGAATCCCCCTAGAATCCCTAGAAGATTTTGTGTAAATGGAGGTATTTTTGAGGGAAAATCTAACTTTCTCGACAATTCTCAAAATTGACAATTCTCGCTTCAAATTCTTGTAAATGAGCTTCTAGCATTTTTAGTAGTCGGTATTCATACGGCCTATGGGAAACGCCACGTTAAGTTTATCAATCATAGTCGAAGCCTTCTAACAGCATTTATGAATCTACACATTTCCGTCCATTTGGAGAAGATTTTCGCGTTTATTTCTCATGCAGTAATTCATTTTATGCATGCTACAAGAAATTTGTCTCCAAAAAGGTTTATCCTCAGTAAAACTATACATACCAAAAAGAACCATTTAATAGTAGCCTGTGCCAAATTAAAACCTGGTATAATATTTATGCCATTGATGCTATTGATCCAGGATTTATTAAATGGTACTCTACATCATATATTTCAAACCATATAAAAACAAGATGGATATATTAGCTATAATCAAAACTAGCTTAACTTTGATGGGACATTTTTTCCATCCTTTGTTATTTATTCCATGCTTTTTTCTTTGCTTTCATTTATGGCAAAGAATCAAAGTGGTTTTACTTAGTTGGGACACAATGTATTATTTAGTTTTATTTTGAGTGACATAAGGCAAGCTGGTTAAGGGTTAGGCTGATCTGTGACACTTGGTGACAAAGACGAGTATTAAAAAAGTGTGACACGAGATTTATCACAGTCATTCAGAGTTGCTTTTCACCATTTGAATTAATACAAGCATTATGAATTGTGTAACATAAACTGAAAATAAATGTGAATAAAAAAAGGACACACAGATAATTTTAATTTCATTCCTACCTTTACTATGTTTTCTAATCGAATAATTCAAACTTATAATATTGTATAAAGGATTTTAACTACATGAATTTACGATAAAAAGCCCACCATTAAAAATTTCGGATCGTGTTTTATTATAAATATGGTTCCAATTTGTTTCAACCTTTGTGCAAAGTTAACCACATTATAGTACTTCTCAAGAGTGTTTATACCTTGCTATTAGTTGAGTCAGGATGTAAACTAGGTTTTTCTCAACACCTTGATTTAGGTTGCTGCAAAATTTGCAACCTAATTTAAGGACCAAAATAGATAATATGGTGATCTTCAAATGATTTTTCTAAGAGTGTTTAATACGAAACCTAAATGTTTTAAATCCTTTCTTTATGAATTTCAGTGATGCTAATGAGATTGCTTTGTGAAGTTCATCCAAGTTAAATAAAAAACCAATTGTTTTCTGTTTTATGAAATTTTAGGAAGTTGAAACACAGTAAAATTTCCGGATCGTTACGATAAAAAGTACCGGCACTCAGGGTGCCAGTACTTTTTAATGTAAAATCCATTTTTACGTAAAGTTTTACTGGACAAAATGTACCGTTATTTTTACTGTAATATTTGCAGTAAAATCACTGAATCACTGTAATTAAATTAATATTACTGGAAAAATGCGGTATAAAATTTTACAGTGAAAGGAATTTTACGGATGCTGCACTCAGGGTGCTAGTGCTTTTTACCGTAATTTGCAGACTTTTTTTAGTGCTGTGAGTGACTATTACTGTTGAACGAGTCTTTCTTTTTTAATTAAAAAAATGATAAGTAATATTGTAAGAAAACAGTTTTTCAGAGTACAGAATGAGAGCTTAAGTTTTTTAAGTGTCATGCATTTTATTTCAAACTAATCGAGAACCCATTGGTCCGGTATAGAAAAAATAACATTCCTAGAGTATTTTTACCAAACAAGAACTAAAAAAAGGTAACAATTTTTAAATCTGCGTGCCAAATCCAAGACTAAAATGTATATTAGAATAGCATTATGAATAAACTAGAATAAATTGGAAAATATTTTTCCAAATATTGTTATTAGTTTATGGTGAGAAAAAATTTTGAGCCGGCAGTGGAGAAATTTTCTCCGTTCTTTTTAAATATTCTCGCTGATGAACTATCTGCTGAACTTCGTAAAAGAAAATATGAAGGTGTAGAAAATATGGAGGAGTTTTGCTTACTTTTTATACTTTTTAAGTGTCTACAAATTTGATTTTGTTGAGAAAAGTTATGGAAAATATTCAGAATGAATTACGAAAACTGCATGAAAAATATAAGCTTAAAAAGTGAGCCAAATACCTGCAGATTTTCTTTAAAAAACTTTTGAAACCAGCTAATATTAGATACACAAAAGTAAAGTACTACCACACTAGTTAGTTGTTGTGAGACCATTGAAGATACGACTGCTGTCAAGATTCTTCAGGAATAAAGTTTCTCAAGAAAATCTTCAGAAACATTCGTTTTCACGAAAATACGGAATGATTCGTAAGATAATTTTTTGTGGAGCACAACGCTTCAACTAAATTCTAAAACTCAGCTTCTAATTAAATACAGATTTTTTTTTAAATTTAAAAATGAAAAATTATTTTTTATAATTCATTTAAAAGCATAAAAAAAGATAAATGAACAAAATAAAAATGCACAGGCTGACAGGAAATGAAAAGCACCTAAACTTTTAAAAATAAAAAAATAATAATTATATAAATAAACACACACATTCGCTTATCAAAAATATAAGTTTTAATAAACAAATATCTAGAAATGAAAGAAAATAAATATTTGTCATCACGCATTTTAATTTTCACGCACTCTGACCAATTGATTCACTTAATTAGTTTAGGTATTCTTGATATTGTCGGGATTTTGTAAATTTTTGTGTAACTTTGATATTTTTCTAAAAATGTTTGTGGTTTTGTCAAGCATTATAAAAACGTGCATAATTGAGATAAAGTTCAGTAAATTTATGCTTTAGCTGAAAGACTTTTTCTCAATATTTTTTATCTCCTTATTTAATGCTATAAAAATATGCTTATTTATATATAAAATATGCTAAATTAATGATTAGTGATTAAAGCACGATACAATATTCTTATTATTATTATGAGTATCTGTTTTTTAGTACAAGTATATCTGTTTTTATATCCAAGGAGAGTTTTTATAACACAAAAGGTTTAAATTGAATTCAGTCGGGGATTAATCTTTAGTGTACTTTTAAATTCTTTATTTATCAGGTATTTCTCTTAAAAAGATCTACAACGTATTAAAACAGATTAAGAAATAAAATATTGATTTACGAGATAAGAAAGTGAGGGATTTTATGTGTATGGTTAACTGAATATTGAAATCGAATTTTGCAGAACATTTGGGCAAGACTTGGTGAACAATGTAAATATATATTGCTAAAATGTTAGTCAATATGTTGTTGAATATTTAAGGACTACATTGTTAGAAATTTATTTAATTGTTACTTTACCATATTCAAATGAAACAGTCAAGTAACCAGAAATTATATGGTAACTAAACTGTTAACTGTGAAGAAAACCGTTTATAAACTGCTTTCACCGAATACGGTTAATCAACCAGAATTTTATCGCATCAACTAAACTCATCTAATGAAGTCACTGAGTTCCTTGCAACTGTTTACATAATAAAGCCGAGAGGGCTAGTTTGTCAGTCTCATAAACGAAAGAACTGACGTTCGAGTCCCAGCGTTGACACCGCAATATTTCCTCCATTCTCTTCAACGAATAAAGAGTTTCCAGTGTTCTGCACTACCCAATTTGTGTCTTGCATTCTCGAATGCCCATTACCTAGCAAAAAGCCTAGCTTCTATGTCGAGTAAAATTTTTTTACAGTTTTGAAACCATGTTAGCTGTAAATGGCTAAAAAATCTTATAGTTTTGTATTGATGATTTTATAATCATACTAGTCGTAAGCGGTTTCAAATCCGTAAAGGTAAAAAATATTCTTTACCTCTAACTTTACGGTCAATCGCACGGACAGACTGCTTCTGGTTCTGGATCATAATTTTAGAATGAAAATTCTAACAGCCTATAATTAAACTCATAATGCTGGTATAAACATAATTTAAGTGAATTATCAACCAAATAAATATCACAATTTTATGTAGCGTGAACACATAAAGTTTATACTATGAATGTATTATTTTATATAACACTAAATGAACCAGTTAATGTTACACCATTTAAACTATGAATCAATATTTAAATTATGAAATTGAAATCAATATTTTTACTTACAATACTATAATACTGTAACTTACAATATTACAATACTATTAGCAATACTATTTAACTGCCTCAAAACTATACGAGAACTTATTGGTTAATTTGGAATAGTTATTACGAGTTCTAATAAAGAATTAATCATTCGAGTTATTTAAGTGAAATATTTATCAGCTAGTTCTATTCAAAATAGTATGCAATACGTTAAAATTGTTTAAGAAATACAATATAATCAGTTCCGAATTATACTGTCCTAATAGTTGAGACTTCTAAGGTTTCAGAAATGCTTTCAACTGAATAATCAAAATCAAGATATTCTATAGAGCTAGAATGAATAATATATGCAGCTAGAGTTTAATTAAATTAAACCATAAAGCAAAGTAATGAATGAGAATAATTTAAATAAGTGAAACCGCTATAATTTGCCTTACTAACCTTGTTTGCAGTGACAGCTTATTGTTTGTCATATTAGAAAGTTTTTTTTTTTTTATAAAATTTACTTCGAATCAATCGTGTTAATTAATTATATATTTTCTATTTATTTAACTTAATGTAACCTACAATGCATTGAAAAATAATTTCAGAAATAAGAACAAATGAAAATCTGCATGAAACAGATTTTGAACGGAAAGAATAAATAAAAAAATGGAGATAAACGTAATATGGTTAAATTAAATCAATTCCACGGTTTTGTGTCACATTGAATTTAAATGTAACCATTTTTGATTTTTCACCATTCATGTTTTTCGATCTACGCCTTTTTCACTTTTTTCCAATTCCATCCGTTCCATCATTTTTCATAGTCCACATATTCAATATGTGTTGTTGATTTTTTTTAGTAGTTATACATTATGCATTATAACGTGCATTTTACGGCTCATTCCTTTTAATGATTTTGACTATGCATTTCCAATTACATTTAACTTGACTGTATTTCTACTACATTTAACTTGACATTACTTAGTTTTGATGTACTCTGTTTTGTCCATAGGTTAAAATTTCCTCTTTTTCACATTTAGAATCTTGCATTTATATTTTATAATAAAATAAATTCTAACCACTACAAAAGCGACTTTTTATCGAAAATGTTCAGTTCAGCAGTTTAGTATTGATTCAAATGTGTCTTGCACTGTAAAAAAAATCTGAAACAAATTAAGGTAAAAAGTACTGAAAGCCAGGTGCAGGTACTTTTAACTGTAAATTTTACGGAACAAAAATCTGATAAACAATAATTTTTACAGTAATATTTACTATAAAATCACTGAATTGAAACACTATAAAATCACCGCAAACACAAAAACGCATATTGTTTCGACGCGGCTATTAACCCTACCATATTTCAGAATTCTCGTGTGCTCATACGTTTTGAAAACTTAATAGCCCAGGACTTAAACTCATAAATTGAAGGGGAAAAACAGATATCAACATTCCTTAAAATTTCTGCAAAATTCGAGAAGTACTTAAACTTATACCGCCAGGTTCCTTCTTTGAGAAGAATTACCCCGCAATTATAAGGAACTTCTAAAAAGTTAGTAGAGTTAATCCTTCATTCAAACGGCCAGTTCTCATTTTCAATTAAAAAAAAAAAAAAAAAAAAAAAAAAACACTCAGTGACCGTAATTGTAACTAACTTTCAAAATTAGTAAAGCTGGCTGTTAAAATAAACGACAAGCTCTCTTTTTCGAGAAAGCAATTTTTATGTCCACCAAACATTAAAAAATAACATATTCATTGTGAACAACTGTTATTAGCTGTTCATATTGATTAGCGATCATATTCTTAAGAAAATAGATTCATATTCGACATTGTTGTTGTTATTTTATGATTTAAGGAAGAGAAAAATTAAAGTTAATTAATTTAAATTAAATATTATGGAAAATAATTTGATTACAACGAATAATAATTTAATGGGGATAATTAATATGTATATGTCAACTTAGGATGAACTTAACTTACGCAAACATAGCGTTTGTTCATAATTTTTCACTGATGGTAAATTGCTAATCTTTTTTTATTAAATTTAAAAATATAATGTTTCTATTTTAATCGTCAATCAATTTCCTAATTTAGTAACCATATTTGAATGTAATATTAATCTAAACGAATGTCATGTCCTATTAAATCATGTTTCTGATAGAAAAGAATACATCTGCTTTTTTATTTTATTGTTTATTTGTTTCATTTGTTAGTTAATTCAGTTTCAGTAATATACATAAGTATGCATATATATGGAATAATATATTTAGCAATTTATAAACTATGTATTTTAATAACTAAGCATTAAAAACTTAAATGAAAATTTAAGTTTTAAAAGTATCTTTACAAAGAGAATAGAGTTGCCGAATGCGTACCCAGCATTTTTAAATATTTTAAAACGTCTCTGTATCATATATATTGTCCAAATTGTCTCAATCTTAATATAAATTTTTAATTACCTGGCAGCGTGGGTCGTTCAAACCTAGTCAACCAATTATTTAAGCATGTTTTCATGTTTTTTTTTATCTAACCATGGAGATTTTTCAATAATAAACTAATCCAATTTTATATAATTTTTATTATTACTTAAATTAAGGTTTTTCGTTAAATTTTCGTTTTTAAATGATTGTCAAGTTTTTCTATAAAAAAGTCTTTCAATTATGTCCAGTTAGCTGAAAATTCAACCTTGTCAAGCAATTAAAACATTTTGCTGTTTTAAAATTACTCGTCACAAAACTGCTGACTGATCGTGCTTACTAAACACATAGTTTTATTCGAACAATGAACATAATGGATTGTTATTCACATTATTTATTGTTTTTTTTCATTTTTCCTTATTTGTTTAATTTAAGAAGAGTAAATACATATTAATGGAACCCAAAAAAACTGTTACAGTTTGCTTTGTTTTTAAATGAACAAAACATTCTTGAACTACAATTTTATTTTGATGCTCAAGCTTCTTTGTCCTCATTAATTTTATGAAGACTACCCTTTTAAAAATATATTACGTTAAAAGTTGATGAAACTAATTTTTAACTTTAGCGCAACGAATGAGATATTGTTGCAATAGAATTTGTTCTTGGAAAAATGCCTAGATATGATTTATTTTTTACTGAATAGAAAATTGTCAAAAAATTCCTAAGTTGTGCTATTCTAGGAATCATCATGTAAGAAAAAAAAGTTCATTTACTAATTTTAGTTTTTTCTACAATATAAAATATATTAAAATGGTTTTGAAATTCAAATTCTTAAAAATATTTTTATGGCTAGCAGTAAAAAAAAATTTAAATGCCTTGTTTTGTTTCAGAAAATTATGACTAATTATTATTTTTTTTATTCTAAAAACTTTTACTCTTATTTTATGTAAAACTTATTTTATTATAGCGTTAAGAATTTTATTCTAATATTCTGCGTTACCGGTGTTTCGGGTTAAAGGTTTTTTAAGAGCCATTTTTACGAAAATTAGTATGTGAAACATTATTACTTTTTCCGTCTGGATTTCTCATTTATACTATTCATGATTTTACAAAAAAATATTAATTTTTGAAATACTAAAACTATCCATGATTCTAACTAGAATAATTTAGTATAACTTGATTACATTAAATATTGTTAGATTAAATATTCCGCAAAATATGGCACAAAATATAAGACAATCCACGTTTTGTATCTTATTGATTATTTATTCACTCAATATAGAAATATAAATATTTAAGTTAGACTGCATGTAATTTAATTTAAACCTTCGTGTATGTTTAAAAACTTACATCATTTATAAATATTTCCCTAATATTATTATTCAAAGTGTACCAGTGCATACGTATATTCGATCATTTCAAAAGTAAATTGCAAAGGATTATAAGAATACGTGGGATGACATTAACTAATAATAAAGAAATTTTAAACAAAATTTGCCAGCAAAAGTGAAATGAATAAAGACGATGGTTGATTGATATAAACGAGAAAGAAGATAAGATTGTAAGATGAAGGGGAAAAACAACGTAAATTGATTTATATTTTTTATTTATTTTTTATTTTCTGGTGAAAAGAGAGTGAGAGTTAAATGAAGTATTGTGAAAACTGTAATATTTCTTACTTTAGTTCATAGTTTCCGAACTTTTTTTGGTTCATCTTCCACTTTATAAGTCAGAACTTTTTTCATCCCTCCAGAAGGAAAAATATTTTTTTCATTGTTTAACATTTTTGATAAGATGTAATCGAATAATATACTAACGCTTTTACTTACAAGTGTATTGCAGTTAGGTATTATTTTTAAAATTACCTTGGGGTATTAGCATCGATACATGTTCGATACATCACCCTGCAGTTCAAATAATCAATTTAATATTATTGTTTTAAAAATTAATTTGCATATTTTATGTAGTTGCTTGAAAAATTGAGGAAAATTATAAAATATTAGTAATTTTGAACTGTATACTGATGCAACTTGAAATCTATCAGTGATCTATCACCAGTAAATACAGTACTGATACAAACGCATTTCAAATTTGATTAAGTTATTTAAATATTTGAAGATTACTTATAAGAAATTCAAAGTTTTTTGAGAAAAATGTACGACGGATGATCAAATACCTTGAGTTGATTAATAAAAATAAATTTCAGATTTTTTCGCCTTTTATTCTTTTTTTTTATCGTTATGTCCTACACGGACTTTTAATGAAGTCAAAACTTGTTAAATCTTTAAATTTCAAAGTTTCAAAGAACATGAAAAAAAATTTAGTAATATGTAAAAATTTAAAAATGGCCGTTTGATTTTTGAAAACGAAAAAAGAATTCACTTCAGCTTTCTTCGCGATAAACTGATTTCGTATGGCATATCCAACAAATTAAGAGTGTTTCATTTTATAGGAAAATTGATTATTAATATTTTACTTAAAAATTCCAAGATTGAAACTACTTTTATATAATCCAGAGTTAAAATTTTTAACTGATTTTTAAAAAGAATAAAAAATATTATTTTCCAATTGCGCTCAATATTTAAGTTTATACTGAGCAAGTTTATATACTGAGTCTCTATAATGCTCTTGCTTCTCTCATGAAGTCTCCAGCAACCACGTTGGTAACCTAAGTTCTAGTTTAAATAAGAAAATTATAAATATAAATTTTCTTTTAATAATATATTTTTTAATTACTTTAAAAATATTATTTCGAAATCCAAGATTTTGTTAAAAGATATTTGGAGTTATTGAAATTGAATATTCAATGCTGTGGTAAATGTAAACGTAATAATATGCATTTTATCTTCTTTGCTTTTTCCTAACCCTTTTCTGTATGGTGAGAATGTACCATTCTGTAGAAGTAGAACTATAGTACACTGTTAGGAATTTCATTGAAAAAGTGACAATTAATGACAATAAATAATAATTCATTTCATTGTTATTTTACCATTTTCAAACAAAATAGTCAAATAACTATAAATTAGATGGTAATCAAACTGTTAGCTTTGAGAAGATCAGTTTATTAATTTATTATTTGCTTTCACAGAATACGGTTAAACAACCAGAATTTTATCACACCAAGTAAGTCCACCTAACGATACCACACAGTTCGTTTCAGCTGGGAACATATTATAGCCGAGTGAGCTAATCTGCCAATCTCATGACAGCCAGGAGAGAGTTTGGGTCCTAGCGTTGGCACCAAAATATTTCCTCTAATTCCTTCAACACACGCGCAGAGTTTCCAGTGTCCCGCACTTTCCAATGCTCATTACATAACAAAAAGCCTATCTTTTAAGTCCAGTTAAATTTCTTTTTTACTGTTTAGTTACTAAGTTCAAAAGCCACAAAGTTCTTCAACTGTAAAAAAAAAATATCTCAAATCATATAAAACTTCGTAAATATGCAATATAATAATGATATCTTTTAAGCCCTCTATTTTTTATTTATTTATTTGTCTCTTTCCCCTCCCATGTCTCGAAAACTCGATCTAAGGATTTAAAATTATTAGCTCTACAACTCTCTTACTTAGCTTAGGTGTAAAATGTTTTTATATATGGAGCTAAAATAGCATAAAAAGGTGTAATGTAATATGAAAAATTCATCTGTTCAAATTCCAAAATCATGGAAAATCATAAATAATTTATTAATCGCTTCCAATTTTATTAAAAATTAGAATAAAGGGAAAATTTGTTTTGCTATTTGGCCAGAAATCAGCCCAAAAAATAACTGTAGACTGGAAACTTTGAGGTATTCTTCGATAAACTATTGGTTAAGCCAAACAGAAAAAGGTTAATAAAGCTTCGGGTTTTATGTAATTCTTATTATTTAATCGTATTAGTTGCTTAGCGATGGAGCAACACTAACCTGCTCTCTTATCTCAATCATTCAGTTAGTTTATGGTTATCTTAAAATACACCACCTGCGGCATTTTATATATGTATATATATCTTAGTGCCCCAATTTATGACACAATTCTTCGAAATTTCATCTACTAATTCAAATTGGTAAAAAAATATATATACATATATGTATCTTTTTTTCAGAGGAAGTCCGTTTTTGTGTCTGATTTCGTAACCTAATAATTAATTAGACCTAATTAGCATATTTGAGGTCCCTTCTTTAATGGCCCCCTGAAACCATTAAGGTTGATACGTTTTTAGAACTTGAATCTGATCATTAGAACGAAATGCTATTAATGGCAATATCTTCTTTCCCACACTTTATACTCGTCTGACTCTTCTTAATGATGGTTACAGCATTAGATTACAGAAACTAAAGTCTCGGGCTCGTTCCTAGCATCAAAGAAAATCTCCCTCACACTCTCTTCATTGAGGTTACAACAAACACGAAACTCTCTTATTTAATTTCTCGACAGATGGCAGACTACACTGTTTCGCATCGTTCCGCAGTTCGCCTTGATTCGACAAACGAATCGCTTGAGTCTTAAGCAACTTCAAGGACTGGGCTGCATGTATTCTCTATGAGCGCAAAGTTAATTTACGGTCAGTACCTATACCTTTTACAAGAAAAGAAATATGGGCTTACCTGTTTTTTATGTCCATGAAAGCTTACAGGGCAAAAAATTTATTTTTGCGGTCAGTCAGTCATTGGAACACTTTCTGCTGGTCACTGACTACACTCTAGCGATACTTATAGTAAGAGAAAGTGACGAAATTTAATTTTGATAGTCACTTTTATACACAGATTTTTGGTTCTTTGTTGTATTACTAGTATAAATTCAGAATTAAATTTAAATTTAGTAAATTACAAGTAGATTCCAAACTGTAACTACATGTTGCATAAAACAAGCAGACAGTTTCATCACCTTTTTAAAGAGTAGGTAGAGTAAAACATTGTGGACAACAACAATCAAAAAATTATTGCTGTGGAAGTTAAAGGTAAAACACGATTAAATATCCTTAAAAAATCTAATAAGTCTGAAATACGATAAAGCTGGCATTAAACGTTTTCTTTCTGAAGCAATATCATTATTTCTCTACAGTTTGATTACTTGCCAAGAGGCTAAAAAGAAATTTTTTTCCTTCATTAACTTGCGAAATTATCCAGGTAGCATCTAAAGTTATCATCAAAATTTTTAAATTGGACTAAGAAGTTGAGATTGAAAAACTTTCTCATTACAGTACACAACTAATTCTTATTTTCTACTAATTCTTCGTTATATATATATATATATATATATATATATATATATATATATATATATATATATATATATATATATATATATATATATATATATATATATATATATATATATATATATATATATATATATATATATATATATATATATATATATAGTTCAAGATGTAGAGAAAATATGGAAAAAAAATTACAGAATAATGAAAAAAGAGAAAAGGAGAATAATTTAAAAAAAATTATAAAAACACTAGAAAAAAAAGATATGATCTCTTCATCAGCTGACACGATTATATCCGCAAAAAGTGGTGCTTTCTAATATTGCATCAATGTAGCCAAAGCAAAATATATCAATACAATAGTGTGAGGAGCAGTCAAAAAAAATTTTTTAAACAAAAAGAATAAAGCACATTAAGTAATGAATATCATTTGGAAAACAGAGTGTAAATAAAAAAAAAATGTTAAGAAAAAGCATAACAAAACATAAAACGAAATCTATAAAGCTAGTTGCGAATTCAAATGAAATGAACGGGATAATGAATGATTTAAGAATGATTTAAAATATTTTCGTAATAGGATTGCCAGATTACAAAATATGAGAACAGAAGCGCAAATTGAGATAAAAGAGTAAATAGAGGGATTTTGTTTTATGGTGCGTTCTTACTGCAGTACAAAAGCGCGTTTCATTTGCTAGTACCAAAGCTGGGCCCGACAATTATACTGGAATACTTTTAAATAAGTTTATAATTAAAAAACCTGATATTTAATTATACATTTTTAATGATTTTAGAAAATTAACTTTGATTTAAGAAAAAGAGAGAAAAGAGAGAGAGAAAGAAACATGAATCACCTGTTTTGTACATATTTTTAGAAACTGATTTGCCCGAAGTGGATTTACACATGGTAAAAATTATATAAATAAACAAAGAAGTATATAGTAAATTTATTCACGATAAGATACAATTAACTCAATGATTTTATATGGAATTTAATTCTATACTTGGGTATCCAATTTTTTATTAAATTTTTTGGTTTGTCTATTTATTTTTATGATAAATAAACATTATTACACATTCTTTTAATTCCATTCATTTGATTAAATAATGGTATTTAAATAGATGTTTTTAGAAACATTAGAATTCCAAGTAATTAGTTTATTCATATTGAAATTCCAAGTAATTAGTTTATTTATACTAAAATTAAAATCATTTTTGTAATAATATAAATGAACAAAGCAATTTTTTTTTTAAATTATCCTCTTTTTCTCTTTTTTTCATTATTCTGCAATTTTTTCCAAGCATTCTCTAAATTTTGAACTTATTTTCTGAGTTCTATATACATACAGCTTTTCTCGTTTATATATATATATATATATATATATATATATATTTATATATATATATATAACAAATATTCAAAAAATTTACAAATTAAGTCAAATAAAAATTATCTACTATATTTAGCCTGACAGTTTATTTATTTATTTTTAAAGAAAATTATTTTCTCAAAGATTATCTATTTACCTCAGTAGCATGTTTCACAATTTGATCGTCAAACCTCTTTTATATAGCTGCGAAGAAAATAGTTTAAGTTCTCTCTTAAACTAAATATTATGTGTAGGAAACGCTACAATAGGGAATTATGAGTATCACGTTTGATTCTTTAAGAAATTGAGAGTACTAGAGGTGTAAAATGTTTTAAGTTCTTTTCAAAGAAATAAAATCTTTATACTTCGAGATAGGCAACGCAGTAAAAGTATTTTATTTCTTACTTTTTTGGCATTATACCAAAGATCTTTAGCTATTTTATATTTAAAATACAATTACGAGATTTTTTTTTATAGATAAATATTAAATTAATTCTTTTTTGTGTATATTGTAATCATTTTGATATAATTTTTAAAATAAGTTGCAAATCATTTTAATGAAAAAAATGTTAATACAGAAACAAATAATTTAATTCATAATATAATTTTTAGCATTTCAAAATTAATATTAATATTGAAATCTGTAGTAACTTTCAATTGATAAAGTTTAACTTTATTTATTTTATTTTACTACCGATGAACTATAAAAACTCGGTTTAATGTTATTGCATAAAATACCGGCACTTTGGGTGCATCATTAGTAAAATCCATTTTGTCGGATCGTTATCGTAACATATTTTATTGTTATTTTAACAGTAATCTATATTAAAATACAATGGTTCAGTGATTTCACGGTAATTAATAATGCAAAATCACGGTATATCAGTATTTTGTTCCGTTAATAAATGGATTTTTTACCGGATTCCTGTAAAAAATGAAAAACGGTAAAAAGTACCGGCACCCTTTGTCAAAGCACAACAGACTTTCATTTGCTCCCCTCCATAACTTAATTTTGAAAGAAACTGTAATTTTGAAAGTGTCTTAAAAGGCAGGAAATTTCGTCAAATATCGGGATAAACTCGTCTTCCTCGTGGACTATTTGCGTAAAACCAACTTGCGTTTAAAATATATAGGCAGGAAAGAAAAAAAGACCTCTTAAAGTCGTATATGAACGTCGTGTTGTATTAACGTATATGAACGTACTTCGACGTTGTGTTAAATATTAGTGTTTTTATAAACTTAATACGATAGTGAAAATAATTGCGATAATTTTTTATTCGTTCAATTCTAAAACAAAAATACACTTATGTTGTTTTAATCTACTATAAATTATTGAGTCCTATTCCTATTAAAGGATTTAATCGTAGTAGCAATCAACCTCTAGTACCTTAGCAAATTATGTTGGTAAGCACTTCCTTACGTTTTCAAGAACATCAATGCCTTTATGCTAAAAAAATTTTTAAATCTGCACTGCTAAAGAAGTGTTAAAAATCAGCGATTTTTACGTCTGTGATTTAATTTTCTCCTGAGAAAAACAGTCTAACCTGACAACCAGAATGTTGCAAAATTTATCGTGCTTCTGGATTCATGGGAGCACCAAAATACTCAGTATTTTTTACAGAAGTGCTTCGGTAGTGATTTCAGTAAAATTAGCAATAAAATATTTTATAATGTGATAAAATTTGGTAAATGAATTAAAATTTGGGAATTTTATCTTGATAATTTAGAGCATGATATAAAAACCATTTGCTCGGTTAAATTTACTTTACAATTGTAATTTTTTTTCTATATGTGTAGTAATAAGAATTTTAATTTTGAAAACTAGGATTTCCGGTAAATTATTACCATATTAACGGTTAAATAAATGGTTTAAATATCGTATGTTTTGGTTTTATTATCCAGAAATATGTTTTTTTTAAAACCTAAAATGTTTTAACCATACAGTACGATAATTTTGCCAGAATTTCTTTCTCTGTGTGAAAAATTCTTTTTGCTTAAGACAAAATTTACGAAAAAATTTAGATCATTTATTTTCTTTTTGTCCAGTGTAAAATGGTCAATTGTAATATACCTATTTTTTTTATATAAAATTTTCATTTAGCAACTTTATTTATTGATTTGTGCAGATAATCGCCAACTAGTATTGCTCTGTGATACATTTTTATTCCTTTTTTAATATAAAAACAAGTTAACTTAAGATAGTTTAACTTGATTACTTGATTGGTTAAAAAAATAAAAGTAAAAGTTTCAAATTAAAGGGTTTTATTTATTTAAACTTGCTGCTTTCTTACATTTGAATTTGATATGAAACTTTTGCATAAAATTGGTGATCGGATTAAGTTTTTATATAAAGTTATATTAAATGAAAACTTAGAATTACATTTATAAAATAATTTACATTTATAACGATATTAACTGAAGGTTTTTTATGATTTAAATATTTTTTTAAAAATTTAGAGTCATTTTGTAATAATTTACATTCATTACTTTAATTTAAAAAGAATTTATAAATACTTTCAATGCATTAAATATGTTCTTTTAACGTCTTACGTTTCTATTTAACTACTTTAGCTTAAAAGGTGTAGCTTGTAAAATATACAGATATGTGAATTGTTTCCCTTGATATAGCTAAAACACTTCTTTACGTTTTCAAAATTTATTCATCGATATAATTTTTTCTAAATTAGATTTTTTTTCAAACTTAATTACTCTTTTTTATTAAAATTTCTTCATGAATAAAGTAATTTAGTTTCTGCAATATTAGAGACAAATTAACACTAATATGTTTGCTGCTTTATGTAATTCAAAAATAAAATATGCACATATTTTATAGAAATCATTAAATCAATATTAAAATTCTGCATAAAACATGCAAAATATAACAGAAATTTTTATTTCCATTTACTTTTCTATACTTACTCGTAGAATAATCTATTCATCAAAAATCTTTTTTCTTTCTACTTTTCCCAAACAATTTATCCAGGATAGAGCATTAATCGATAAAAATATTTTATGCTGAAAACCGTACAATCAGAGAAGTGTTTATTTGAAGTAAACATCAAGTCTAAAGTTTATTAGTTTAATTAAAGCAGTGGGGCTTTTGTAAATTATTTGGGTAGAAAGCTGGAAGTGAGTTTGGGGAATTTCTTCACCAGCTAAATTGTTCACCGGTTAATAGTTAAACATATTTAATTACATAATTAGTCATGCATCTTCTGATTATAATTTTGAAACAAATATACATTACATTAATACCACCGAAGAAATATTTTTATAACTGTAAAATAGAAATTATTTTTACAATTACAAAATTGCTTATTTCATGGTTAATTTGTTTCCTCATGTTGTTCAAAAACAATCTTATTTGAATAGATAAGTATTGAATTATTATTTTTTTAGTTTTCCAATGTACAAAATATTTAACTAAAGATTTTTTTTTCTCCCCGGGTTGGTTCTTCCTAATAACAAGATATTACACTAATATATCTATTTACTGCTGCGCTTTTCTTATAATTTAAGTTTAATAAATAAAGAAAACTTACTTGATTCGCTCATGAGATGTAAAATTATTTAGAAAGTTAAATTAGAAAGAAAAAACAGAATAATGCCTCTTGGGAAAATTGTTCCATGGGCTATTCATAGGTTATATGCAGTTTAAGCCATTTATATCTTTTCAATTAAATTAATGTGTGATTAAGAATAAAAATAGGCTTGATCACAATAAACCTACTGTAATAAACCTACCGGTATTAGGCTTGATCACAATAAGCCTTACAAATTTAAAATTCAAGGTGAAAAAAAAAATTTGAGTAAAAATTTCTACCTTATACTTTTACGGTATTTCTTAGGCAAATATATTTTTGACACATTATACTTTTTATCACCATAATATTTTAAACATCATTATTTATCGTAATATTCTTTTCTGAAAAAGTTTCACAGTTATAAAGTATTCATGTACTAATCCAGCAATAAACAAAGTCAGTGTAGTTGAAAAAATTAAGCTTTTTTTCTTCTTTTTCTTCATGGTTAGCAGGAAAACTCAGATCACAAAATATTCAATACACTAACGCTTGATTAGGAAGAAAATAACAGAAGGAACATTTTGCTTTAACTTTAAAAAAATTTAATAAAATTCAAAAAACATTTAGACTACTTCAAAATTAATATAAAAAAATTTGGTTTAAAATTTGAAATAATTCTTCCATACGTGGAAAAAAAAATTTTTTTTCTTCATAATTTAGAAATGAATCGTATTTGCCATTTATGCAAAAAGTCCGACTCGTATATCTTAAAATTTAAAAAGAGTCAAGCAATTTTTAGGTAGTTAGCAATTTTTAGGTAAAGCAATGGAATATTTTTAAAGGTATTGCGAACAAAAACAGTAGGAAAAAATAATATATTTTTTATAAAAATGTCCATAAATATCTAAGCTAAGTTTACGAAATTTGGAGAAATTATTGCATATAATAACCAAAATAATTGTTACAAATTACAAATAAATTGCGACTGTTTTTGACAAAGAGTGTTCAAAAACACTTTTTTCTGTCTGTAAGTTATTGTCCGTCTTTCGCGCCTCTATAAGCTTTATAAGTCTTTGTATAAGTATTTATAAGTATTTTTTTATAAGTATATATATATATATATATATATATTTAAAATTTTCTTAATCATTACGGAACAAATAAATTATTAGTAATAATTATAATTTGCAATTAACATGTGTTTACTTATTTTAATATTATATTTCAAAAATATTTCTATACTTTGCAACTAAAGTTAAATAAAGCACTTTGCTTCGATTACAAAATACCGTTTAATTTTTTATCGTAAACTGGGTATTTAAAAATATTCTTTTGACAGTGTAATATATGGAGCAAATTGAAAATAAATTTATAAAAACTTAACTAATTACTTCTTTGCATTCAACTGTAAAATTAAAATTAATTTCTAAAAAATATTATAAGTTTCACATTTTTTATATTTGAATCGTTTTCTTGATTTTTTTTTAAATAAAATAATTCATCGTTTTTTTTATTTCTTATTTTTTATTGCAGCCACAATACTCTGAATTTTAATTTAATAATTATTACCTATTATTTTGATATTAAACGTTACGTGTACGAAAAGTATCGAAATTTGTGAATTTTCTCCTCTGATATGTTTTATGCTGAAAGAGGGCGCCGGAGAAGCGGTTTCAAAAAGTTCTTGAAACTTGTGTGAGTGGCAAGACTTCGGGAGTGGGGTATTCCCTCTTCGCTGACTACACTTCGGAAGGGTCAGCTGGCTGGGGATAGCGGCAGCCCTGGGTGCTATCGGCCCAATTTTTGGATATGGGATGCTCAGGAACAGGTCGTATGGAAGTCGAGGTCAAAACCGACGGAGGTCACGAGGGGGTCTTACGTCGAGGACGAACAAGGTCATCGACGCCGTTCCACAGCGCATTGCGCCACCTTCAACGATCAATAGGTAGACGCCATTAGATGATGTACACTGCCTTCTATTTGGCAAGAAATCGCGCTTTCTTTTACATGCACACGCCAGTTGGCGATCAGAAACGAGCTCTTTGAGGATGCTAACCAAGATCGGCGGCGAGGGAACGGCTCTTGAGCTTCCTCGGGATGTATTCGGCGAAAGTTTCCGCTCTTCGTGGCTTATTCTTGCCAATTGGCTCTTAGAAGGCGAGATTGAGTCGATGAAACCTCCCTCGAAGAGGAATCACTGAAATAATTGAGTTGTTCTCTCGTTTCTAAACAGGGAATAGTGAAAGGACTGACTGCTTGTTTAATAGCGGGGATATTAAATACGTGCTCATTCACTATTTCTATGGTTGTGAATGCTTTGTTTGCGTGTCTTCAAATCAACAATTGTTCATTAGTGTTAAGCGAGGAGTTGGATTTTTTTTTTCTTTTGTAAAATCACGCGTAAATGTAATTTTTTATTTCGGCATTATTGTAACAGAATTTTGGCATAGTAAAAAGGATTTGAAAATTTCTCGAAAGAAATCTTTTGCAAGTTATGAATAAAATTTGTAAATTTTTTTTTCGAAAACTATACCTAAATTTTAAAAAATGATTAGAACATTTTTGAGAAGAAATTTGTTAAATTTTAATTTGTGTTTGAAAATTAAATAAACTAGAAAAGAAAATATAAATTTTTTTTAAGCTAGTGTTTTATTTTTTGTAAATTAATCTAAAATCTGAAAAATAATTTAGATTGCTCATTATATTCATATCATTAAAAGATATACGCAACTATCCAAGACTACTTTAAAATTAAATAAAAAGTAATAAAAAAAATCATAGTTCAGTGAATACAATTTCAACTTTGTCACTAAAAGAATATTGTTTAGAAAATATTACAGAGTAAATAAATAAATAAGTTACATTTTAAACCGTTATTATCACATTTTATTGACATAATGATTGCACGGTAAAAAAAAAAAAAAATGCGTCGTGAGACAATGAAAGAACTTTTCCTCTAAAGCCATGATTTTCATATTTTAAGGTTTCGTAACTGAATGGTATAATTAGGATATACTAATTTATTTCTCCTGATTTAGATTTCAAAAGTTTGGGTGGCGGAGAGAACCTCAATTTGAAAAAATATGCTTCAATAATTTAGTTAGATGACGAATATATACTCATGAATATAAATTAAAGATGATACTTTCTCCGGCAAATAAAGGGCTAAAAACAAAACAAACTTTAGTTATTTATTTGGCCCATTTATTAAACAAAGGATAAAGAGTAAAAAAGATGACGCATGTATGACACCATTCATAAAAACTGTAATTTTTGCACCCTGGGGCAATTATTAAAAATTTACCCTTTACAAAAGCTTATTATTTTGTAGTTCGAATGACGGTTAATCCATTGCAAGCCTCCATGCGATGAAATACAGTCATTATAATGCCTAGGCATGCTGAGTGTCAAACTATTGAGCAGAACTTTCTATTTTTTTATAGCTTTTGTTGAACATCTGACCCAAATTTGAGTTTATGACTACAGATGTTCAACTCCGTAACTTACTAATTTTGAACCCAATCCAGAAGACAAAGATACTCCTGTATTAAGTATTGGGAGAAATAGAGCCTTCGTGAGGACTTCGTGGAGGTCTTTTTGGTGGAACTCATAAGCATTTGCGTTGAGAGGGAAACCACAAAAACTTACCACGGTAAGCCTGGCGGTAAGGGAACTCAAACCTATGATTCGTCTACCATTGAGGATATGCGAGCCAAGGGCAAAATTCGTATCAAGCAGCTGAAATTCGTATTGACCATCACTGAGATTCGAACCCTGGATACCTCATTGGGAGGTGAGAGATCTATCCCCTGAGTAACGGCTCTATGAGCTGATCTTGATAAAGACTACTCCACTCAGCGGGTAATGCTCTTCAAAGTTCCGGTACAGTTCATGTAGGAGGTGGTTGAGGAGCTGCAACTCATCGATCTACTATGTCTCACACACGCTTTATCGGATTTAAGTCAGGTAAGAATGCTGGCCATCCCATACGGGTGAGATCCTCAGATTGGAGGAATTGGTTTTTGATGAGAACGTTAAAAACGAGCTCGTTTTCCTCCATAAACACAAATTTTGTGCTCATGGCACTCCTGTACATGTTGTTCCGAAATAATGTCCAGATAAATTTGACCTATCATGGTTCCGATTTGAAATTGCAAATCTGTTCTGGAGCGCAATACGATTCCTTCGCAAACAAGCAATTCTGTACAACAATAACGGTGCGTTGTCGTTCAATAACTTTTCTTGGTAGTAACAGGTACCTGGCTTTCCTTATATGAAAGTCCCACTTGAATCAGACTACAAGCTAAATCCGGATGCGTCGGAAAACATCCCACATGCTCATTGTGACGATATCCCTATTCCATGTTCTCCAATACTGGCTTATCACTGGCGACTGCGAGTTGTTTCAAGCGGAACACATCAGACAGGCTAATATTTTTCAACCATCTGAATAAGGTTTGCCTTGAAACTGTGGCACCTGTGACTGCAGAGAGCTGACGATACAAGTCGTATGCTATGATCCATCTTCTTCTTTTGGTCGTTAATGCAAAAAACCAGTCTTCACTCGATGTTGTCAGTCTGGGCTGACGTGCACTGCAACGCCTACTGACATTTCCATCACTCTGATTTTGTTGCCAAAGCCTAGAGATAACACTTTGGGAAACTCAAAGCTCCTCGGATACCTCCATCTGAATACACCCACATTCTACCGAAGGTAATTCTACCAAATAAGAAAAAAATCATCCACATGCATCCTCCGGCACTGAGTGGATTACAGAACGCCACTCATGAACAATTTTACTTCTTTGCCACCATCCCTTATATAAACTTCTATTAAACTGTATCCCTTACCACGTACTACGGGTGTCAATTGGTAGCTTCATTGTAATTTGCATATTTTACTTGAAGATGGGTTTGATAATTTGACTGGTGAAGTTTTTACTTTCGAGTCAAATTTCTGTGCTATTCGGAATTATCCTCAATTTATCGACAAGAGAGTATTTGTGAACTTTAGCACTTTTTTTAAAAATATCTCTACCTTTTTCTTCCGTTTATCTTTTTTAAATAAATTTTTATTAAACTTTGCTGACTACCAGGAAACTTATTTAAACTTATATGAATCTTAACTTTAAAATACTTTCAAACAAAAAGTTTTTTTTTAATAGAATCATTGTAAAACTACTTTTTATTTGTAAGATTATTATCTAATGCAATTTTAAAGAAATCAGTTGAATAATTAATAAAAAAAAATGCAAAATTACTTTCCTTGTACAAAATGTTGTTTGCACTGGTAATATTGAATTCTTTCTAACCTTAGAAGTAAAGGACCATGGAATCATAACATGGGTCAACAATATGATTGGAACTTCTTACGAAATTACACAATTCTGAGCTTCAGGCACATGCACTACAGACAGTTAGAAAGTACTAAAAAGTTACAACGTTCTTTTAGTTGAAACTACAGTATTTTAAGGACACCAAAGTGAAACGTGTTTTACGTACTTGATTTGAAAACTACAACTCCCTCTCTGCTCTTGTTTTGATGAATGCACAGAAGGTTTTAACCCACTGGCGGTTAAGGAAATGGGCGAAATTGGGAGAAAGTTTCTCCCCTACACACAGTTCCCCTATCTATTAACGTTAGAAAACCGGTTTTGCTATGCAGTGAAGACTGCAGGTTAAAATACAACTTTCTACGTGCAGAACCGTCAGTGGGTTAAAGTTTATATTTTGTATTCGTTGTTACTTTGTTTTTATCCCAAAGCTTCGAACACTTACAAGGATTCAAAGACATCAAAATTTTTAACATCTTGCAATTTTTATTTTATTGTTTTTAAATATATTTCTATTAATTAAGTTTCAAGTGATGGAAAAGTAACGCACTTGTGACTTATGAATAACAAAATATAATTTAGTTTATTTATTTTTTTTTTCAAGTTGTGTTGAAATCTAAAATACGTTTACCAATGTCTGTTTTTTTTTTTCAAGTGTTTCAGTATCCAAAAAAAACTATTAAAAGTTCACTAAATGAAAAATCGGAGTATTGATTTTATGCATTTTGTTTACATGTGTGAAATTTAAATAATAAAGTATAGAAAAAAATAATGTTTAAATTATAAATTTGTTCTATTTAATTTTAATTTAAGGAAATCTTTAAACATTTTCTAAAATATTAACTTCAAATATAACTGAAAACAAAATGGATTATGAATATTTCCTTTAAAATAAGAATACATAAATAAGAACAGTAATACATTTTCATTTATAAAATAAATTAGCATATTTTTTTAACGAAATTAAAATATGTCTAGTGTCAAACAAATATTTTATTAGTAATTTTATTATGATTCATTGAATGCAATGCCGATGATTTAAGAAAATGCATAGAGATGCATTTTCAAGAATTTTTTAAATGTTATCACCCAATATAAATATCAATATTATATCTATCTATCTATCTATCTATCTATCTATCTATCTATCTATCTATCTATCTATCTATCTATCTATCTATCTATCTATCTATATATATATATATATATATATATATATATATATATATATATATATATATATATATATATAAAACCACCAATAATTTTTATTTTATTATGCTTAATGTTAAGGAAAATGGTGAAAAATAATCAATTAGAAAGCTACGTATCAAGGAAGTTTTAACAACTTCTAGGGTTCTTCTGAAATGGTGTTTTCCAAGCACGAAACATAAATGCTATCTAATATATAACTTATACATATTTGCAAAAATTACTATACTTTAAAATATTCCGGATAAAATTACAGTAAAAAGTATCGGCCTTCAAGATATTGGTACTTTTTAGCTTAAAATACCGCACCTGATATATTTCAATTTTTACAGTAATATTATGTAAATTGTAAAATCATACTGTACTGTAAAATCATTGAATCAGTGTAATTAAAATAATATTCCCGTAAAAATTAATGGATAAAATTTTACAGTAAAAATAGATTTTACGGATGATGCACCTAAGGTGCCAGTACTTTTTACCGTAATTTGATCTGAAATTGCTTACAGTGTACTTCACTCTGGTGATATGAAGGAATGTTTCAAAATAATGGTGATTGCTATTACATCAATAACTTTAAAGATTACTAATAAAATTGTTGAAAAATGACTTGCCTGATATTGTTAAATTTTTTTTATTCGAAATACAATTTTGCTGCAACTATAATAAAGTTACTGAATGAAGTATATAAATAAAATTTTTTTTTAATTTTTCTGTTTTTGTTTTTAGTTTAAACATTTTAATAATCGAGTACTATACAAAGAAAAGCCTTTTTATAATTCAAACATTACAATGCCACGAAATGTTGCTCTTAAAGAAAAAAGAATTGTATTGACATTCTCACACTCATAAGGAGAAAATCCTTGCAAAAAAGTTGTTCTTTCCTGCTTTAACTTTTTATGAAGAATTTCCAGAACTCATCCTTATTGAGTAGAATGGGATAATACGGTCTATTTATTTCATCAAATCTTAATGAAGCTTTCACACGCAGATAGAAAAGTGGTTGGTCTGCTAAAAAAATAATCGAAATTCAAAGTTAATGCTCCAAAGTGTGGATTCAGCTAATTTACCCTTAGAAAATGATTTCTTTTTCCTGGAACAACTCTTTAGGCTTTATTGAATAAATCAAATAACCATTAATTTAAATGAAAATTTTTCTTCGAATATTTTTATCTTCTGACTCTAATTAGTCAGTTTCGCCCTAGAATATTTCCTTTGAGGATTATTTTTAATATGAGAAATAATTGTTTGCTTTTATTTAATTTCATAGTTAAGTTTTCTTGATGTAATAAGAACTTAATTTTGGAACAAAAATTCTGATGTCAATTTCTAAATACAATGCTTTTATTGATTTTAAAATCGTTATTTATTTTCAGTGATTAATTCGAAGGTTGCTTAAAACTTAAAGTTGCCATATATTAATTTAAATTCTTCTTGGTAACTTTGGATCATATTTATCCACTGAGATGTCCTTTCATATTGTTATTATTTGTCAATAAACAATTCATAAATGTTCTTATCTAATGTTATAATTTTCTGCACTGTGTTTTGAAATTTTCTTAAGAAACGGAGAATGTACTGCAGCAAAATTGCCAACATTTTTCCATTAATTGTTTCCCAAAAGTGATGTTTTCCGTTTTACAAACTGATGCTTTCTGTTCCTGATACTGATATTTTCCTCCTTTTTACGAATATTTCCGCCTTACAAACTGATGTTTTTCGTTTATATTTATATATTTTCTCTTTTATAAACTGATATTTTCCGTTTTTAGTACGGATATTTTCTGTTTTACGAATTGATGTTTTCCGTCTATACACTAATATTACTTCGATATTACAGTCGGACAATTCCATCATGACGGACTTAACATTTGCTGACTGCAAATGCATATTACTTAGTCGAAAAAAAGGAAAAAAAAAAAACAAGCTGATTTAATACATTTTTCAATCATTTCCACTTAAACTAATTTTTATTAATTTTTTTTTTTTAAAAAAAGAGCAATATTAAAATTTTTAGAATTAAATAAAATTTGATCTTTAAATTAATTTAAAAAGCGTTAGCAAAATTTTTAGCGTTAATTATTAAGTTAAGAAAAATTTGCATTTGAATTTCGTATTTTTTACAAAATGCTTTTTAATAAGTACTATAAGTTTGAAAATTAGAACTTTCGGTAAACCCTTACTATAAGAACGGAAAAATTATCAAAGGAATGGCTTAAATATCACATATTTTGTATTCAGTAAAGAGATTTTTTTTACCAGAAATATCATTACCATACAGTACGGTAATTTTGCCGTAATTTTTTTCTTCGTGTCGGAAATTAAATATTTTCAAAATGCCACATGTTTTTCTACAAATATATTCAAATAGTTATAGTGAAATCTGATTCTTTTATTTAATATGCCGAATTGTAAAGTATTTAAAACACTTTAAAAAACGTATCTCGTATTGATTCATTTTTATCACATTAATTTAAACTATAATAGCTACGCGGAGAAAATAATTTTGGTGAAACTACCGTATTCTAAGGTATTGACATACACGGTAACATAAACCGTAATATATGGTATATAAACCACTCATTTAGTAATTTTATTCGTTTATGTGGTTAGTATTTTGCTTTCTTGATTTTGTTTAAATATATTGAATGTCTTGGGAAACTTAAAACTAAATAAAAATGTGTTTCATATTAACTCAGGCAATTTGCGTAATAATCTATAGTTATGAAAAGCACATTACTTTTGAATAGCTTTCGGCTCAAAACATTTGAGAAGCATATCTTGAGTTATCATTTTAGATTGAAATTTTTGTTGTTTAATCTCATTGCTTTCCTGGCAAGTATTAAATAAAAAGAAACATATCCATTGATACAAATTTGTATACAAATTTGTACCATACAAATTTGTATGTTCAACTGAGCAAATGTGAACTTGTTTGTCTTTATTTGAACCATTTTCATTCATAAACACACATTAATTTCTTAAAATTTAAAAATGAATTTTAAAGTTTGATAAAAAATCTGTTAATAGTTAAATATGAAAGGGAAAGAATAAAAATAAATTATGATGAAATGTACAGACATTTTTCATATAAAAAAAATTGTGTAAAAGTAGTATTAGTTATCACATTTAAAGACTTGAAAAGAATGAGAACTTGATGCATAAATGATCCTCTAGTACCTAAACCTCTATCAGAATCACGTAAATTTATTCTTAAATTGTTCATGAAGAATAGTAAAACTAAACTAACTTTTCTCTATAAAAGTATTGATTTTTGATTCTTTTTTTATTTCACCTATTTAAAAGTTTTATTTTTAATTCAAAGTGTTGTAAATTAAATTAAGACCATGCAACTCAAAATTTTCAAGAGTCAAATGCAGAACGTTAATAAAAGAATATCCAGCAGGCACTGTTCTTGTCATTATCACCGTCAGTTCATAATGAAAAATTCAGCTGTTAGTGAATTATTCGAGAGCTTCGTTTAAAGAGAAATTGAAAAATAAATTCGGTGGTATAATACTTCATTAAATTAGAAAACTGTAAAATCTCACTATAATTAAGTTTATTGGAAACCACTTGGGTTTAAAACCACTTGAAACAAATGATTATTATTTTTTTATTTATTACAAACTCTTTTTACATTTATTAAAATAATACTAAATTAAAATTTATATCTAATTTATTTTCTTTATGTTCAGTGAAAACAGAGACGTTGAGTATAGTAAAATTAAAAACCTTTTATATAATTTCAGAAAAAAAAACTTTATCGTTGAACCTTAACTACGTAATTAAAACTTTTAATTAAATTTAATCAACTTTTAGTTCAAATTGAATCATAGTATTTCGCAATCAAGTTAATGATTGTAACCCCGTGTATTCAAAATTGAAACAGCATTGAAACACATCCATTTTTGAGTAAAACGGAAGAAGGGATGCATGAGAGATACGGTTGCTGGCACACGGCAGGATTCGAAAACAGGACTTCTGGGTTAGTAATAGGATGCTCTAACTGCTATATAGTTATACAACTCTGTACAGGGAGTGTTAGGACTCTTTATATAGTGGCCGCCACAATAACAAAACGTGACATACATTCCATTCGCTTTACAGTTTTTAAGTTATAGCGAAATAAGAAAAAGTGAAACTCAAATTACTGATCTCCTGACTATCCTTTTGGGACCAAATTGAGCCCTTTTTTCCAAATTGAACCCTTTGTAATTTAACTTTGCTGAAGATTTAAAAGAATATAGCAAGGATGACGTTTCTAGGAATTACGCTGAAACTGTCTGAAACTATGTACTTGTCATTACAAATACTTAACATAATAAGCATAATAAAGACAAAAAGGATAAATGAAAAGAGAGATTAACGAAGAAAATTAAGAAGAGAACTAATAATAAGTATTCACTACGTAAAAGATTCAAGTACATAGGAAAAAGATATAAAGATTTTTTAAAGGAGAAGATTGTATATTTTCCTTATTTTATTTTGTTTTCCATTTTTTTTTTTGAATTTTGAAATTCGTTAAATTTCTGAATATTTCGTTAAAAAAAATATGTTAATAATTTTTTTCTTTAACTTTAAAAATTCTTTACATATCATTTTCAGCGTCTTCTCTATATTTTTAACTATAATATATATATATATATATATATATATATATATATATATATATATATATATATATATATATATATATATATATATATATATATATATATATATATATATATATATATATATGTATATATATATATATATATATATATATATATATATATATATATATATATATATATATATATATATGTATATATATATATATATATATATATATATATATATGTATATATATATATATATATATATATATATATGTATATATATATGTATATATATATATATATATATATATATGTATATATATATCTATCTATATATATGTGTGTGTATGTTAGTATGCCATATGAATAAATGTAAATAATATAATGGACTTAACTATCACAGTAACCTAAAGTTGCAGGTGGCGGCTAAATTTGTGTTCCTGTGTTTATTCTGACTTAAAAATGCAATAAAGCGGTTAAAATTTAATTTTTCAGTTTTATATTTGTAAATTCAAGTTCTTAAATTAAAAAAAAAATAAATGATTAATTTTATAAACATTATAAAATTTTTCTTGTTAACTCTGATTCCTCTTCTAAACTTAATACTTTCTCTTACATTTTAGCAATTAATTTATGATTTTGAACATCGTGCTAACCGACTTTATTGTCAAATTAATACAATATTGAAGCAAAATTCTCACTGCCACTATCTTTAACTACATTATAATTACGAGAAGAGTCATAATCGCTCAGGGGATAGACCGCGTGTATTTAAATGAAGTGACCCAGGTTCGAATCTCAGCGTTGACTAGCCGATGCAAATTTTGCGGGTATAAGATAATTATATCTGGTGCGAGTACATATTTACTACGTAACTTTCACAGAGAAAATGTGTTAAAATATGTTGAAAGTTTCTTGCAACAGTAGATTTATTTTCGTTTTAAAAACTTGTTTTGCTACAGTAAAAAATCAGTTTAATTACAGATTTTGGAGGAAGAAACTTGGTATTTTAAGGTATAATACCTTTGAGGCTGCGGATTTATTTCATAATTTTTGCGATTTTCTATAACCCACTTATCTGCCGGTTTAAAACCGTTAAGTTTTACTGGATATTTTTTTTTTTTGCTTGAAAATACGCTTGAAAATATTTTTATAATATAGTGTATCAAACTATACTTACGCTAATAATTCAGTTTCTTAATATATATTTATACTATTTTTTCCGTAATATATTTGTAAAAGATTTAACCTTTTGCTTATACCGCTGGTAGAACATGTGGATCACATGTTATGGTGCAACATGATATACCGTAAGCAAAAGGTTAATAACGAAACTTTTTGCAACCGCATTTCTTTTTTTTTTTTTTTCGGGGAGGGGGGGGGTACTATTAACGCGTTTCTCAATAGATATATTAAATATGAAATAAGTCATTTCATCAAGCTGTTTTTATTGCACTTAAGTTTTATTTCGAGGGCATAATTGCTTCCTCACTATTAAATAATTTCGAAAAGAGTTTGGGGCAAAGGGCGTTACTTACCTTTCACCGTTAAAAGTAACATTAATTACTTAAAAATATTAATTACTTAATAAACTGTGTTAGAATTTCAAATCTCTTACCAAGACTTATCTTTCTTTTTTATGCTATATTTTCTAGTAACAAAGTTTTTATTTTATATTGATTGTATATTAAAAGTTGCTAGATTTTAATAAATATTTATTTACATCTCTTTGAATACATCAGTTGTATTTTTGATTCATCTATTTGCTCTAGTACTTTTCGGGCTGCTTTATATGTTCTTTATATGTTCTTTTTTTTTGTAAATTTATAGCATTTTCAATTCTAGCTCTCTTCCACAGTGATCACCCAAAATGAAAAGAGTAGATTTCTTTATGCATAGGACTTTTATTTATTTTTAGCTCATATTTCAAAATAGCAATGCTTTTCTTTCTTTTCATATATAAGTCAAACAGTTTAACTTCAATAAATATCCCCATGAATTTTATTAACTTATTAGTATTTTTTATGACATTTGTTCAATCTAATTCTAAGTTAAATCTACAGAATGGATATATTTTTTTTATAGAAATGTTATCTTAAAAAGGTTTCTTCAGACAAATCATGTGATATTCGCATTGTAGTGCCACTTATATATAGCAGACAAGCTATCTCATTCAGTTACGAAAAGCAAAATCTATCCTAACATAATATCTACCAGTATAATATTTCAGTTAAAGCTCCCTTTTCATCCATTGTCAATATATTAAGAAATTTTATTGATAAGGATTAAATATATTTAATGAATAAATAATAAATAATGAATGTTATAGTTTCAGTAAGATAAGATACATATAAGAGTTGTATATTTTTAAAATTGAATATAAAGATAGAATCATTAATTTGGAATGATATATAAACTAATTCATACTCGTAACTCATAGAGAATATTAAGATGATTTCGATCTAGGTTTGACAGAACGGATGTAAATAAAAATTATTAATTAAAAAATCTTTTAATACAGTTTCCAGATATTTAAAAAATGAAATATAATTATCCTTATTACACAACTAACAAAATACATACATATTTAATTCTTAACAATTTATTCCAGATTATATACAAACCTTTGGTGATATTTTTCTTGACGTTTCCTGAAATTCAAAAAGGGCGCAAAATTGGTGTTTATGAAAGAGAAAATATTTCTTGTATGATGTAAAGGCGTGAGAATTTGTCTTAAGATTATTCCATTTTTATTATTTAATTTTTTCACTATTTAATTTTTTCTTAAGAGTACTATTTTTGACTTGGTGAAAAACTATTCAGATTGTTTTCAGTTTTATAAAATGTTTGAAGTTGAATTTTAGTTATGAAAAGTCGAAACCTTAACTATTTCTTTTAATTTTAACGTTAAACGGTTTCCTACAATAGCCAAGAATAGTTTTTAATCAATATTATATTCTTCATTCATTTACATCTAACTTTGCTTCTTTTATACTAATATTTATCACACCTTAAAATTTAAAACTAATTCCATTACTCAGTTTTTCTGGTATTTTAATATTTACTATGTTACGATAATAATTCTACACTTTTTAATGTATATTTTGAGAGAAAATTTCCTTTTACTATCTCCATATTTGTTCTTATTTTTCAAAAATATTCACCTCAAGTTGTTAATTTTGATTTTCACATTAACTAGTAAATTTAATTTTATAAAAACTTTGCTAACTTAACTACAGTTACCAACTTATAAATTTGCTTGAAGTAGAAAACTATAAATAAATTGCAAGAACGCAAATTAATTGATAAAAATGTTACAAATATTACGTAGTAAAAATATTTTTTTACAAGTTAAACGTCTACATGCTTTTTTAACTTATAAGTTAATCAAGTTATTCAACTATTTCATACTTGTAAAAATGTGCATTTTACTGAAACTAATGTAAAAACAATATAGAAAGTAAAAGTACTAACTTATGCATATCCCTCGTATTAAAATATGACTTTTTTATCATCTCTCTTTCTTTCCGTAAATCTTTAATCCATTGTAAAAGTGATGATATAGATGGCGCCACCAAAATAATCAACAGTTTATTTCCTGGGAAAGTTTAGAGAAAAGAAACAAATCTCACTTAGTCCGAAATAACAGTTTTCAGTTTTCAATAAAAGTTATAGAAGAGAGAATATTTTTAGTGACTAGAATACAATTAAAGCCTTTATAAATTCTTTTTCTTGTGCTTAAGTATGTTGTATTTAAATGAAAAAGAGGGTAAAAGAATATTTTACTAAATTTATGGCAAATAAAAAGTACAGTAATAAACAGTTACAGTTCGACAGTTTTAAAAATAACCCATTATTATAATTTATTATTTAATTTGATTATTTAGTTTATTATTTAAATATTATTAGAATTTTAACATTTCTATTTTCTTCATAATTTTTTTTAAACATTTTAATATTGTAATTATTTAATTTTTATAATTCTGTTATAATTCTGTATTTGTTTCAATAAATGCTTTGTAACATTGAAGACAAAAACTAAGTCTCGCTAATTTGTATTCAAATGTAAACAATCTGAATACATCTAAAGTTCTCCAACAGTTCTGTTTTCGAAATCGAAAGTTTTTAGCGTATGGTGTGAAAGCGCGTGACATTTGAGTAACTTTTGAATTGTTTATGAAGGCTTGATTTAGTTGTTAACTTAAAAAAAGGCGTTCCTTTATACAATTTTTCGAGTTGTTCAACATGAAACTCGGAGACATAGAACATCATAGTTTTTACAGTGTATGGTTTACTTTTAAAATCAATGAAAAGCATTTAATATTATACTTTTTATGTTAATAAATCTTCTTACAACAAATAATTATAGTATTAATCTCTAAAACACATTTTTTTAGTGTTGAAACTTATACAATAATACCCACTAATTAAAGAAACAAAATTCCAGAAATTTAGCATAAATAGAAAAACACCACTTACGCTCGATAGAATTTTTTAACGAAAATAATCTGATAAAACTTGATTTTAAAATAAGTAAAAGGAAATTAATATGCAAAACAATGTAACTGTGTAACACTATGACTCCAATTTTTATTTATTTATTTATTTATTATTATTAATATTATTATTATTTTTTTTTTGAAGAAAAGGGGGGCGATTTCTACCGGATGCGTTTTCTCGGTGCTATTCAAAAAAATATTAATTCCTGCATACAGCTTGCAGTTTTAACAATTGTCAGCGTTTTGAGCTGAGAAACTAATAAGTTCTTTTACTGCACTTGTTGACATATGAAAAATTAAGTAAAAAAACGCAGAAATTTCTCTCACATAGCTGGAAAATGTTGTAATATTACATCGGTGTCGTTCAAAACACAATAACGGCTACTTGTAAAATTTAAAAAAAAAAAAAAAAAAAAAAAAAAAATCAGAACTTAATTCTCAATAGTTTTTGAAAATTTCGCTCAGATTTTAACTTTCTTTTATTTTGTTCCATAAAATTTTTTATAGAGTTTTACTTTCCCTTTATTTTTTCTACAAATAGCGTCAAATGATTTTAGGAAATTTACATTCTTACAAATACCGATATGGAATCAGCTAACAAAAAATCAGGGATGCAGAAATACTACATTATTTTTATTTTATCAAATGATAAGTAATTGCATGTTCTAAAATAAATTGAAGAATTTATTTTGAAATATATTTTTTTCAAAAATAAATTAATAAAATAAAAGAACGGAAATCGGCGTAACTTGAATTTGTAGTTAACTTTGATGTTAATTATCATTCGAAAATGTATCTATTGGTGAAAAATATTATGTTGTTGTTTCGAATGCCACTTGCCACACTATTAAGCCTGTTTGGTGAAACCAAGCAAATTTAAGGCAGAGGGTGCGTTTCTTGTTTTTCAGTGGCGCCATCTAAGCGAAGAATTCATCTTCAGCCACAGACTCGTCGCACTGGTTAATAGGGCAGACCCATTCGTACATCCATTCATTCATCGTAATTCATCATTCAAATCGTAATTTCTGACCTGGATCAGAGAACGATCGATCTCCAATCCAGTACCCCCAGAGGTTCTAATTTGTTATGGGAACATGGTGGACTTTGCGACTCGACAAATTTAACGTGCATCAGTCACCATTTACTTCAATCTATCATATATTGCATGAGAGAGACCCTTTTTTCTATCTTTTATTTAATTATTTTTTCATTAAAAATGAAAAACCATTTTTAACAACCGACTCAAATTTGAGTTTACAGCAATCAATATATAACTCCGTAACCTTGTGATTAAGGAACCCCAATACAAAAGACAAAGGAAATACTGTATTAAGCATTGGGATAAATTAGCCTGCGTGGAGCATTTTTTGATAGATTTGACTCGCATTTACGTTACATGGAGAGGGAAATCGCGAAAATCTCCCACTGTTAGTCCGACGGCAAGGGTATTCTATCACATAATCCGTCTATGTTTGAAACTATTGTTTGAAACTATTTTTGTTTCTTATAATTCACTATTTCCTTAAGATATGAAAGTAAATTTAATAATTATTGCAAATAGTTATAAGTAGACAGAGTACAGAATCTTTTAATAGAAAGTTATTATTCTAAAATTTATCAATCAAATTGCATTACTCTAATTATGTTAAGAAAATACACATAAAGGTAAAAATAAAATTAAAAATGTGCAGGCAAAATATATGTTTTTAATTTTAAAATAAAATAAAATATTATTTTATTTTATTTTAAAATTAAAAACATATAATTTGCGTGTGCATTAAATTAATTAATTAAAATACAATAACATTTTAATTAATATGTAATTAATTAAAGTGTTTTAAAACTTACATGAAATTATTCGTTATTAGTTTTTATGAAATACTTTTTATTTGATAACTGCATTTGATTTAATATTTTAAAATAATTTACAAAACTACACAATAATTTACAAAATTAATTTAAGTTCAAGTCGAACTTTTTTTTTTGTTCTTGATGTCTATGCATACATTTCATATAACTCCATCTTTTTGTTTTATTTATTTAAACGTTTTCTTAAATTCAGGTTTATAAAGTCAGCAGTAGATGGCAGCATAGTAGAATATTTTTATTTCCTGTGATTCAAATTAATATTATTTAAATAGAATTAAAGACAACAACAAAAAAAAAAAAAAATAAATAAATAATATATATATATATATATATATATATATATATATAAATTAAATTGATTTGTATCAATGTTGCAATTGATTTGTTGCAATAATTTAAAGTAAGTATTAAAATTCTAATTAATAAAAATTCTGATCGATAGAAATTAAAATTTTCTCCATAAATATTTTGAATTCTATAAAAAAAAAATTATTTTTATTTCTTACCTTTTATTTAGAAATAGATATGTTTTGAGTGATACAGAAAAGCTTCACTTTTTCTGCTGTCTGTTGCTTATATAAAAGTATATGCAAATAGACAAATTTGCACAACGATTATAGATTTTTTTCATTAAAACAAATTATGTAGAAAAATATTATGCTAAATATTCTATAACTTCAAAATACAGCTTTTGTTACTCTTAAATTAGTGCAAAAATAGAGCGAAAAATAACTTTCATAAAAAAATCTTACAAATATTTTTTACATAGATTTATATTAAATTAAGAGATCATGTTATTTTTTTTCAATTAGTTTTCGATATATATATTTGGAAACAAATCTAAGAAGTGAATTACGTAGAGATATTTAAAACAAAAGGTAAAATGTACATGAACATATGAGAAAATGTACAATTCCATAACGTACGTAGATTGTATGTATAATCTTGCGGTTTGTGATATTTGCGTTTCACGTTTTATTCAGTGTAATTGCGTTAATTATTGTTTTTCATGTCTTACTCATCCTTGTGTTTCATGTTTTATTCGGAGCAATTGTGTTAATTATTGTTTTTCAAGTTTTATTCATCGCTGTGTTTCATATTTTATTCGGTGCGATAGTGTTTATTATTGTTCTTCATTTTTTATTCATCGTTGTGTTACCTTTTTTGTTCGATGTAGTTGCGTTTATTATTGTTTTTCATGTTTCATTCATCTTAATGCTTCATGTTTTATTTTGTGTTCATTGTTTTGAATCAGTTGTAAGCGGCGATGGAAAAAAAATCCTTTTTATTTTTGATCGCCAGTAATAGGTTTTGTAAAAAATGTTCCTTTCGTTCCAAGCCATTTGAGAGTTAGTAAGTTATAAAGAAACTGATTTTTCCTCGATGAGCTGAAATAAAAAAAATTCCGTTCTGTCATTTAGAGACTGTTTAAAATTTTTCTGGTTATAAGCAATTTATCAAATAACGCAGGTTTGCTGGAGAGAACTCCTATTTTAGGACTAGCACAAGAAGATGATGGTATCGATAAGGTTATGCTAATGCGAGGAGTATAAAAACATAACAGGTACTTTTTGTGTTGCCGAATTATTTAGAATGAAAAATAATTATTGCTTATCATGACCAAATATTTATGGTTGTTAAACTAACACCGCAATATTTTAACGATTTAATCACCATTAAATGAGAAACGCAATAGAATTACGATTTTTAAGTGTAATTTGAATATTTATGGTACGTACTAATTTTTCTTGATTACTTGTTTTTAAAAATGTCAATTTCTTTAAACCATTTAAATGAAATGCTATCAAAAGGAATTTAACTCCCCTTTATTACTCATGATTCAGCAGTTACAAGTCAATGGATTACGATTTCATCTTTTATGAAAATGAATGCTTTTGCGCAGCAAAATCGATAAGTTGCGAAAATAATTGATTCCTTATTGGCGTTTCAGGTAAATCGGACAGTCTTTCGACATTTATAACTTCTAATCGTGCCTAAGCAATTTAAATTGCTTACGCTGATTGACGCTGTTGGCATCGTTGGTTGATTTAGTTGATTTGATTGCGTAGTGTAATTTCTAGCGTTAAATACAGAAATCAGTTTAATTTATGATGGTTTTCGGAAGCGTAAATTTTTCTGTGATTAAATCCAAAATCATTTCACATCTGTATAAATATAGCCCGATATTTATGG